>CM056553.1:14983946-15376446 GCA_029721515.1 Synanceia verrucosa | reverse complement strand
CTCTCATCTCTACAGTCCCAGTGGAGTCCTGGAAACACACACACACACACACACACACACACTCCTACATTGGTCATTCTGGGCCAGCCCCTATGCAGCTTCAGCCAAAGCTCTGGCTGTCCATCATCCCCAATTACCGTGGCAACAGAGCTGCACCCAGACAGCCTGCAGATTGGATATGTGACCCTGAATGCAGGCGCACCCACACTCCCACACTTCACGCACATTCACTCATCATGTGCGCACGACACACTATTCCAAATACATGTTTAAACTTAAAACACACTGAAACACACACAAACACACACAAGCACCTGATGAACATGATGGAGCACACACCAACACAGTGCACTCTGTCTACGGGGTGTTTGTGCAGAGGCATGCCATATGTCTTCACTGCAGCACACTCACACTACACACACTCTTCTCTGTTTGATTCAGCTGAGCGTTGCGAGTGTGTGAAAACAGGGAGGAAATGTAGAAAGCGAGGCATGAAGGAAGCAGCGCAGGAAAGAGATGCAAAGACTTTTACAGCAAAATGTAGGAAGGGTGGATCCTAATGAGGAAGAGAATGAGAGGTGAAGGTGAGGAAAGGAATCGCTGGTGTGTGTGTGTGTGTGTGTGTGTGTGTTATGCATGTAATCATTAGTAAATATTCTGTAATTGGGCATGCTTTTGACTATTAGTGCGTAGCTCATTAATAAGCAGCTCTGTGTTCACTTTCTAATTCATTATTGAAGCCATCAAGATTACATCCCAAGCATTATTGTGTGAGTACCATGGAACCCTCTGAGTGTGTATTTGAATGTGTTGTACACCTCAGCAATTTGCAAGATGCGCTGACAATATAAAACATTGTGACACTGCCCCCTACAGGGATGAATAAAATTTTATTGTACCGGCACAGAAACAAGAAGCAGGTTCATTCTTCTGTTTTTCTATCATCTTTACACCCTCTTCTCTCTTTCTAGTCCATGAGTCTCATTGAACTGGGGAACCCATCTCAGAGTCTGGAGAACGTGTGTCGCTGGGCTTTCCTGCAACAGAAGCAGGACACAGGGGACGCCGAGTATCACGATCACGCAATTTTTCTCACACGGCAGGAATTTGGCCCCACAGGCATGCAGGGTAAGGGAAGCTATCAACATATACTGAACCCCTACTGTTTAACACAGTGCATGCGTCGAAACTGCACGCCCACTCCCTCTGTTAAGAACGTGAAACTCCTAAGTACGAACAGAAAACTCCCATCTTCCTTCCTTTGCCTCATAAAGCTGCATAGTGCACTGTGGGTTTGGTGGTTTTCTGTGCAGCAAAGTGCAGGCTAACAGGCAGGCCCAGGGGAGAGGCCTCTAAAGGCAGTGGCCTAGCTATCCAGAAGCCCTTCAGCTGCCCTTGGGCTCAGCCTTCAGCAGCAGAAAATCAATAGGCAGTACAGGACAGACAAGCACACAGGGAGTTGGAGATTGGCACATGTAGGGGGTTTAGGGTTAGGATTAGACACGAGCATGCACACGTGTGTGTGTGTATGTGTGCATGTGTGTCAATGTGTATATCTTTGGATAGATATGTCTTAAAGGGAAAAAGTGATTATAATTAACCAAAAGGTTTATCTCACAGATGAGTCCACATATATGAAGCACGTGTATTTCAGTTTATTATATATGAAAGAGTTGCCTAGAGATCTGTTTGATCTGTGTTCCTTTGTTGAAAGTATACACTGCCAAAAAATTACAATAAAATTAATTTCAGTGAAAGGCATCAGTATGTCAACGAATTTTGATCGGTGTGTCTCTCTTCCTGGTTGCCTAGGTTACGCCCCAGTGACGGGCATGTGCCACCCGGTAAGGAGCTGCACTTTGAACCATGAGGACGGTTTCTCCTCTGCCTTTGTGGTGGCACATGAGACTGGACACGTGTAAGTGAATTTGTCATAAAGCAGTCCTCCAGTCTGCTCTCATGGTAAAGCAAAAGACAACAAAGTGGCCACTTATAAGACTTTATCGATTCATTACAGTGTTGTTGGTTCATTTGTCGCCTCAGCCAATATCTGATGAGAGAATTACTGCTGCCTCCCTCCCTTTGTTCCTTGTTCTTCCCCTCCTCCCACACATTCCCAATCTGTCTCCACTGGTTCATCTCCTCTCCTTCTCTCTCTCTCTGTCTCTCTCTCTGTCTGTCTCTGTCTCTCTGTCTGTCTCTCCAGGCTAGGAATGGAGCACGATGGCCAGGGGAACCGCTGTGGAGACGAGGTGCACATGGGGAGCATCATGGCTCCGCTGGTACAAGCTGCCTTCCACCGCTTTCACTGGTCCAGATGTAGCATGCAAGAGCTGGGACGCTACCTTCAGTGAGACACATTATTTACACATTATATGGGTTTTTAAAGGTCGATACTCTTGTCAGTATTTTAGACTGAATTTGTGTCTCTGCGCTCATATTTTGTATAATTTTGTAAATGATCCTTGAATAATTTTGGGGCTGACACCTCCTCTAATGCATGTGTGTTTCATAACTTGTGTGTAATGTGCAATTGAAAATAAAGTACTAACAGAGTGTAAATTGAAATTTCCCTCTCCGGGGGTCCAAAAAGAGGAATTCTTATTCTTCTTCTTAATGACATTTTACAGACCAAATTATTAATCAACACATTAAGCATCACATTAATAAAAAAAATCTGAAAAATCGTTAGTTGCAACCCTGTACAATGATGCGAATATCTGTAAGAAAATAAAGAAAGTCAAATGTAATCACATTTTTTGACTTATTTTACAGTTCTTATGACTGTCTCCGTGACGACCCTTTTGACCACAACTGGCCATCCCTGCCGCAGCTTCCTGGTTTGCACTACTCCATGAACGAACAGTGTCGTTTTGACTTTGGTGTGGGCTACACGATGTGCACTGCGGTGAGTGATCCACATAGTCTCCTGGTCACTTTACCGACATAACCGGAGTTTACGAACACTAACCAACTGCTTTAACACACTGAAGGAAACTTCTACACCCATGGAGTTTAGCATCGCTGTAGCTGCTGAGGTGATGCAGTTATTTCAGAGTTGGGGTAAACTCACTTTGACTTTAGTTTGTTCACTTGATTCAGAATTTGCTGAATTTCACTGTGGAAGATACAGAGGTCTTGTTAGTGGGCTGAACGCAGCACTGACGCCTAACTCTTCTCTACATTGTAATGAGAGAGTCACACATACACAGCTACTCATATTCTTCTGATGTCCTCTGCTTTCCTCTCCCGGCCACTGGTGGGAATGGCATCTTGCTTAAAAGCAGGTAATTGTTTTCTATAGCTGTTTTTTTCTCTCTCATTAATGTTAAATACACGTGCACAACACTTACCTTGATGCCACAGTGCCTTTACATGAGCCTGTCACAAACAGTGTTTCCATGAACACAATACGTCACACAGTAGATGAGCTTCACCCGGCTCCAGCATCTCGCCAGACGTCTTACCTCCTCCCCCACCGTCACCCTCACCCACTGTAACTGTGAAGCCACTGTAGCACGCTGTTGGGAAGCTGTTGCTTGATTGACAAAGGGCTTGTTCAGAGGCTTTGCACACATTGCTAGATTACCCTCTATTCTCTGTTCAAACCCATTCCCCCTCAGCTACAAAAGGCGGGCCAGTCAGGAACGCAGGTAAGGTAACCCCACCTACCGGAAGACATGTGGCCCATCATTTGTTTTTTCAGATTTTTTTTTTTTCTATTTGTCCTCCGAGGTTGTAATTGTTTGTAGTGTTGCTCCTTACTTTTCTTTTTTCCTGTACTTTGTTTCTCTGTTCTACCCGTCGTCATATTTTGGACGTTATTCTGCAGGATTCTAAAACGCTCCTTTCCAGAGAAAGTGGCTCTAATATAATAATAAAAAAAAACATTGACTATACTGGTTATGGCGCAGTTCAACACTTGAAGCGTACCATATCCCCACTCTTTTCCTGCAAATCTGTGTTAAATCACAGCAGCGCCGGCAGGAAGAGCCTCATTATATTGGCACACTCACCACTATAAACGAGTGGAAACAAGGTTGGAAAGATGTCTTTCCCATCCAAAGGGAAAGGGCTGAGCCAGAACAGAGGCTGTTTTTCCATGTTTCACCTCAGCTTTTAGGATCCTCCAGTCTGATGTCATTGGTGATTACCTACCACAGTCTAGCCATTGATTATGACTCGCCCTCTGGCCTACAAAGGCCCCATAGGATCATGGTGGGTATGAAAGTGTGTGGAAAGGAGGGAGGAGGGCACGGCCCCTCAGACACTGGACTCAATGGTTTATATCAGACAAGGAGGAGAATTTGGTCCTTGATCTGTGTCAAGGGGCATTTTAGAGGTCAATGAGATCTTACCTTTTGGTCTTTTAACCTTTTGCCCTGTGCCCTCTGACCTCCCTTGTGACCTAATTAAACCGGGCTGTTTCATTCTGAGAGTCTTGTCTCTCTCTCTGTCTCATCCTTTATTTTAGTTTGCATGAATGGCTGTGTGTTTCTCAGTGGAGCGCAGTGTACAGTGCAGTGATTGGGTGCAGGGTCAGTGTTGTTATTGTTGGGTATAAAACTGTTGTGGTGATATTTCTCTTCTCATCTCTGTTTTTAATTTCAGTGTGTAGTCTCATTCCAGCTGTCTCTTGATGGTTGACTTGTGTTTTTGAAGGCCAGTATGTGTGCTGTGTAGCGGGGCTTTTAATTGTAAGAAGGACTCTTTCTCTCTGTGCCCTGCAGTATCGCACATTTGACCCATGTAAGCAGCTGTGGTGTAGCCACCCAGACAATCCGTTCTTCTGCAAGACCAAGAAAGGGCCACCCATTGATGGTACCATGTGCGGGAATGGGAAGGTATTTATCCACTGTTGTACAAACCTTCTGTCCAAGCGAAATGATCCAATGCCACGCTGTGTCCAAATGGTAGCTGTGCCTTGTGTTCTTTGCCTGTTGCAGCATTGCTTTAAAGGCCACTGCATCTGGTTGACACCTGACATCATAAAGCAAGATGGAAACTGGGGTTCGTGGAGTGAGTTTGGCCAGTGCTCCTGCACCTGTGGTGGAGGAGTGCAGTTTCGCACTCGCGACTGTGACAATCCTAGGTATGAAACTCTGTGTGTGTGTGTGTGTGTGTGTAAAAAAGTGACAAGTTATCAGTCTGAGCTTAATTATGACAAATTTCAACTGAGCCTCTAAACTTGTTTTAGCAAGCATTCCTCGGTATGAGTTCTTGATCGTTAGCCTCTGTTATGTGTTGCTAGTGATAATTTGCTCCATTAACATAGATCAAGATCATTTGTACAAGTGTTAAGTGGATCATTTCCAGCCCCATTTTTCAAAAAGTTAATGAAACACGGCACAATGACACGGTATCCTCTCTGCCCTGCAACCCCCTGCAGACCAGCCAACGGGGGACGTACCTGCATGGGAGCGACTCACCAGTTTCAGATGTGCAACACAGACGAGTGTGAGGACATCTACAGTGACCCGCGAGAGGAGCAGTGCCACGCATGGGACCCCCGCTTTGAAATCCACAGCAACAAGCACCACTGGCTGCCTTATGAACATCCAGACCGTGAGTATACTGTGTACACTCACGCCTGCAGATGGAGAGGGGATGAAGTAGTTTGGTTTAGAGATGGACGCAGAAAGAGGCAGCCAGAGTAAAGTTACCAGTCTGGGAACGGCAGACCATAAGTGATGATGCACTGTGGAAGTTGTAAATACAAATGAAAGCCAGAAAGAGGAAGCAAACACATAATTCTTGCCTGTGGTTGGAGGGTTTTATATATAGGTAAGTGTTCTGTTATGAACATCTGGCTGTCCTGCTGAGTCTGAGTACAGCTTTGAGCTACGCCCTCCCGTAAAAACATGCCGTCTCTTTGGAAGTCACTTTAAATGCAGTCTTCTTTGAACTCAGGGCCTCCTCTCTCTCTCCACCCATCCACTGATGTCATCTGAACTTCCATAGTTGGCATATGAACAAATGTCCAGAGTTCTCCTCTTGATAACCTCTTTGCATTATTGAGAGGATTCTTTCTAAATGCCATATTTTTCAGCAATGCATTCCCAGTCTCATATTACTTTTGTGTGTGTGTGTGTGTGTGTGTGTTTGTGTTAGTGTGTGAGCACAGATGTAAAATTGAATACCATTCATGGACTGTCATCTTCTGAGTTTCAGATAGTGTTCGGAGAGAAAAAGAGTGTGTCAACTCCAAGTATGAAATTCTAGTATTTGTTTGGAGACATTTGACACTCTGTTCCTTCTTTGTCTCTATTTAGGTATTTTCTCAAGCCAGTGGATAAACTATATACTCTTTCTATCCACAAAATATGAGTATTTTATTATGGGTGTCTGGCCCTTTATGTAACACCTTCAACCTCTTGAACACCTCAAAATTGAATTTGGTGGCTCTCAAATATTAATGAAATTATTTTTATTTTATTTAAATTTATGTGGATGTAGAATGTTGAAAGACGACACGTGCATCATAACTAGCTATGTGGAAAATATAAAGACAGACAGCTGATGCATTGAACCTCTGTCATTCTGCTCTTCTGTTGCATTTGAAAACCTTCATCAGCCTTAAAGTCAAATTAACACGCAGTCAACCACTCAATATGCACTATAAGTCAAAGTAGTCTTCCGAGCCATCTTCATATCGCTAAACACACACATTTCTGAGAGTAAATTAAAAGTAATTATGCGCTTGTACTATACTCTGACATTTGGGAGATTATTTTAGAAAACTCCCTAAATTTAAAAAAGAAATGTTTATGTTTTCAGTAGCTGTTGTTGATTATTGGCTGTTTGGATTGAGTGGCTAATATTGACACACTCTGGTTTGTGTGTAAATCTGTAATTATATTATAAATCTACTTATGCTTTGACAAGTATGATTTGCTCCTGTAATGTTTCCTTGATTATCATATTTCATAAACTGTTAAAGAGACATTCTTCACATTCTTATTTCAAGCCAAGAAATGTGGCTTTTCTCCACATATTAAAATTCTACGGTAGCATGTCTGCCACCCGCTTATTAGTGTCAAAACACCATAAGACAAGGTCTCTGGATAATGTCCATGTGTAATAAACGTGATGAAGTAGGAGTGCTCACTCTTGCTGGGATGAACTGCCAGGTTTTGTCTCCGGAGGCTCATGTAGTTGTAGCATGAGTCACACAGACAGACACAATGAGCCGACAGAGCACCACGCTGACTCATGGAGAGCTCATTCAGAAAATAAAACATTATCCCATGTCGGTTGTAAAGATGAAATCATCATCTCGAATGTGCCAATTGGGTCATCTTTGTGTTGTTTGTGTTTGTTTCCCAGCTAACAAACGCTGCCACCTGCACTGCCGAGCCAAGGAGGGAGGAGACGTGGTATTCATGCAGAGGATGGTCCTGGATGGCACTCGCTGCTCATACAAGGACCCGCACAGTGTGTGTGTGCGCGGGGAGTGTGAGGTGAGCGACGTTATGTGTGTTTCTGTGAGAGAGCGAGACATCTGCTACGGGTGGTCAGAGCTGGGTGTGTTCAATTTTCCATGTCCTCATGAACAGAAAGTGGGCTGTGACGGCGTCGTCGGCTCCTCAAAGCAGGAGGACAAGTGTGGAGTGTGTGGAGGAGACAACTCAAGCTGCAAAACCTTCAAAGACACCATCACACGCACTGCCAAGAAACAAGGTGAACACAGAGCACTTACAATAACCTTTATCATGACATCAGTGCAGCTGTCTGTCGTGCTGGTAAGTGCAGGATAAAAAGTTGGCTTCCAGTCTGTGCACCATGTTTAGTCATGTTCAGCTAAATATCTCCCTCTAGAGGAAGATCTGTGACAATGTCCAAAACTTTGACGTCAAATCAGACCTGCATAACAGCACTAAAATTCACAGAATTCTCATGTTTACTTTGGATGAAAATAGTCACGACTGTAAGGGTTTTAACTAGTGAACAGGGATGTTTGGTTGAAATGAGTAAGAGTGTTTTAGTGGATCAGCTGAGGCTTTTAGTCAGGAAACTGTAAAATGACTTTTTAATGATGTTGTAGTCACAAACTAGATGTTTGTTTCATTTCAGGTTTCCTCAAAGTACTTGAAATTCCCAGAGGAGCGAGACACTTACTGATCCAAGAGCTGAAAGCAACCTCACATACTTTAGGTATTCCACATTGTTTTTTTTTTCTTTTCTGTATATTTATGTTGTATTGTACGGTACACATTAAGTCAATAAATATTTCTTGCCCATCCACAGCTGTGAAGAATGTGGCGTCAGGACTGTTCTTCTTGAACGGGGAAAATAATTGTCCAGAAAGCCACTCGTTTATAGAAAAGGGCGTGGAGTGGGAATACGAGAATGACAACAACAAGGAGACACTTCAGACCACTGGTCCTCTCAGACACGGAGTTCTGATCATGGTACCCATAGAAATGAGTGAAAACAGAGTTGACTTTGGTTTTCACAAGTATTTTATGCATCACAAGCAATCACACTTATACTCAAAGTGTACTTCTTTTGTCTGGAATGATGTCCGTAATCACGAAACAAAGTATTCATTAGATTTTGTCACTTCTGTCTTTTTCTTTTTCTGTGTAGATGAAATTATACGGAGATGAGGATGTGAATTTGTCTTATAAGTACATGTTGAACATGGACAGTGACTCTGGCATTCAGAACAACATGCTGGTAGAGGACAGTGCCTATGAGTGGGCTCCAAAGAAATGGTCCTACTGCTCCAAGCCCTGCGGTGGAGGTACAGTACATACAGCAAGCGAAATTAAACTGAGATCTACTATAGTCTTAATGATTCTGGTGCTTGTCTTTGTTTCATTTTTCCATGCTGTAGGGAAGCAGTACCTGCGATACGGTTGCAGAAGAAAAGTTGACAGCAAGATGGTCCACAAGAGCTTCTGTAACAAATCCAACATGAAACCTCGAGGAGACACCAGGGACTGCAACCAGAAGCCCTGCCCTCCACCCATGTATGTTTTCCAGCTGGCTCCTCTTTCATTGTTTAGTTCATTTTTCAACGCCCTCAGAGCACCTGTTTCTCTTTCTGTCTCCCTGTGATGTTCTCCAGTTGGGTGACAGGAGAGTGGCAGAACTGCAGCAAATCATGTGGAAAGACAGGATTGCAAATCCGCTCGGTCAGCTGTGTCCAGCCGTCTGATGACAACACCACACGCTCCATCCACAATAAACACTGCAACGACGACCGGCCAGAGACACGCAGACCCTGCAACCGACACCCCTGCCCCACCCAGTGGAGGGTGGGCCCATGGTCGCAGGTACAATACACAGGCTGAATATGAACAATCAAAAATCAGACAGGATTTACCCATAGAAATGAGTTTGACTTTTGTAGGGAAAGTACTTTCACTGCTGTTTCTGTAATGAAACCCAGCAGCTGGTTTTTCTGTGAGTCATTCAGTGTTTTAAACAGATTTCCTCATAACTATATGCTTGGCAATGATGACAACAAACCTCTGAGAAACAGGTGATGCAGCGCTCACTCTAACTGCTGTTAAGCCTTTGTAGAAAACTGAAAATTCTGTAAAGCTCGTTCTTCTGTAAATACCTGGTACTTTGTTATAATGAACATGTTGTCCATGGTGCTCATGTTGTGTATCTGCAGTGCTCAGTGACATGTGGTAATGGGACCCAGCAGAGGCAGGCTCTGTGCCACACCAGGGACAACACCATCGGCTTATGCCTGGACAGTAAGCCCGACACCATCAGAGTCTGTCGCCTGGATCCCTGTGCCAGTGAGTGTTAAGGACTCATATTCATTTCTGTTCACACAAACGCAGATATGAATTTTATAGCTTTGACCAACATTTCTGTATAGAAAACCACAATATATAGTTGACATGATTAATCTTTTAAATTGTGATTAATCATAGAATTTCAATAGTTTATTGCGGTTAATTTTATGTTTAAAGTTAGAATATTTTGCATTTCACAACAGTTTTTCAGATCATATTAACAACGATTCCAGTTCACACCAAACCAGCCCATCTCTTCCATGATGATGTTTGCTGGTCTGCATATCAAAGTGCTTTGGTGATATTTTAATTCCATTTTAGACATTTTACAAATATGATGCTTCATTATAGAGTTTTCTTAAATATAACAAACTGATTCAGAGGTGTATTGCTGTTCTTCTCCATGACTGCAAGGGTGGGGGTAAGGGTGCATCGAAGTGACAAAATATTATTACTTCATAAACACTAAGTTTATTTTGTTTTTTCTTCAGTTACTGCCTGTGTTTCTTGCCCTGTTTTTCTTTCTAGTATCGTGTTGCTGCAAGTACTTGAAATAAACTTTGAATACATAGAGGCAATTATCCATCCATCCATCCATCCATTATCTACCACTTATGCTCATAGGGTCATGGGGGGCTGGAGCTTATCCCAGCTGTCTTAGGGCAGAAGGCAGGGTACACCCTGGACAAGTCTCCACCTCATCACAGGACACATAGAGACAGACAAACACTCACATTCACACCTACAGTCAATTTAAATCAGCCAATTAACCTAATCCCCATGCATGTTTTTGGATGGTGGGAGGAAGCCGGAGTACCCGGAGAGAACCCACGCAGACACGGGGGAGAACATGCAAACTCCACACACAAAGGCCCTGGGCCGGGAATCGAACCTGATACCTTCTTGCTGTGAGGCGACAGTGCTAACCACTACACCACCATGCCGCTCTAGAGGCAAATATCAGTATATAAAAAGGGATGTCAGGAAAGGTGACCATCCCTTTCCCATCTTGACCTATCATCACTCTTTCCTCTTATCTCCGCAGAGGGTTCATCAGATCTCAACAAGAACGACAACATGCTGATCCAGTGGCTGTCTGGCCCCAACCCCAACTTCCCGAGGATCTACCCACGTAAAAACCTCTATAGTTCCCAGCCTGGCCTCCACAGCAGCAGCCGCAGCTGCATGTCTGTCCTCTGCTGGGCCCTGCCCATCTCTGTCCTCCTGTCTCTGCAGGGCCGGCCCCGGCTGGCCCCCTGACCTTCCCCTCGCCCCGTGCCTGTGCCCACGCCCGTGAGCGAGCGGCAAAGCTTTCGCTTCTCTTTTGGGGGGATGTTGTCTCTCTCTCTGTGTGTCTGAGACGGCTCTGACTGGGGGGAGGTCTCTGGCTCCTGTGTGTGCTAGTTGGTTCTCTCTTGCTCTGTCTCTCTCTATCTCTCTCTCTCCTTTGTGGAGCATTGTGTTGTAACCGCTGGCCAGTCGAAAACTCAAAAGATCAACAAAAAAATTGATGTGAAAAAGATTCGAAGTGGCAAGGCAAACGGGTTTTCATGGGCACCTCCTGAGACGTGTCGGAGAGCCGTTCACGTGTGAGGGGACCCCCCTCTGCATTTGGCGGCCATGTTTTGCGCGAGCTAGCTGCGTGTTGTCATGGGTTACCACTCCTGAGATGCAGCTGCGCTTTTTTCTTTTTGTAGCGCACTGTCATTATGGGGAGAAACAGGTGTGAAAAAGAAAAGGTATATAAATATCTATATAAAAACAAGTTTTAAAAAAATATATGAAAGCTTTATTGTGAATGTGATCTTGTCACAATGAGGACATCTTTGCTAAAGTGCTCATCTGACATTTTGGTTCCATTCGAGGATGAGAATGGCGTCTCATTCTACGTTCCATTCTCAGATTAACAGGAACTCAGCACAGGGACAGGAAGTGACATAAACCTTTTGATTTTTGGGGGAGGGAATTGTGAGGTGAAGAATCTTGAAGAAAAGCTAATTTAAAAAAAAAAACACTCACAAAAAAAAAAAACAGGGTAGTCTGACCTCTTGAGGTTGCTTCCCATTTCACCTCATCATCAGCCATCTTCTCTTTGACTGTTATACTAAAGTTCAATAAATGCAGCTTATTTGTGCTTGCAGACTTTAAACAAATACATCTATAAATATATTTGTATTTATATATACCTATAAATCTAAATCTATATAACAATAATATTAATAATGTTTTACCATGAATAAGCTGTAGCTTATTTGCCTAAAACCTTTGGACTGCTATTGATCGCTTAGATCCTTGACTGTTATGTGTATTTTTTTATTGATTTTACATAAATACAGATGAATATTTAATAAAGGTAAAGAGTTTCGGGGGAAGGGGTTAGATCTATATTATGCAGGACTTGGTCAGTTAGTTGCCTCTCCATTCTCTCAGATGGATCAGTGGTTTACTGTCGCTTCTTGTTTTCTTTAAGGATAGGGTCCCGTTTTGTTAACCACATTTGCATCCATCCTCCGTATGTATGTGTGTCAGTGCATCTGCGTTAGATTTAATGAATAAGGGATTGAATGACATGCTAGTCTTGTCAGTGAACGTGTGTTTGTCTGATGCTTGTGTGTGTGTATGTGCGCGTGTGTGTTAGTTACTTCATCATTCGGGCTTTTACACATCGCAATCAGATACAGAAATACCTCATAAACTTTGATTTGAGAGCGTCCGATGGTCTCATTTTATGTTGATGAACATTAGCCACATGAACAATGCCTTATCTTGGATTGAATGTAATGGCATTTATCTGTGAAAGAGATGGCTTTATTCATTCAAAGTTTCACTCGGAATAGAGGCAGCTTCAAACCAACTTAACAAACTCACACCCGCCAACCATCAAACCTACCAAGGTGATGTTGGACCAATGTCCGACTACTGGGAAGGGTTTACAAAGGGCCTAGGGTATCGACACATATGGCATCTAGAAAAAAAAAACACTTCAGACTTGTCATTGTATTGTGATCACATATTTCTGTTGTGACTATGTAGCGAGCTATCCAAGGTTTCCTTCTGCTGGAGTTGGACTGTATGAGACCAATCCAGACCTAGCAGTGCGACTGTATATAACATTGGTGTTGACTGTATTTAATAATGTTCATGACTGTTATCTTCTTCTATAATATTCTATACTATGGGTAACTGTTTTGTGGCTTCACTGGCCTGCTGCGTGGGGCTGGCTAACGTTTGGCTAACGTTGAAGAAACATTCAGATGGACTACGTGCACTGCGTCTATATGCACTTTGATTTATCAGGGAAATTTTATTAATGTTTTGTAAATGTTTCATATGACACTTAATGTGCCATTCCAGTTTTTACATCATCATGGAAATTATGTATCTCATTTAAACAGCAAATATCATTTATGTACTTCATGTTTGTTTTTTTCAATCGATAAACAGATTGACCGGTTGATTTCCAAGTAATGAAGTGTTTTACCAAAGTGACTGTGAACTTGTAACTTTCGATACAGTTGAATTATTTTTCTTAAGAAAAGAATATATCTATAAATTGAGCGGGGGGTGTACATCTCATTGTTTCAGTTACTGTCATTCTCAACAGCAAAGTTGTATCAATAAAAATGTTTTAAAAAGTGTGATCGTTCTCTCACCAGACTGTTCACTGGCTACATCCGTTGTCAGGGTAAACGTCAAACATTGCCAGGACAACACAAGTTATTTTTCTGGCATGGTACAAAAAGGGTACAAGTCAAAAATATAACAACTGAAACTGATGCAAAGGCAACACAACCTGACCTAAAAATATAAAAATGAGTAGTTAAATTTACTATACAAGACTGGCAAACCTTCTTTTTCCATTTCAGTTGCTTTGGACTAATATAATGACCGCTCTTGATGTTTGGGTTTTTCTCCTCCTCCTTCCTGCATCCTCTGCTAATGGTCTGGCTTTACAACTGTACTCTGCACAGTGTGGAAGCAACACACACACACACACACACACATGTACTTTATGTATGAATGAACAAACAAATACTAATGTTAATGTAGCATTCTTACTCTTAGACACTGTCACATACAAAGACACATCTCAGCAAACAGACACAAACACACAGCTCTTCTTGGTCTCCGTCGTTAGCTGCACCCTTTCTCAGCTCTCTGTTCTCTCCTCCACAGGCCATCGTTGTCATGGTGACCGCTCTGTGTTCTGTCGTATGGAGGCGTTGAAGCGATACTGCTCTCTACCGGAGTACCAGCGCATGTGTTGCAAGTCCTGCAGCAATGTTACCACTACAGCCCCTCGACCCAACACCACATCCACCCCCATCACCTCCATCCTGCCCAGTGTTACAGCTTCTCGTCCCACCAGCACCTTCATCTCTGGCTTCACCACGGTCCAAACCACCAGAACTGTCATTACCACGATTCCAGCTTCTACCATCAATCTCTGGACCACCTCTCATCCTCCTACCTCTGTTCCTCACTCTACTCCTTTCCCCCTAAATGCTACACAAATGATCACTCCTCATTCTCCAGCTGCCACCAGTGCGAAAATCCTCTCCACTATGTTTTTCAAGACATCCACTCCCAGTGTTACTACCCATCCCCTGCCTCTCCCTGTCCCAGACATAGATGAGAACCCAGACCCACAGTCACAGAGCACTACAAATAATCCACCAACATCTGGTACAATAACTGCCATACACCTTCCAGCAACAACCAGACCAACTACGACCAATCCAATAGAAACCAGCACAAAAACATATACCACAATAAAATTTAAGCCCAAAAAGACTCTGCCAAAGAAAAAAAACAAAAAGGTGATTCCACCAAAGCTCAACCCAAAAAAGAATACCGCATTAAAAAATTCTACAAAAAAAGATGTTCCACCAAAGATAATTCCCAAAAAGAAAACAAATGCTGCTCCAAAAAAGAATGCCTCTGGGAACAGCAATCCTCCAAAAAATCAACCAGAAAAATCAACTCCTAAAAAGACGATGCCATCAAAGACTACTCCCAAACAGATTACTCCCAAAAAGAGTCCTCCCAAGAAGACTACTCTATTAAGAAATACTCCCAAACAGATGACCCCAAAAAAGACTACTCCCAAAAATACAACTTCATTAAATACTATGGCCAAACTGATTCCTCCCAAAAAAACTAGTCCACTAAATACTACTTCACTGAATTCTACCCCTAAAAATACTACTCCACTGAATACTACTCCACCCAACACTACTCCACTGAACACTACTCCACCGAATACTACTCCACCAAACACTACTCCCAAAGACATTACTCCAATCGATACAATTCCACCAAAAACTACTCCCAAAAGCACTACTCTACCAAGTATTACTCCACCAAACATTACTCCACCCAACTCTACTCTAAAAAAGACTTCTTCATCAAAAACTCCTCCCAAAAAGACTGCTTTAGCAAACACTGCTCCCAAAGAGAATGTAAAGACCACTGTCAAAAAGACTCCTCCTGTAAAGAAGACTCAAGAGAAAAAAACCAAAGCCACACCCAAAAAGAAGGCTCCTCTAAAGGCCAATCCCAAAAAGAGCATTCAGCCAACAACAAAAGTCCCAAAGAAAAAACAAGGAAATACAGATCCTCAAAAGATCCCAAAAACAAGCCCCAAAAAGAATTTGGCTGAAACTAATGCAGAAAAGACAACAGTTAAAGCAATTCCTTCATATTATACCACAGTTCCCACTCCATATACAAGCCCAGAACAGCTGGGACAGTACTCTTCTTCCACAAGCTCATCAAGTACCAGTGTATATGTGACAGCTGCAGGCATGCCTTTGCCTCAGTCTGGAATTAATGTCTCGTACATTAACAACAACACAGCAGCTACAGACGAAACTCCACTGTGGTATCATGACTCTTCAGCCACGACACCCAGCACTATGGATGAGATCACAACACCGACTGGAACTGCTCATTTTGAAGAAGTCAGCATGCCGAGTGGAACCATTCCTTATGGTGATGTCACAGTGATCAGCAGTGGTGATGTCATAGTAACCAGTGGGGCCATTCTCAGTGGTGATGACATCACAGTGTCCTACAGCAACGTGGGAATGGTCAGTGACACCATGGTTCTAGATGATGGCCTCACCATGGTGATCCCAACCATTGAGAGCGAGGATATGACAGACCTTGCTTCCTCACCCTGGCTGGACCTTTCTGAGTACATCCCTGTGAGCATCTCCGTTCCCACGACAACGTCAGACCCTGTCACAACCTCATCTCCCACCCCAGTCACTCAAGCAACAGCAAAACCAGCAATGACCAGACCTCAACAAAGACCAGAAGAGAACAGTGACAACAACTCCATTGACGTTATGTACCACAGGATCATCGGCGTAGACAGCGATATCTCTCAGAACAATCTGATCCCAAAGCGTTGGATCAACCTCCGAGAGAGAACCAAGAACAAACGCATTCAGGAACTTCTGGAGGAGAAGAGGAACTTCCTCCTCAGGATGAAGAGAGGCCACACAGTATGATAGACTCAGATGAATGTTTTCTACGCAGACATTTGTAAGCAGTTTAAACCCCTCTGAACTGCCATGATGCTTTCTGTCAGGCCTTTCCAGGAAAAAATTATTCATTTGCCTATCAGGACTGTTGCAGAGAGAGAATATCATGAATAAATGTTTGAATAGTTGCTTTGAATAAAGAAAAGCCCTTTAGAGTACAGACTGTCGAGGATTTGGAACAAATCGCCTCGCCTGTATCAACACAATCATGGAAAGCGGAAGGGATGAAAAGCGTATGACCAGTTTGGCCAGCACTTTACAAATCCAAGCTTTTTCCCCCTCAAACCATCTACTACAGGCTTATTAGAGGATTCATTGATGTAGATGAGGTGTCATGTTGTTAACAAAATGGCATTGTCTCTACTGGGACTTATGAAGCAACAAAATCTACCACCTAGAATCCAAATGTCCATTTCCATATTAAATTACAGCCCAGGACTGCATTTCAATTCCCCGCTAACTGATGGATCTCATCCCCTAATAACAGCTACTGTATGGCAAGATGTCTCCTTGTTCAGTGGCCAGCACTCTGAATATCCTATACACCTTCTGGAGGCCTAAAAGAAATATAGTAATGCTAAAGGATCTGAGAGTTAAAGTTCCCTCTTGGTTCAATTGAAGAGTATAAAGTTTACTCCACTTGGACTGGGTTGCCTTTTCCAAAGCAAACGTCTCTCTGACCACATGGGGTCGGTCATCTCTCAGGAAGTTAAGGTACAGCATGGTGAGGGACATTGCCAAACACATGGTGCTTCCTGAATTCTAGAATATATTTTGATATCTCATTAAGCTAGATGCAAAAATGAAATAAGTGAAAAGAAAAAAATGGTCAGTATGGTGCTTTTTTTGTTGATGTTGCTAAAAGCATGTCCCTCATGCATTCATTTAATGTATAGAAAAAATACAAAAATATTATAATGAAATAAACAAGCCTGTTTGTATTAACTGTATCCCAATAGACGTTCTGGGGGCCAGTTTTATTATTACACGTCTAACTTGCAGCAGCTGCAAATGCGTCAATGAATTTTTCTGTACGATATCTGTACATATGAAAAAGAACTTAATGTTTAATATTTATTAAAGTTTAAGTGCCTGTGGTATTTTGCAAACTGTCGGTGTTGTGTGATGTTTGTTCCTGCATGAGAACTAACTGTAAGCCTCACTGCTGCATCTGTTTTGAGATCAACCCAGTAATACGAGACTGAACAACAATCTCATCAAATCAAAAGCATGCTTTTTTTTCTTGAGTTTCTTTGAGTTTTTCTTCAATGTACTGTATATCTTTAACTCCCAGTTGTACACTAATGCAATATATGACACATAGGGGGAGACCTAGTACCTTTAGTGATGTTCACTGTGCTCAGTTATATATAAGGTTTCGGAGTAGACCACCTTTGAGCTGATGCTATTTTGAAAATATGAAGTCACTGATTACTAAAATAGTGTGTAATATAATAAAGATAAGCCCAGTCTCTTCTTTCTCCATCAAATGTAAGCATGACTTCACAAAATATCTGTCTTAAGTAGAGTTGTTCTTACCAGAGGGATTCAAAATGTAGCCCAGGAAATGACTTGCCTTGCCGAACAATTATCTATGGGAGGTTAAAACCAAAGAAAAAATATGGATATTGCATACTGTTTCTGAAAAAAAAGCATGTTGCTATTAATTTTTTAATGTATCATTTTCTCCACTTTGAGCACTAAAGCATTCTCTTCGTGTTGGTGTGGCAGATTTCTGTAAATTAAACTCAGTAAGATTTTATCATTATCATTAATTCACAAAAATAATAGCAACATATTTTTCTTTGATAACTCTCCTGATAATTTTAATAAGTAATAGAAATTGTGTTAATTCTGAAAAATGGCATTTATTTTTACATACAACACTTGGAGAGAAGCTGACTTGATTTGATTAGACAGCAGTTTATTTTTGTTTTATACAATATACAAATTAACTGTAATGTACTTAAAACAGTATTGTTTTGTATTGTAAAATATTACAGGGATAAATCATTTTCCATGTCGCCCAGTGACTATCAAAGTAAGGTCCATCAAATTCTGCCAGGGGCTTTGTAAAAAGTTTTATTATTATTATTACATGAAGCATCATAGTTTAATGAGTAATATTAAATTATTTTAAGATCAAAACAACTGATTACTCGACTAAACAGTGAAGATGAGGCCCCATCAACATCTTTCTAATATATGAGGTCCTCAGTGGATTTAATACATAAGGTGTTTGTTTCACTTCAGTGACACACCTCATTTGGTGTTTTCCATGTAATGGTCTCACTGTGTACAGTGCACCTTATATATTGGAGCCAGTACCAAAAAATACAAAAAGACAACCCTTTTCAATGTGGCATTTCAACATTCTGGGGGTATAAAAAGCTGGTATTGTCACTAAGTCATTCCCAGTTCATCATTCAAGCAGCCAAGAACACACAACATCACTTTAAGGAAGAGCAACTCCACCTGACCATAGCGCTCCTTCTGGTCTGTAGCAGGCAGTCAGATGTTGCTCGTGAACTTGGTGTGTCTCAAAGTATCATCAGCAGACTTGAAGCAGGACACAGATCTACTGGCAGTGTTCATGACAGACCCAGGAGTGGAGCCCCACGAGTGATGGACCACAATGATGACCAGTACCTCAGGACCTGTGCACTCAGACACCGTTATGCAGCTGCCACACAGCTGCAGGACTGTTTAGGAGAAGTGAGGGCTACTAGGGTTTCCAGACAAACCATTCGCAAACGATTCCACCGCTTTGGCTTGAATGCCAGACGACCATGAAGTGATTCCACTGACACCAAGACACCGCCGTGACCACTTGCAGTGGACACAAGACCATGTGACCTGGACAATGCAGTAGTGGTCTACCGTCCTGTTCACTGATGAGTGTCGGGTCACCAGTCAGCTCAAAACAGATTTGGTGATTGTAGATGGCTCAGTCACTGCACGTTCTTACCTCAGAGACATTATAGAACCATCATCATTCCCCAATTCCACCAGCACACTCCCAACTTTCTGTTCGTGGATGATAATGCTCCACCACATGGTGCCAGAATTGTCACAGCTGGACTTCAGGAAGTGGGAGTGCCTCACATGATATGACCAGCAATGTCCCCTGACCTGAACCCCATAGAGCAGCTGAAGCAGCGACTGAATGCTCGTACCCCACCCCTACATGACCTGACTGAACTAATGTCAAAGGAAACCATTAATCTTTTTCATTAAAATTCAGACCAAATAGGAAAAGCACTCATGTAAATAACAATATCCCTAACTTATTGTGAGTGGTGTATTTATGTTGAATTGCTGTTTCTTATAGGACTTAGGAAGTGTAAAAGTCAGCCACATCAAATCATTCTAAAGGACATACGTGAAGCACTCATCTCTATATTCTTGTAAAGGGACCTTGTTGTTCTGTTTAGAACCATCAAAGTCCTTCGTAATTCCTTTAATGCGCCTGCTAATAAAGCCTTGTAAGTTCACGCACACAGCAACAAATGCAAATGTCATAACATCATGTGGTTGTGTTTTGAAAATATATCCTGCCATTTTACTTACAATTGAAGCCTTGTCACATTTATGAATGCAGTCAGTGTGCTGCGACAGTCTGTCAAGTGTGTGTGTAAGTGTGTGTGTGTGTGTGTGTGCGTGCATGCGTGCACATCTTTGAGGCAAATTTAGAAATTGTGAGTGGTCCACAGAGCTCCATGAAAGCCAGGAATCTTTTTATAGCCTGGATGCAAAGAAAATGTGACTCATCTGAGGTCATGTTGGCCCCAGCAAAGACACACACAAACTATTTGAAATATTTTCTTTCTTTTTCCCAAATCTGATTCTCCCAGTTTGTCACATGCCCTCAAAACAACTTATGTGTGTCAGAAAAACAAGCCTCTATTTGGATTGGAAATCCATTCTGTTTTAAACAAAAATCAAAATCTGACAGCCTTTTATAGAAAAGGCTGTCAGATTTTGATTTCGATGATGTCACTCTTGTTATGTCTGTCCCAAATCCTCAAAAACATGTTCCTCTTTAATTATCCAGTTTAGTACAAACTGAGTGCTTGTGTGGGTTTAACATATCTGCTTTATTATCCATTACTTCTAAGTAATCTTAATTTACTGCTGCCATAAAGTCATAATGAAACACCTTTAAGTATAGACTGCATAATAAAGGACATTTTTATAGAAGATCAAAACGAAATGTAAAACATATTTTAAAGAAGATAAGAAATTCATCAAACAGAGGAGTTGAGGCCAGTAATCTCAGCACACACAGTTAACACGTGGAAAGCTCTCACATGCAACAAATGATGATGCATGTTACATGCTTTACACAGTTTAACATGTCACACATATTCACAATGGCACCACAATAGATTTCTTCATTTATTGTAACATTTATTTTTGGCGATTTACTGTCATTTATAGAAATGGCACATCTTGCAAAATGTCTGTTTTATTTTTTTCCCTCTGTCTCCATGTCTTAGTCCTCTCTTCCTCTGCTTCTGTTTTTCTCTCTCCATCAATACAGTCAGTGGCCAATGACAGTGCTTGGGCTGAGGAAATGGATGGTGTGTCTATTTTTAGAACCAGGCAAGGAGGGCAAACCAAAACTAAGCTGGGGAGGGAGGGATGTGAGGCGAAGATTAATCTGCATGCTACTGCTGCCTCTGGTCAGATACAGTTGGAGCTACAGAGAAGCAGCATCACTGGCAGGCAGGAGGAACAGCATCACAAATAAAAACAGATTCAGATGTAAAAAGGCTGCAGATTAATATTTGAGACTGCAAGAGCAGAGAAGCAAAGACGAGACAATTGGACTCAACAAAGGTAAGTGGGGAAGCAAATTGTGTAGAAAATTCTTGCGTAATTGCTGGAAATGCATGAGGTGAAAATATACAGGGTGCTTATTCTGTGCTTCAACACAGAGCAGCTGCCGTGGAAGCGCTCTTAGCCGTTGTATACTGAAGGTGTGGTTTAAATATAGCAATGGTTACACCTTGGAAGAAACTGGGAGAGGCTGGCATTTTGGTTTGGCTTGCACTATTTTTGGCTTTGTGGGTGAGATGAAAATATATTTGGGCTATATTCAGGGTTGTAACAATTTGGGGTTGCATAACAAAATATAAGCTGACACATTTCTGTGGCTTTACATGACTGAGATGGCATTTATAATATAATCTATTTATGTTGCTTCTCACTGGGATTGTTTGTATTCTGGGTTGTTTACACTACAACTCAAGTGTAAGCAGGGGATGGAAAAGGAGGAGAAAGGCTTATTAAGTGAATTACATTTGATTTTATACAGTCAGGGGCAAAAATAGATGTGTGTGTTTAGTGTGAAACTACAGGCTCATCATAAGTTATTACACAGATGTGGCAGCAGAATTGTCTTTAGAAAAACACATAAGTCTGATATCTAACGTAAAAAAACAAATTGCATGCTTCAAAAAAATGGTTGTGTCCGGTGTGCCAGGCACAGTGTTATCCTCAATAATAAGTCTCAGATGTTGAATCAAATAATTTCTTTTTTGGATGGTCAACACACTGATTGTCTTCTCATAAAGAAGAATTACATTTTTTATTGCATCAGGTCAAATCATATCATCATTTTAACGTGAGCAGTAACAATCATTGTCCACTGGTATTATCACATCCATTACTATTTCAGAGAATTTATTGTAAAACTGCTTATATACTGTACATTACTGTCTGTATATCTTCCCATTCACATTTGACAGATGTTGATTTGACACTAAACACAACATCTTGTCTCACTGTGTTTTTTCCAGCTATGCGGCCGCGGTCTAGACTGCTGTCCAAGAGAAGACTCCTGCTGCCCACAATCAGAGAGGGCCCCGAGGAGATGGTGAAGGACATGAATGAGGCCAACACACTCCACATTGCTGGCCACGTCCAGGCCGTCTCCTCTGAGGACTATCTCCTCTCCATCTGCCACCTGGCCCACCCCACCTTCCCCACCAGGAACGTCTCCACCGACAACATCCGCACACAGCAGCTGGACGCCGGCAACCAGAGGCCACGGCTGCCAAGGCTCAGTGGCACCACATCAACCACCTTTGAATTCAGCCCCACAGAGGAAGCACATAGCATCGATGTGCAGCATACAGAGGAGAAAGAACTGAATGGCAAGCTGATATTTGGCAACTCTGACCCCCTGGAGTACCTTTACGGACACCAAAACAACCTCTCTGGGAGTGTGAGGAGGGCATTTGGTGAGGAAAGGTTTTCAAGGCAACATGGCAACACATGGAAGGGCCAGGCTCGCTCCAGAGCTCACAGCATTCCCCGCACTTCAAGTCCAGACCTCCCACGTCAGCGCAAGAGCAGTTGCCCCGAGTTACACACCAGCACCAGCACTTCCATTGCAACCATCTCCCCAAAGCAGAGCTTCTCCAGATTGGAGGTCAGAAGAGGGAGCTGGTCAGACAGAGGAGCAGAGGGGGAGAGACAATCATCAATCATCAAACAATCACTCATCTCCCAGTGGATCTCTGAGTGCAGGTCAGCGTGGAGGGAGGCACGTGTTCGAGCCTGCATGCTGCCTGCCATCGCTGAGTTATAGAGCACAAATGGACAGGCCATTGTGACAGAAGACATTCCTCAATAATATATAAAATACATAATTACATTATGAGGATGCGTAAATGTGTATTATGCAGATATATTATAGGGATATGATTAAGTAGACATTTGAAAACATACAGAGGCGAGTAAATGATTGTCCAACTGTGATGTTATGTCAATGTCATTATTTGCTGTATGCTGGTGATCATACAAAATTATAAAAATGGGTAAATCTGCAAAATCAGTTTTTTAATCTTCCTGTGTTTTGTGAGCTAAGTATGAAACAATAAAACCTTGTTTTTATACTTCAACCAAGCTGCCTGATTAGCGTTATTCTGTGCTGCGTGATCTCTGTTTTCTTGCATGTGTGAATCCTTCCTAGATGAAATCCCCCCACGCCTGACTCTGCTGGTGCCAGTCGTTTCTATGGTAACTGTCGTTGGATCCTGCTTTGGTAAACAGTGAGTGTGTGGAGGATCACAAGCTGACCAAAGATGAACCCAAACATGCTGGTTTACTGCATGTCACATTCATAAACACTGCTGAATGAAATTCACTGCATTTCAATGAATAAACATTTGTAATTTAAATCAATAGTTTGTAATTCAGCTGAAAAAAAATACACTGACTTTGATTTATAACTTCTTTTCATCTGAAGACATAGCCAGGGAACCCTTGGATGTAGTTTTGAATCTTAACCACTGGAGGGCAGTCTTAGAAAATACTCTATAATCACAGCTCACCACACATTATTACATTTACCTCCGCCAAGGAGGTTATGTTTTCACCGGGGTTTCTTTGTTGGTTTATTTTATTTGTATGTTTGTTGGTTTGCAAGTTACTCAAAAAGTTATGGATGGATTTTGACGAGGGTTGGTCAGAAGTGGCCTAACTTAAAACTGATAAATAAAACCTAATAATCCTGAAAATTTCATCAAAAACAGTCCATAACTTTTTGAGTTACTTTGCAAACCGACAAACAAACAAACAAACAAACAAACAAGTCTTGGTGAAAACAACCTCCTTGGCAGTGGGGGTAACTTTAAATAAAAAGTCCCCACCGCTGCTCTCTCTGAGTGCTTTTCTAGTTTATTTATTTGTTGGTTTGTTTATTTGTTGGTTTGCAAAATAACTCAAAAAGTTATGGACTGATTTTGACGAAAGTTTCAGGATTGGGCAGAAGTGGTCCCCTGTAAACCATGAAATACACATTTTATGGGAAACTGGAACGTTAGAGGTCATGGTTACCCAGAATACACAGGGGTTGACCTCTTTGCCATAGGTGTGCCAAAACACAGTTTTCACGTGCAGTGAAGGATTATTATTATTATGGACATTTGTGTGTGTTGACTTTTGGTTTAAAATTAGTCGATGTGGTCGACTTTTTTCCCAACTCATCTGAACGTTTGCATTTATTTCATTTGTGCATGTGACATTGTGTTGTTTATGTTGATCAGAACCAGTTTCGTTGACTAGCATCCAACAAGCAAACCATCTTATATAAGGGTTCCAGTAAGAGAAACCCAACCTTCAGTGTGACAGAAAACAAGTCTTTCAGGGGCTGGAAACTCCCGCAGAATCTCATGTGGTTTCTCTTTTCACACTTACCTCAGCACACCAAAATGATAGGCAAGACCTGTTGGCCTTATTATAAGTAACTAGAAAAGCACTCAGAGACCTCTGCTACAGCGGCGGCAACTTTTTTATTTAAAGTTACATCTGCTGCCAAGGAGGTTATGTTTTGAACAGGGCATGTTTGTTTGTTGGTTTGTAAAGTAACTCAAAAAGTTAGGGACGGTTTTTGATGAAATTTTCAGGATTGGCCTAACTTAAAACTGATTAATTTTTGGTGGTGCAGTTGACTCGGATCCGATCACCACCAAAAATTAATCAGTTTTAATTTTCTGACCAACCCTGAAAATTTCATCAAAGTCTGTCCACAAATTTTGAGTTATTTGCAAACCAACAAACAAATAAACCAACCCCGGTGAAAACATAACCTCCTTGGTGTTGCTAATAAAGCAGGCGTATTAAGGCTCGGAGTGAACTCTGGATGTTTCCCCTCCAGTTTTTATCGTCTGCTTCGCCCTGATTAGTTTCACTTGTCCCTCGTTAGCCTTGCATTCACCTGATTCTTTTCCCCATCAGTCTCTCACTTTTCATAGCAGTCCACTCTCTTTGGTTTTTGGTTTGGTTCAGTTTGTTCTCTCTGCTGTATGGACGGCTGTTTGCCTGTAATCTGCTGGCTCGTCCTGCCTGTCTTCTGGACTCTCACTCTGTAAGTTTTTCTTCCTCGTCCATAAAGTATGTTTACTGTATCGGCCAGTCTCTGAGTCTTTTTTTTTAATTTAGATAACTGCATCATGCACAAAAAAGTAAAATGGTATTGTATAGTCTGTGTGTTTCCATTTTACAGATCTTTATGTCTTTATGACAACCAGAGCATTAAAATAGCACCAAACAGGTATTTGTTTTGGAAAGTTCTAGTGGAGAAATGTCTTCCTGAGCAGGGAATGAAGTCACGCTCCCTCTGTGTGTGTTATAAACCAGGCTTCTCTGTGCTTGGTTTTACATTAGTCTTTCAGGGAGTGTGACCCTCTGGATAGGTCATGGCTCTGCGCTGCTCTGTGGAGGCAGTAGGTCACTCTAAATTTGGAATTTAGCACCTTGAGGCTGGAGATGTACGTAAGAGTCTTACTTCTTCTACCACATTTCTCCTGCGTTTTCCAGCGATTCATTGTTTCATCACAGCATTTCTGCTGATCATAGGAATCCCTTTTAAAATTAAATGAGAAGTGCAACCACACCAGGCTCTGTAAAGTCTGCAGAGGAACAGACTGTGACGTTATTAGTTCCTGTTAGCTCAGTCCTACACAGGGTCACACTTTGTGAAGGAAGAGCTGCGCTTCACACAAAGGAAACCTGAATTATTAAAGATAGATATGGTTGGTAATCCCCTTGCATACTCAAACCCATATTCACTTTCCACACTGCCAAAAGGGCATCTGGAAATGAAAAGATATATTCCATAACCATGCTGGTCATACATGCACCACCATGGTTAGAGTTTGAAGGTTGTTTCCATGCTGCTGCTATACTGATGACCTGAACTGATGCACTCTGCAGTCCCCAATAAGTAGAGCTCATGAAATATTGAGTGAAGGGAAGTATAAAATATTCAAGCCTGCTAAGTGCAGTCTGACAGAATAAAAATGGAGTTCTTCAGAGGTGAAGTATTCTGCACCACAGCAAATCACCATGTGCTAAATCCCCTAAGTCAACTACACAAGGACTTGTAAGACCCACATGGGAAAAGGGTTTTGAGGATCTCCCTTCTGTGATAATGTTTTAGAGAAGTGACACTGACTGCTGTTGTCTCAACTATATAGAAATGAATGAAAGTCCCTTTCACAGCCTTTTGTTGGAAAGGAAGTCCCCTATTCCTTAAAATAAATAAAACAGCTTGGCTGTGACAGACTTCCTAAGAAATCAGCAAATGCATAGCTCCAGTTTTAAGAAACAAAGCTGGGTGGAACATCCACCTAAACATTTTTTTTTCTCTCTGAACCAAATTCCAAGTTGATACATGAAGACTGTAAAGTATTTCAAAGTTAAATGTACACTGCAAAAAAATCTCAATCTTGCCAAGAATAATTGTCTTATTTCTAGCCAAATTATGTCCATGCACTTAATTTCAGACAATATTACTTAGAACAAAAGTTACACTAAAATGGAGGGCCTTGTTTCTTCAAGAAATCTTTTCAATTTTTACACAGTTGGCACGGTCCAAAATATCATGTTTTTGCTTGAAGTTAGCAAAAACATCTGCAAAAAGGCCGAGTGAAAATTGTCTCGAAAAGATTTCTTTAAATAAGACATATTTTCTAAGAAACAAGGCCATCCATCTTTTTTTTTTTTCTAAATTTAGCCTTGTATTTCCAGCTATGATGACTTTTAAGGTATGGTTTAGAATCGTATGCTCCCACTTTCCCACAAAATCTATTGGATTAACTAAAAATATACGTTTTCACGCTTGAAGAGTCTCTTCACCCTTGATGAGAAATAAAATAAACACATTTTTAGAGTCCATGAGGGGATTCCAGCCATGGAGGAAGTTCTGGTTTTACTTTATCAGGTTTTGAGACCTCTGCCTTCGCCCCAAGAGACAACTGTTTACTTTAAGTGTCTTTTACACTCACATTTCTTCTTGTTGATCAAAATACAATGGAAAGAAGAAGGATTTGAAAAATAGACATGGAAAAAAGTTGTGATTGGATGCCACTTTGTTCAAAAAGTGAAAGGACACAAAACTTCCACTTTTGCTAAAACCAAGCGTTTCATTTAAAGCCCATGACCCGCGTTATTTGTTTTTATACTCCTAAACTCATATGTCTAGTATTAAAATGTGCTTTTAAAATCTAAAAACTGATGACATTATTAGTGACCACAGGTTAAGACGAGTGGAATGAGTGAGCAGTAATCTTCTGTGGTTTTTGAAGTTTCACTTTCCAGTCAGAGAAAATTCCCTTGATCACAGGAAGCATGATGAGGTCTGCCTCTGAGGAGAGTATTTAAGGCGACCCTCGGCCTCTACCCCTCACAGTTCTCCTGTCAACAAACTTAAACTGGGCTTGTTCCACTTGCTTTCGCTCATCTTCACCACAAAGAGCAAAAGTTTTGTTTCTAGCACCAGTGTCATCTTGACCAAAGAGGAAACCAACATGTCCATCATCATGAAAGTGTTTCTGCTCCTGGCTGTCATGGTCTGTGTCTCTGAAGCCCAACGTAAGTTTGTTTTTACTTTTTCAGCATTTCTAACACAAACACAGACAATATGTGGGTTTGTTTTGTACATTTTTGTCTATCTTGGTTGCTGTAAGAAAAAAAACCTGTGCAGAAATAAGAGCTGTTTTTCTTCCTCTCTCTAGAAAATAAGTCAAATCAGTGTCTGTGTCAACGTGTCCGGAATGGCGTCAGCGCGAGGTCTGAAGTAAAGGACATCCAGATCTACCCAGCAACTATCTTCTGTCAGAAAGTGGAGATAGTGTAAGATGCACTGAGATTTAAAATTTTAGAGTCTAGTCATCAGTCTCCTGAATCATTTATATCTTCTATATATGATGAAGAGTCATTTCAGCTGAGCTCACCTCTGCTGTTCATTTCAACAGTGTCACCATGAACAGCGGCCTTCGCTACTGCCTGAACCCCAAGTTGAAGGCAGTGCAGAAACTCATGGCTTCCATCATGTGAGTATATTTACACACCTGAATCTGAGCCTCATCTTCAAAATACACTGAAATATCTTTCAGTGACTCTCCATATTTGATTAAAATAATAACAGTAAGAAGTGACATGATGATTTCTTCATAACGTTGTAATCTAATGTCTAATGTTCGTCTTGTTTTATTATCATTTCTAGAAAACCTAAAATCCCGACGACAGCCACACCAACTGAGTTCACATCCACCCCTGGCAGCTCCAACACAGCTCACCTCTGACTCTCCACCTCCTCACCCCCACAAAGGCACCTTCAATGAATGTAGATGTGAAATGAATAGAACCTGTCTATTTATACCGATACATGCTCTCCGTTGTCCATTGAATTTTATTTCCTTGTATCCATATTTGTAAATAGATTTAAGAGTTGTTAACCAAGTTTTCTGTATTTTTGTAATTTCTGTGTTTATTCTGTAATTTAAAAAAAATAAAGTAAAAAAATAAAATAAAAAAGGGGCATTGAGTACTTGATTTCAGTTCTTGGTCATGCTGTGTTCACATCAACAGTGCTGCCCTGTGGTTCAGGGCTGCCAATGCAAGAAATCTAGTCACACATCCCATGATCTCATGCAGAAGTAAGTTGTCAAATATCAAATAGATTTTCTGCCTGTAAGGTGTCTTCAAAACAGGTATTTGCATGTATCAGATATAAGAGGACACCAAAACTACAGGGAGATGGAGACTGCATGTTCAATAAACTGCCAGCATTTGATTGTTGAAATATAAATATCTGATCCTAGACTAACTTTTACTTTTTCTTTTTTTTGACTCTAGCTATTTATTGTGGCAGCATTTATAGTATTTTGTCATCTTCATCAAAAGGTAAAGGTTTTTGTTTTCTAGCAGCAGTGTCATCTTGACTTAAGAAAAAGCCAACGATATCCAGCATGACAGTGTTTCTGCTTCTGGCTGTCATGCTCTGCATCTATAAAGCCCTTTATCTGTTTGTGAGCTTTGTTTTGACAGGTGGAATGTGTAGAAGAGAAAATGTGTATATTTTTAGTTTTATTGCTGAGAGAAGGAATTCATTAAGTGATTTTAAAAAACATCTCTCCATACCAAGAACCAGAACAGCGTTTATGTCAACATGTCAGGACTACAATCAGCTCAAGGTCTGAAATAAAGAGCATCCAGATATCCAGAGTAACCATCCTCTGTGACAGAGTGGAGACTGTGTGAGGTGTTATAAAACCTTAAATGAATGCAATAATGTGTTCTAATTAGAAACTTATGATTTTATGCCAATAGCTGGCTTTTATCTTTCTCTGGAAACATAAAACCTAGAATGGCATTTTAATCAAAGTCTGGTCCAAGCTAGACAACATTATAATGAACTGTTGCTAAATAAAAACATGCACCTTTAAAGCACTTCTAGTAACTAGTCTGTTAGAATAATCTAAGTATTTTATTCGTGGTGAAAAGAGTCACTTCACCCAGGTCCAACTGTTTCAACAGTATCACCAACAACAGCAGTGTCCTTTTTCAGTCTAACAGTCATGTGATCTGTAATACTTGTCATAACAAATGGTAGGCTATAGAATATTATAGAGAAGCAGGTTTTTCAGTTTAATTTAAGTGATTTAACTCTGTGAAAATACAGAGGAAAAGAGAAGGATATTAAAAATAGACAATAAAAAAAGTTTAAATGAGATGTCATAGTATCCAAAAAGTGAAAGAGGACATAAAACTGAAACTGCAGGCCATGCTTTCTGCTGAAACCATGCATTTCCTTTCAAACTCATGACCTTAAGAGGGCATATCACATCTATCTGATGGTTGTGTTCATATATACAATATCATGAGGATTAAATATCAGTGATTCACAAATGTGAAGACAGTGTAACGACCTTACACCCACAGTGGAAAAACATGAAATCATACTTGTAAGGATTTGTGTGTTTTGTTTCCCTCCGTATAAGCTCTGGAGGTGTTAACCACTGATGAAAGATCATCAGCCCACTCTTTGTGTTTCCAAATATCAAACAGTCCACACTAATCTAAACTCACATGATTTAAATTTCATCCTAAAGCATGTTTACAGAGTCTGTCAGAGCAGTAATGACACCCCAAATGATAATATGACAAAATTAGAAAATGTAATGTGTCTTCTTTTCTATGTCATGTCAACATTTTTTGTTACCATGCGAAAAAGTTAAAATGGGAAATAAAAACACAGGTGACCCAAATACCATTATTAACTTAGATGTTTTAGTAAATATTTCGTACATGATTCACTATTGTTGTTATCCATTGTTTGGATCTTAATTCTTCATAGTGCCAAAATATTAAAGATGTCCAAAAATATTTATTCACGGGTCAAAGAGGATGAGTAAGTTTGATGTCAAAGTTTGGTTAGATGTGCACGTTAGTTACATGTTTGTTTTTATCTTCCTACAGTCGTATATAATGAGATGTGGTCTATCACATCTCATGCTGTTTGCACATGTATTATTGTGCTTTGTGAATAACTGTAAATAGCTGAAAATAACCATCATATTCTATTCCTAATACAACTGTCAACTGTGGTGTGTATGTACATGTCCATCCAAAAACTAACTTATTTTTTTAATACTATTTTTATACACTGTATACACTGTCTGTTTCATGTTTGTCTCATACTGCTAAATTGAAAGAGAGCTGAAAAACTGCCATTCGTGATTAAACAACCATGAAAATAAAGTTACATTATATATATATATATATATATATATATATATATATATATATATATATATATATATCATTAAATATATTTAAATTTTAATTTTTATAATACCAACATACAAACAAACCTCCCCACCCACCCATAGTAAGCACTGTGCACAAGATTTTAGATATACAAAATAATCACACAAATACAAGAATGACAGGAAAAAACACAAATATAAAATAAAATGTGTGTGTGTATATATATATATATATATATATATATATATATATATATATATATATATATCTATATATAATAAAAAAAAAAAAACAAACAGGCGGCCCTCTTCTTTCAGTAGTAGATGGTAAATCAACACCTCTGTAAGAAAGAATGAAAATGATCCCAGATCATCGAGAATTTATCTGCTTTATGGTTAAAGTCACGAGTCAATTTTTCAAGAGGAATCAGGGCAGAAATCGGGCGTCTAATAGGGTCGATGAAAGAATTTAAAATTCTGTTTGTGAATGGATAATGAAGTACATTTAGGAAAATCCCATTGCAAATTTTATCCCAATCGTCAGGTTAAACATTCTATATTTTAATATTAAAATGTGTTTTTAAAATCTAAAAACTGATGACATTATTAGTGACCACAGGTTAAGACGAGTGGAATGAGTGAGCAGTAATCTTCTGTGGTTTTTGAAGTTTCACTTTCCAGTCAGAGAAAATTCCCTTGATCACAGGAAGCATGATGAGGTCTGCCTCTGAGGAGAGTATTTAAGGCGACCCTCGGCTTCTACCCCTCACAGTTCTCCTGTCAACAAACTTAAACTGGGCTTGTTCCACTTGCTTTCGCTCATCTTCACCACAAAGAGCAAAAGTTTTGTTTCTAGCACCAGTGTCATCTTGACCAAAGAGGAAACCAACATGTCCATCATCATGAAAGTGTTTCTGCTCCTGGCTGTCATGGTCTGTGTCTCTGAAGCCCAACGTAAGTTTGTTTTTACTTTTTCAGCATTTCTAACACTAACACAGACAATATGTGGGTTTGTTTTATACATTTTATCTATCTTGGCAGCTGTAATAAGAATGCCTTTTCCCTTTTCTGTCTAGTTGACAACAGCTCAGGAACACAGTGTCTGTGCCGACGGGTCAGGAATGGACTTGGACAGAAGAAAAGCATAAAGGATGTCCAGATCTACCAAGCAACCATCTTCTGTGACAAAGTGGAGATTGTGTAAGATACACTCAAATATTTTAATTAAGATTGCGGGACTATAAAATGTCAGTGAAATAATGTGTTATGGTTAGAAAATTATGATTAGCTATGTGCATTTTTGTACTTATAGGAGGCTTGTAACTTCCACAGTAAATCTGGCACCTCTATCATTTTATTAATTTTTTTTACAGTCATCAAAGATTATATTACACTATATAATAATACACATTTAAGGCACTTCTTGAAGCATTTATGATGAAGAGTCATTTCAGCTGAGCTCACCTCTGCTGTTCATTTCAACAGTGTCACCATGAACAGCGGCCTTCGCTACTGCCTGAACCCCAAGTTGAAGGCAGTGCAGAAACTCATGGCTTCCATCATGTGAGTATATTTACACACCTGAATCTGAGCCTCATCTTCAAAATACACTGAGCACCCAAATATCTTTCAGTGACTCTCCATATTTGATTAAAATAATAGCAGTAAGAAGTGACATGATGATTTCTTCATAACGTTGTAATCTAATGTCTAATGTTCGTCTTGTTTTATTATCATTTCTAGAAAACCTAAAATCCCAACGACAGCCACACCAACTGAGTTCACATCCACCCCTGGCAGCTCCAACACAGCTCACCTCTGACTCTCCACCTCCTCACCCCCACAAAGGCACCTTCAATGAATGTAGCTGTGAAATGAATAGAACGTACCTATTTATGTTCTATTTGTGTGCACTTTTTACGTCCATTGTGTTTATTTTTTTGTTGTTGTTGTTAATTTATATGTATAAACCAATGTTTATGTATTCTGGTATTTTCAGAGTTTTTTATAATAAAAAAAAAAATCAAAAGAATAGAGTCAGATGCTGTTTGTGTCCCACATCAACAGTGCTACCGTGTGGTTCAGGGCAGCCAGTGCAAGAAATCTAGTTATTTTCAAGTCACACATCTTGGGATCTTATCCAGAGGTAAGTTGTCAAATGTTAAGTATCAAATGGATTTTCTCTCTAAGGTGTTTTAAAGACACAAGTATGGGTCTTTTTAATACTTGTAATAGATACCAGAGGACACCAAAACTATAGATTACAGGTTTCAACAACCAACCAGCAACATGTGTTTGATATAAATATGTGAGCGTTTGGTTGGATAAAAAAATAATCTCAAGCTTTCCACTGGAGCTCCTACTATGAGAAACTCACACTACCTTTCTAATATAGATTAAAGTTATGTTTTCTCTGTCCTCATGTGAATGTCTGCTCTGTCCCTGTCTCAGCTAGGCTATCATGATACCATTTACACATCTGTTTGTCCCTCTGCTTTGGCCTTACTTGCCACACTTCATCATGCTGCTTTAACATGTATTTCACACTCAGGCTACAGGATTCATCAGTGCACATTCTGGTCAGAAAGTCCTTACTTGCTATGCACAGGATGCAACATTGTTATGTTTTGATGTAAGAGTCATTTTATGCAGGTTACTCATGTACATATGCTCAAAGTTTATTTTTGTGCAAAATATAAACAATCTCAAGTCCAGGTTAAAGGTGCCATCATCCAGTAAGGGTCCTTAGGCAAGACGTCTAATGCTATACTAGCATACCTCAATCTATATACTCAGCAACGCAAACACAAGTTCCTTTAAGTGGCCCTGGACTATATAAAAGGTGTTAAATAGGAGTAAGCGTTTGGTTTATTACATCCTTTCAACAAATGCACAAAAAGAATACTGTCTAGAGATCAAATTTATTCAAAAAAGGCATATTGGGTTTAACGGTAACAGCCTCTCTGAGCTGCCTGCACACTGTTTGATCACTGATACGGGGTTGGTGACATCCAGGTGTCTCAGCAGCAGTAACGTGGCTGGAAGTGTCCGGTTTCTGAGATAGCAAAGACGGATATGGTGATCCTGAATGTTGACTGTCACACTTGGTGTGTTGCTGTGTGGAGGATCTGAAGTGCTGTTTGTGGCATGGAATCTGGTTCTGAGACGACTAATTGTTGATTTATGAACGTTCTTTGCCCTTGCAACATCTCGCACACTCAGAATTCCATTGGATTTGCGTCAGTCGCAGCATCATTACAAAAGCACTTAGGGAAAAGAATTTTTCCCATTTTTTGCAGGTTGGGTAGACTAACAAAAGTGCCGATACCATTTTCACAAGCCAGTGCTCTAGTCATCTGTGCTGACCACACCTCCGTTAAAATAAGGAGAGACAAGATGATCAGAATTAAAGGGGTCGACCTACCAGAGGGCAGGATAGGAGACATCCAAGACCGCTACAAATAGCTTGATATCACACAGGCTAATGGAAACCATGAGGAGGCCTGAGAAGTGAATGGAAAGAACAAAGTCTGAGCCATCAACATGTACACACTGCCAGTTATCAGATACCCCACTGGGATCATAAGCTGGCCAAAAGAGGAGATAGAAGCCACAGATATCAAGACAAGTAAGCACCACCTGAGTTCATATCCACCCCAAACTGAAAAAAAAATGTGGAAATGAGGCTTGTGCATGTTTTAAAAATCTGAACCATTAAACAATTGTTCAGATTTTTAAAACTGATTCAGACATTATTTCACTGCATCTGGACCCTGGGTCCAACGTGAGCTATTATTATGCTTTAATACTAAAAATCAAAGGAGCATTGAGTACTTGCTTTCTGCTCCTTGTCCCATATCAACAGTGCTGCCCTGTGGTTCAGGGCTGCCAATGCAAGAGGACAGTCTGTGTCAGGTCACACATCCTGTGATCTCATGCAGAAGGAGGTTTGTTACATATCAGTGGGAGTTACTCTCCAAGATGTATTCTAGACACAGTTATGGGCCTTACTGTTACTTATATGTGTCAGATACCAGAGGACATCAAAATGTCAGGGAGACGGTTCAATAACCCACCAACAACATGCTCCCGCTCAATACTCACGGGGGCGGCTCAGATCAGTTGGTTCTCATAGGCTGTGGTGGTATACACACACACACACACACACACACACACACACACACACACTGGGATTCCCTCCCTGGATGTTTAACCACTTAATCCTCACAGCCCTAAATTTAACCAAAGCTCAGTGTATTTCTTACGCTTCATACATACAACATGGTACTTCTGGCAGTTTAAATTCGTACCCAAATTACTCCAGCAAAAAAAAACAATAAAACTCCCATAAGCAATTTAGATTTTATGAAAAGTACTTCAGTCAAGTATTGTACTTAAGTACACATTTAAAGTAGGCTTCTTGTACTTACTTTAGTGGCCACTTTTACACTCCACACGACATACTACATCTCAGATGCAAATACAGTAAATTTTACATGTTGTTAATAAATATAGCTACTTTCAAGATTTGAACTAATGATTTTAAATACAGTATATTCACATAAATTAGGAGTATACTGTATAACTATAACTACCCAGTCATATAAGACATATGCAGTCTATGTCTATATTCATCAGTATAAAGTCAAATGTGCAATACATCCGTCACTGTTCTATTAAACACCCTGTGCAATATAATTTATTCTGCACATAGACTAACATCCAGTGCAATTATTTGTACATTTCTTGTTTATATATTCACATTTTTATACTTATCTTGTATTTACATTATAAGATTTATGTATTTATTTTTAATACTTATTTCATACTTTATTCTTGTACAGTGAAAAGCTCTACAATTTCATCGTACAATGGTATAATGACAATAAAGCGCATTTTATTTTATTTACAGTATTAAATTTCTGTACACTTTCATGCATAAGTAGCTTAAATACATTAGACAGACCATTCTGTATGATTAGTAGCTTAACCTTGTTGGTACTTAATGTTAATATACTTTTACTTATAACATTTTATTTTTCAATCTGAGTCCTTCATTGTTCTTATTGTTGCATGAACTGACAGAGCAGGCTGCTTCCGTCTGATGCACACTCTCATTGCACCACACTTGTTCCCAAACAGCCTGCAGGGCTTGAAGTTTCACACGATCACTTCGTTTGGCTCCAGTGGTTGCGAGGTGCGTTCACGGTCCCATGTTTCTGTGTACTCCCTGCACGTCCAAAAGTCATGGATGAGCCAACCGATGAACAAACACTGCGTCTGTTCGTTCAGTCCGTCAAGTCGGAGTCACTGTGAGCTGTGGGGTAATTTCAACAGGAGAGGGAAGAAAATACAGGAAGACTGAGGTAAGTAGCAAATATACTAACATGCATGACAGGCTGTTTAAAAAAACATCATTAAATGCAACGCAGGCAGAGATTAAGGTGTCAATACATAGTTTAAATACTCGACAGTTTTCTAGTGGCTCTTTTAGATGTCATCCTTAAAGGTTTTTGTTAATAATACTGTAGTTTATAGATTATATTTGACGTTTTTATCACACGGTCGTGGCGTGACTTCGGTTCCTGTTTTTGCAAGTCACTGTTTCTGGCTGCCCACAGTGTTAACGTTAACAACACAGAGATGCCAACTGTCTGCCAGCTAAACCAGAATACAAAATATCACCCATCTGTGTGCAAAATGTGAATCCACTTTTACTTTAGATTTTGCAGATGGCAGACGCTCCTCTTACCATTCATTTAAGGGAGGAGAAGCAGGAGGTTATAATGGAAAGTGAGCTCAGACAGGGCTGATAAGGAGCACAGATAAGCGCAGAGGCAGGCAGGTTCACTGTAACACTAGTCCCATTTTATAATACAAACAGCATTTCCTTGATTCCAAAAGTTTCATTTCCCTGTGAAGATGATCCTGCTTTAATTCACAGTGGGTCTGTTTTCTCTGCTGTGGGCAGACCAGAGGCTTCTCACTGAGGGTGACTGACATAAACTGATATTAATGACAGTGCTGTAACCAGACTCTGGGTCTATTTGGAGCTGGTCAGAAACAGGACACGATGCACTTTGCACCGTCAGTACCAGCCTCATACGTGTTTATTCTCTGATTTATTCTAACCATGCATATGCTGATAATAGAAATGTGCATGTGATTTGTTATTTAATACGTTTGTTTTTCTATCTGTCTAATGAGCCTGTGTGATGTCATGTGGTCAAGTGTTCAGGTCTGGAGCAGACTGGACCTCCACGCTGTCACTCTGCAGTCTCTCTGATCTGCTGTCAAAATGGCCTCACGGCGGGAAGACATTCCAGGTACAGCAGGGATCTAGATTTTGATGTGATCATCTTTACAACATTTGTAAAATGGCTGCTAGTTTTCTGGTGATGATTGAAATAGTTTTCTTCTAACATTTCTTCTTTATTGCCATCATTAAGCACTTGAATCATCTGGACTCTTCAGTGGCTTTTCGCCATCCATTGGTATGGTTCGCCGCAATGTCAGCTATGACCAGCTCATGGATGCTGTCATGCATTCACCGCCTTCAGACTTTGCTGTCAACATGTTATGGAAAGATCCTGTCATCCCGAAGCACAAGTTCAGGAACACTGCAGAGGTGTGTTCATGTTTGCTCTGACTACCTAAGCTAAAGTGATCTGAACTGGGTTGTATGGGCTTGTGTGAAACTTCCTGAAGGTTAGTTGCAGGCCTGGACACATTTAATTTGCTCTTCTTTGTTATGTAACTGGTTTATTAATGAATGCTGACAGTGTAAACTTGTGTAACCAGGAAGGTGAAAATGGTGGAAAGGTGAATTTTGAGGCACCCATGCCAGTCAAGACCCCAGTGCCTGTTGTGAAAGCCAAAGCCACTTCTTTAGTGAGCTCACTTATGTCCAGTAAGTCATCAAAACCAACTGAGGACTTGAAGTGAAGAACATTTATTTTTGATAAACCAGACATGGCTGTAATGAAGTGCATCATATTAAATCATTGCCTGTATGGTCATCCTCACTCAGAGCAGACCCAGGAGAACCTCCAGAAGTTTGAGCACCAGGCAGGGTTCACTGATGCCGGCTACTCTCCCCGCAAGGGGCTCTCTACTGAGGAGACCCGCTTTCACCGACTGCGTGACGGCACCTTGCCAGTGAGTATGAACAAAAGTGGAGTCACAGACTCCTTGGTGTGTCAAGGAGCAGGAAATCTCGCTGCCCTCCACTGATAGTAAATAAATGAAAATATATATCACACCTGAATGTGTGACAGGTGTGTTAGTGGGCAGCACAACTAGAATAAAGGGGAAAAAATCCTGCCCACTGTTCGTTAGGTACAAAGTTTAAACCCAAGTGAAAGGTCACAGGGCCAACCATCAGAGGAGGTCATTTTTATTCTTTTGTGTGTGTGTGAGAGAGAGAGTGTGAGAGAGTGTGATTTAGAATAAAGATATATCTGTTTTCATTGTGTTGCATTACCAGTGGGCAGTACCAGAACCAATGGGCAATACTGGGGTCTGTTCAATGAAGACTGTACAGAAGTAACTAAACTTGCATTTTCTCCAGTAGTTTCAAAAAGAAGTCAGTTGATGTCTACGGGAAAATGACCATTTTCTCTCCTGTTGTATTAAACACTTTGTAAACACTATGAGTTTTTGGTCTCGATGGTTAGTTCAAATAGTGTTTTAATACATCAGGATGATCAGTTATGGTCAGATATATGGTAAACACATAAAGCTTTGGGGCGTGGCTACCGTGTGATTGACAGGTCTCTGCTGTCATTACATCCTGAAGAGGAGCAGCGCTGATGGTCTGAGCTCTCCTTACTGGTACTACTGTGTAAGGCAACGGGAGGTGGATACATAAAAATAGTAACTCGATCTTAGTTGGGTTAAGCCAGTAGTTGGATTATTACATTCCCATGTAAACGCACTGATTCTCAATTTCAAGGTCTGTCCTTGACTATGACAGTGTACAGTTTGGTCCATTTGGTTCCCTTTGTACACTGTCAGAGTTACAGACCTTGTAAGGGTCAGTTTAGACCCCCCTAAAGGAACCCACAGGAATCCACTTTGAGAACCACTGTGTCCCCATGCCATGACATGTCCCCAGCTAAATGATGGAAAGTTGGTTGAAACGAAATATTGAGAAATAAATGTATTTAGTCAAAATTTTTGTTAAAATTTCTATTTCTAATTTCTTGTTTATTGGCATGGAGGTGAGGACATCAGTCTTAAGGTATGAATTAACGTTAAAACAGGCCAAATCAATGTTTAAAAAAAAGGACAATTTTTTTTTTAACTCTTGACATTTTCTGAAACTCGGCAACGCTGTATTTGACCATAATTCAGTAAATCGACACTCTGGTGTATTAAAACAGTATTTAAACTAACCATTGAAACTTCTTTTTGAAACCACTGGTATCGTCCCCTGCTGGCTGGTGGAGAGAATGCAAGTTTAGTTACTTGTATGAGCTTCGTTGCCATTTTTCACAAACCAACAGGTGACATGGGCAGCACGGTAGTTTAGTGGTTATCACTGTCATCTCACAGCAAGAAGGTACCGGGTTCGATTCCCAGTTCTGTGTGGAGTTTGCATGTTCTCCCCGTGTCTGTGTGGGTTCTCTCTGGGTACTCCGGCTTCCTCCCACCATTTAAAAACATGCATGGGGATTAGGTTAATTGGCTAATTTAAATTGACTGTAGGTGTGAATGTGAGTGTGAGTGGTTGTCTGTCTCTATGTGTCCTGTGATGAGGTGGCGACTTGCCCTAAGACAGCTGGGATAGGCTCCAGCCCCCTGCGACCCTATGAGGATAAGGATTACGTCATACAGTCTATGGTCAGAACATCCAATCCCAGGCCAAGCTCAGGTGTTCACAATCATTAATCCAATGGAACTTGAAACATGGAATACAAGATTAAGTTGTGTAAAACTGTAAGTTATTCACTGATTCATATTAATATGATTTCACATTAACATTTGACACGTTTTAAAGAGACTATGCAGAATTGATTAACAGAAATGCTGCTGCGCAACAGGCCCTGTTGTTTATTTCTGTTTATTGATTACATCTTGGTAAACAGCAGACAACGTCATCAGCGCTGCTGCTCCCCTTGTCAGGAAACGCCCTGAAATGAACCGAGCCCCCTTATGCTCTCAAACGGACCAATCAGAGAGCTCCTAACAAACCGGACGCGTTGGAGCAGGAGGCCTACATCCGGATACTACTGTTTGTGTTTTCGAAGATAAAAAAACGTGTTAAAACAGCTAATAATGGGAAAACTCAAGGAATCTGACGGACTGGAACGCCACAGAAATCTAATCATAAAAAGGTACGTTAGTGAATGACTATTTAGCAAAGCTAAAGGCTGTTAGCAAAGCAGCGGTGTAGCCTGACGTTAGCCAGCAAATATGGTGTTCGAGCTAACTCGAGTAAACAAACTGAACTCAGTTTGTGGCCCTCGTGATATCATCATATAAACTAGCTTAATTATATAAATGAAGCGAACGAAGGTATGGGTGTATTCACACCTGCCTTGTTTAGTTCGATTCAAACGAACTCAAGTTCGTTTCCTCCCTTGGTGCGGACCTTTTTTGGCCGGTGTGAATACAATCACTCGAACTCTGACTCTAGTGCGGACCGAGACCTAGCTGAGGAGCTGGTCTTGGAGCGGTTTCTGTTGAACCCTGGTGTGAAAGCAGCCCGACCTCGATCCGACCCAGTTACCAAAAAAAATCTACCTTTTTGGATTTGACAGGCTGCCGTATTTTTCGCGCATATGACACACAACAAAGAGAGAGACTCACGTGAACCGAACGCTACCTGGTCGGTCTTCTGTACAGTAAACCAGTTGTTACTGTAGCATGTTACTGAGCTCTCCTTCTCAGCTGATTTGCTGCACGTCTCCGTCGTTGCAAAATTACGAGCATGATATTGTCGAAACTCATGTTGCATCAAACGGTCTTGTCTCTCGAACATTTCTGCAAAAAGCTGTAACTGTACAAACTATAATAATAATAAACCAAATCACCAGGGAAAGTCATGGATGGCTCCCTGGTATTCATTTGCTCTAATCTGCTAAGTACAATACAGAACCACCTAAAAGAGGCTACCAATATAGAAACACTACCTATAACACATATGAAAGCGATGGGAACTGAACTCTGACAATAATCTTCTTGAGATTGTTTCTGAAATAAATCTAAATGCTAAGGAAAGTATGCTGGAACATGCGTTTGGTTGTTTGGAGTTGTCAGGATTTAAAACTTGAAAATTTATTGCTTACAGTGAAGTGGAAAGGAAGTAATGTGTTTTGTACACACAAAATGTATAAATGTAAGATTTAGGGACATACGTTCTCTGAGCCAGCCAAATCATGAAAGTTATCTATTCACTGAGCTCTGATGTTTAATTATAATGTGGTTCAAAATCAAATTCCCATGATTATATCATTGAGCTACAGTATGTCTCCTTCTCTCTCTCTTTTTCTCAATCACACCACATGTTCACAGCAGGTGATTGACTCCAACCATATGTGATGCACTTTTTCATTGTTTTTGGACTGCAAGTCCACAAAAACACTGACGACCTTATTTGTGTGTATACAGGGAGTGTTTGCTCTTTAAACAAGCTCAATGCTCACTTTTTTTTGACACATTTGTCACAAACAGGAGCAGATAGTTTAATGTGGACATGGACTGGGAAAGTGTCACAAAAAGTGATTAGGAATATGAAAACATTTTGTAATCAATTTTTGATGTACATGGTGATTATGACTCAGTGATGTTTATTCATTTCTTGTTTTATCTAAATGTGCAGAAGTTGAGAATGCCAAGCGGGGACTTCAAGGAGGACAGGTGTACAACATCAGCACAATCCACCCCGAGCGGCACCCCCTCTGTCACCCCCTCTGTCACCCCCAGCGTCACCCCCAGCGTCACCCCCTGTGTTACTCCCCACACATCACCGGCTCTAAGTCGCAGGTAGGCATCAGTCTGCTGCTGTTTGGCTGATGTTGTCATTTAACAGGCTCATTTCAGGCTTTCCGCCAGAATGTTTCCATGCTGTAACATTAAAAAATATGCATCTACTTAACTCTTAAAAAGAATATGGAACAGCATCGCTAGGCGACAGTTTAAAATGCAGAATTTTCTGTATGTTATGTATTATTATAGATTCCTGGCTTGTTTGAGAATATGCGCTGTGTCATTGAGTAGATTTAGCATCAAACCTAGGGATGGGTATTGGTAAGAACGTCACAATATGATACAAATCACGATACTTGAGTCACAATACGATACATTATTTGTGATGTATTGTGATATTCTACATAGTTCACCATGTTAATGTGATAACTTTGATAGCCCTAATGCATTTATACACATACACATATACACTCATGGTCAAAAGTTTACATACACTTATAAAGAACATAATGTCATGGCTCTCTTGAGTTTCCAGTTATTTCAACAACTCTGATTTTTCTCTGATAGAGTGATTGGAACAGATACTTCTTTGTCATAAAAATATTCAATGAAGTTTGGTTCTTTTCTGACTTCATTATGGGTCAACTGAAAATGTGACCGAATCTGCTGGGTCAAACATATACATACAGCAACATGAATTAGCCATTTTGGTGAATGATTGGTCAATGAAATGAGCTTCATCGCATGGCCTCTTAACTTCTTGTGAGTGATCATGAGTGACTACAGCTGGTGACTTCTCTGAGGCCATTTAAATAGGGCTCATTGGATACAAACACACACAAACGCTACAATGGGAAAGTCAAAGGAGCTCAGCATGGATCTGAAAAAGTGAATCATTGACTTGAACAAGTCAGGAAAGTCACTTGGAGTCATTTCAAAGCAGCTGCAGGTCCCAAGAGCAACAGTGCAAACAATTGTTTGTAAGTATAAAGTGCATGGCGCTGTTTTGTCACTGCCACGATCAGGAAGGAAATGCAAGCTATCACCTGCTGCTGAGAGAAAACTGGTCAGGAGGGTGAAGAGTCAATGGAGAACCACCAAAAAGCAGATCTGCCAAGAATTAGAAGCTGCTGGACCACAGGTAACAGTGTCCACAGTCAAGCATGTTTGGCATCGCCATGGACTGAGAGGCTGCTGTGCAAGAAGGAAGCCCTTGATCCAAAGCGGCACCTTAAGACTCGACTGAAGTTTGCTGCTGATCACGTGGACAAAGATAAGACCTTCTGGAGGAAAGTTCTGTGGTCAGACGAAACAAAAATCAAGCTGTTTATCCACAATGCCCAGCAATATATTTGGAGGAGAAAAGGTGAGGCCTTTAACACCATGCCTACCGTCAAGCACAGTGGTGGAAGTATTATGCTGTGGGGCTGTTTTGCTGCCAATGGAACTGGTGCTTTACAGAGAGTAAATGGGATAATGAAGAAGGAGGATTACCTTCAAATTCTTCAAGATAACCTAAAATCATCAGCCCGAAGGTTGGGTCTTGGGCACAGTTGGGTGTTCCAACAGGACAGTGACCCCAAACACACATCAAAAGTGGTAATGGAATGGCTAAATCAGCCAAGAATTAAAAGTGGTATTGGAGTTCTTTGAAAAATGGTTCCAGCAAGCTATATTTTCAAAATACACAAAGCCCTGCCCTTTCTTCAGACCTCCCACGGGTTGTTTGTTCCCGAGCGTTCATGGAGGTTCATGAGCACTCCATTGATTAGCTAACTTCTACCTATGGCGTCTTCACAGGGAAGACCGTACAACATCATAATGAACCTAAACAATGAATATCATTATCATTTCAAGAAATATTTATCTGTATACTAGATTAAAAGTTGAATTTTCACTTGTTGTTTTGATACGTGTTCTACATTATTTCATTAGCCACTTTCACACTATCAAGCCAAGGCAGAGCCAGCCCGGGCTTGCCGGTGCTAAGTGTTTTTTCATTGCAGGACTAATGAGGGCCATCTCTGGGCCGTCTTGGTGCTGATGGCCTCATCGAAAACATGGCTCTTAGTGGTGACAAAGCAGGGCTAGAGGCTGTGTCAAGATTGGGGTCAGCTGTTAACTGCATAGCCTACTACTATCAGTGTAAACAAATAATCTATCAGTTAGTGAACTTCTTAGCCTCGCGACAATGTGTTATAGCTGGCATTATGAATGGATTGTTTTGTGGTTAACATACCTCAATTCTTCCATGCCTTGGCTCGTCGTTGCTGTAATTTGATTGCTCTTTGCCGTCGCCCCCTCACGTAGCCTCCGTAACAGCGTAACTGGTCTGATGCTGCTTGCTCATCGTCTTAAATCCATGCCTGTGTTTTCAGGTTTCAGGCGATATGGTAAAAAAATGCTCCAGAAAAAGAAATCCTACTCCACCTTTAAGGTTTTAGAATGGCCTTCCCAAAGTCCTGACTTAAACCCCATGCTGAAGAAACAAGTCCATGTCGGAAAGCAACAAATTTAACTGAACTGCACCAATTCTGTCAAGAGGAGTGGTCAAAGATTCAACCAGAAGCTTGTGGATGGCTACCTAAAGCGCCTATTAGAAGTGAAAATTGCCAAGTGACAATATTAGCATTGCTGTATGTACATTTTTGACCCAGCAGATTTGGTCACATTTTCAGTTGACCCATAATAAAGTCAAACTTCATGAATATTTTTGTGACAAAGAAGTATCTGTTCCAATCACTCTATCAGAGAAAAATCAGAGTTGTAGAAATAACTGGAAACTCAAGAGAGCCATGACATTATGTTCTTTACAAGTGTGTGTAAACTTTTGACCACAACTGCACATACACATTGGACCTGAATAAACAGTCAATGCTGATTTGTGTTCACTGTTTAAATTTTAGCAATGGAACTTTTTTCATATGTACGTAATGTTTGGGGCAGGGGCACAGATGGGATTTTTGAACTGGGTTCTTTTGTGTAATTTGGGTTTTCAACATCATTCATCGTCAATATTATTAATATGTGACTGCCGTGTCGAGGCGGCACATGTTACTATTCTGTTTGGGTCCCCAAAATTCTTCGCCTGCCATGCATGCTTGTAGTGGGTCCACAAACACACATATGTATGAAAAATTATGATCCCATCATCCCAAAATCTTAAAATGAGTGTGTGTTGGCTGCCCATCCATCCATCTTCTACTCGCTGTATACGGCCAGCTTTATGCTGGGAAAGTTGGGGTGTTGTGCCACAGCAGCCAGACAGGAGTGCTTACTGTGGCACAACACCCAGAGGAGAAGAGAAATGCATTTTTAATGAATGTAATGAAACAACAGAGGTGAATTAGACTCAGAAACTGCGCAAATTAGAGTTAGCTTTTTATTTGATTTAAAAAAAAAAAGAATGCCTGTTATAGGCCCTTTAGATTGAAATAAACATTAAATAATGGATTTAAAAAAATAACATTGCTTTGTTTGCTTTGGATCAACAGGTTTCAACGGCTGCTGTGCTATTATCTCAGTATGGTATATTGTTTACAAAGTCCATACTCTTTATCCATCTTATTAGTTCCTTCTTTCGTTTAAAAGCCAAAGTGCCTCCAAACGTCAGCTTTGTTTTGCTGCAGCCGCCGGTGAGCTCACTGCTCTCTTCTGTTCTTTACTGTTCACTTCTTCGACTGCCTCGCTCACCACAAAAGCCGAGCAGTGCGGTGGCGGTAGAGCAACACCTTGCGGAGCGGAAGTGCGGAAGTCGTTCTGGATTTACAATCGGCCCAAAATATGATTTTGTTGGGGTTGAAAAAAATCAATATTAAGAAATTAAAAAATTAAAGCATATCGGAAGACAAAGTATCGCGATATATTGCCATAACAATAGTTTTTCCCACCCCTAATCAAACTTGCTTTATAATAAAAAAAAAAAAACACATGACAATTTGACTTTTTAACTACTTAAAACCCAGACCAAAATGTTATTGAAATGGATGGAATCTGAGCTAATCATAACATGCTTCCTTTCCCAACGTGGCCTGTATTATATTATTAGCCTTCCCATGTTAATGCTTGTGTGTTCATGTCTTTCCCTTCCTTGCTGGGAATACAGGAGCTGGTTGCAGCTGAGTTCTGCATCTTTTCTTGCCATCCCAGATCTCAACTGTCCCAACCCCAACCCCAGCACAGGCATGGGAGCAAATGAGGGAGGAAGTGGAGGAGGAGAGAGGTGGAGCCTCTTTGGAACCCGACCTTTAGTACAGAAGTCCCCCACTGACCCTGGCTGTGAAACCAGCACAGGTGAGCCTTTTCGACCCAGTCCTGCATTTAGTTCTTGACTGTTAAACAGTATTGATATGAGAAAGGATCTCATAACAATAGGTGGAGCCCTGTGCCATGACAAACTGATGAGGCCCCATGCGTTTTGTTTTTTCTCTGAATACAATGGTGCTGGTTCCTGCCTCAGATGAGTCCTGCTTGTGTTTGCAGTTGAATAGCTCTGTAAATCATTTCGGGTTTTTCGGTGACAGAGTAGTGCTGTGTCATGTCTGCCATTTTGTCATAAAACAAAGACATTTGACAAACAATACACCGCAGTCATGTTTCGAAGTTTTGACTCATATGTCCATCCCACTCTCATCAGAGTGAAATCTCAGGAATGACAGAAGTTAGTGCTAAAGGACCACTTATCGCAAATGTCTAACAGGAAAAAAAAATAATAAAGTGATGACACAAGGATGTAAACTGCCACTTTAGTGGGCAGATGTACACAACTGCAAGGTGGTTATTCTCGTTTTGCACCTGAAACCACACCCAACAGTTTGCAAGAACAAGATTTTCATGACACTTCATTGTAACTGCTAAATTTATATTTATGTAATTAATAAATCACTTCCTCGTCTCCTGCAGGCTTCTCACTGCAGTCCTACTTTGGCATGCAGAAGTCCACAACCATGGATGGCACCAACACCCAGGTCAACTTCAAGATGGACAACCCTGCCAATACCGAGCCCCCCAGGATAGAAATTGGCACTGAGGCCAAGCAGGCGCCCACAAGGCCACACAAACTTAAACCCCGTGACATGAATGTTTTAACACCTTCAGGCTTCTGAAGCCAGACCATGGCACCACATCTTTAGTCAGAGCATTTCTTCTCTTTCTTATTGGCTTTCTTGTTTTCCTCTGTCCCCTCTGCTGCCCTGCTAATTCACAGTGAGGCTGAGGGCACAGAGGACAACCTGTAGTGTTAGCTCATCAGCCCCCCAGACATCACCGCACTGTTACTCCTCTCAGCGGACCTACCCAGATGGATCGTCGTCTTCTATTATTCCACACTAACTCTTCCAGCTCATTGGTCCAAATACAACAATGTGAACTATTTTAATTTGTTATCCCTGAATAAGTATTGCCTTGTATTGTTATTATTATTGTTCTGTCATTGCCTTGTTGTCCTCTTTCCATTGTAAATGATGTCATGAGATTGAAATATCTTGTCAGTCCTATGTTCACGCTAATCTCTCACACAATGCTTCTCATGAAACTGACCAGATATTTCAGTTCTCAATGCTCGATTGCCTCTTTTTATCATAAGTATTATTTTACTTTGCACAGGCTCACAGATTTATCGTTGTTTAGGGCTTTTCTCTGTTAGCATGCAGAGTATAGTTTGGACTGAATGACATTGTGCCTGACCTTGTAGCATGTTTGCTTTTGGCATTCTTGCCATCAAATAACAGCTTTTTTTTATTGTATGGATCTTATTTTACCTTGCAAGACAATATGTCTGATGACCTGAAGTGATTTTTTTTTTGTAGTTATTATTTCAGCAAGTATTTTCATATTGCTCTGCTTTAAATCTGCATTGCTCGTTCAAAAATAGTTGATAAATTCCAGTAAGTGATTGCACAAGGGAGATGGTCTCCCACTGAAATCTGTAAATAAATTTGAAACTAACCAGCAATAATGAGTTTCTGCTTCTTTTGTTAGTATAATTTTACTATACTTTGCTCACGGTTATGTGCACTAAACTGAGTGCACACTAATTTATACATTAATTAGTCTACACGGCATCATGTTATATTTGTGCAGATTATATTTATTAAATAAAAAAAACAATGAAAAGACACGAGTCAAAAATGGCAGCTTGGAAAAAGCGCACGTACGCATGTATGTCAGTATGACGACTGGTCATGAAACCTTTAAGAAGTGACTAATTTGTGATGAACACATGCAGTAAATCATTTGAGTTCATGACCAACACTTTTCAGTCAGGACAGTTATTTTTGTATTAATGTTTGAAACTCAATGTAATGACAAAATAGGAATTATACAATGAAAGAACAGCCTAATGAGCAGACTGAACTCCCATTTTCTTTCGCTTTATGTTTTTGAGTCACTGAATAAATCAAAGAAGTGGCAATATAGAAGTGGCAGTAGAAATAGCAAGAACAAAAGTGTAAATCATCTTTCTGGCACCAACATCAATTTTACATCAACACAAAAAGTGATGTAGTGAAGGTGGATTTTACACTAACCTGTAGCTACAGTCTTTGTCCAGAAGGGGATGCAATAGCCTCAAAATTAGTTTGACCATGTTGTGTGTATATTATCCAGATTAAAATCAGCAACAGGACCATGCATATTGGAATTAAATGATTTATTAAATAGCTAGGATATGATTTTTCCTCAAATAAAAACTGTGACAGATAATGAGGAAATTAATTTCCCAGACATGAAGGGCCTGGAGAATGAGGAGAAAAGAAGTCTGTGTTGACTGCGTACACACTGATTTAATTAGTCTTGCTCTACTGCTGATAGAAAGAATGATTTTATTGTGACAGCAATTACAGTATATTGTCAGCAATAGTGACCGTTATTAGCTGTCCAATCTCCCTTCTCCACATCAAAGCAAACATTCAAGCCATCCAACAAAACGCCAGCAGGGAGAAACAGTAGGGTGCAGGGTTCCTCCCCTGAAGGCTCCTCTGTGGACTGGAGGGCTTTACAACCTGATTAAAGCTCTCAGCACTTATTGGCTGGTGTCCTATTTATTGTGTGTGTGGTTCATGTGTTACAGGGAGTGTCTGCTGCCCTCATTACTGTATGTCACTTACAGAAATACACCAAAATGCACAAACTGCACAGGTCACATTACAATGGCATATTGACCGAACGCCATAAGTATAAATAAAGAGTGACTCTTCCTTCACCCTCTATTAAGGCGCCTTAGTACCTGACTTGAGGCCAAATATCTTTTTCTTTTTCATCAGCTTTGACTCTTTTTTCCTCAGAAAGTAGCTGGAGCTCCTGGAGGGAACGCTCCTTTGCTTAATTAGAGGCTGTTGAGTGTCCTCGTCTGGTTTTCAGGTGGTGCTACAGGAGCAAAGGTGGCTGTTAAATGAGGCAGGCGAGTGCAGACAGAGAGCTTTCATTCATAAACCAAGGAGGCGGACGATCATTATCATATTACATTCATAAATGTTGAATAGACAGACAGGAGACGAAAGGATTGGAAGGAGAAAGTGCAGCCATCGAGAAAGAGGATTTGGTGTTAAAATTTGGTAAAAGTACAAACAATGATGGCGAAAGGCCTTTTTAGTCTTGGGACACATTTCTGTTAGAGGCAAGCAACATGGCAACGATGGCTGTTAGTAACACTAAACCAAAAACACGCAGCAGCAAGGCAAGAGAAACAGTGGGTGGGGGAGTCTGGAAGGGAGAGGAACAGGGAAATGGACAGTAGAGGGTGGAGTGCCCCAGCAGTCATGACATAATGCAGATGGCGCTCTCTCCAGGTCCTACATGACGTGGTTGCGTAGCCCTGTCCTTCTCGAAGCTCCACCTCCACTACCTCTGCTCTGATCCCACACAAATCACTGAGCTCACTCACAGATGTACAATGACATACACCCTGCCAGAGTGACCACGCACCAAAACAAACAGCAAGGTCTCAGCAGCAATCGAACACAACACAATCACTTATTCATCTTTAGTCCTGCAAAGCTCATCTGGCCAAATTCCTTCCTTAACAACCTCAAAACAATGACCTCCACTCCATGGGCAACACCCCAATGACATAAGTTAGACAAGCGACCATGTTGGAAACTAATTTCGGTGCCAGTTTACAAGATTTTGTTTAAGACCAGCTTGCTCCAGTGATCCAGGTTTATGTGTGTCAGTGATGCTGTGTTTTAGCAAAACATGTTCTAAATGTGCTCTGTATAAAGGTCAACTTTAATCTAATAAGTGTGGGAGTGGTAGGAGTCTGACTTTATGTCAGGGTGACTCCAGGAATATGCCAGAAAATTCTTTCACTGGCTTGATTCAATTAAAGAGGCTGTGTGATAAACAGATAGGCGTCTGGTATCCGTCCTACACAGAGACATTATGCTCTTTCAAAGGCTCCTGAGTTTTCTATATGAGCAGCACATGATATGTTACTAAGCTGCGAAATCCTGAGTTACAATAAAGAAAGCCAATTTGATAAGATAATACAGTAGTAAATGCTTTATTACAGGAATGTCGTTCCATTTATAGCCTCCCATCCTATCCATTAAACTCACTGTTTGTTTGTGTAACGACCTCCACCAGTCACATTCACACGGATGACTAATGCAGCTTTTTTTTCCAAAGTGATCTGGTTATTCACAAACAGCTGGTGACAAAATTTAACAGGGGATTTGAAGGGGTCCCTTTTGACGTCTGCAGCTGGGTGGGTTCACTGTGTCGAACACTACTCCATCTAACTCCATAACCACATCTGGGCCTGCTTCACGGTGAGCTGGCCCAGAGGTGAACCAACCAAGCGGAGAGGAGGGGGAGGGGGCAACAGAGGTACCTGAGCAAAAGCAATGGGTGTCTTCAGGTACGTGTCCTGTGGAAGTGAACATCAATCATGCCCACAGCCTGGGGTGATAGGGTTACAGTGTTATAGATTTTAACACAGATGTGGGTCACCCACAAATCAAATCAGTGTGCCTGTGTTACGCAACTGCTGCACCTCATAAACTTCTGTTACAGCATCTCTGTGTCCTTAAAGAGACCCACCAGCATCTCTGTGCAGCTACAGTGTGAATGAAACGTATGTGGAGGACGCAGATGTCAGAGCAGCACATAAAGTAAACATTATTTGAATGTTTACTTAAGTAGGCATTCAAAATATCTAAGACTTATAATCAGATTTTCTTTCCCTTGTGTTGGTTCTTGCTGACGTGAAACTATCAAAGGGTTGTTAACGTCTGTTTCCTGCCATTAAAACGAATCAATGAAAAACTACAAAAATGAAGTGACATGACAAAACAAACAAACAAAACTTTTTGAATTTTAGGGTCATTCTTGTACAATAATAGAGAAACAATACATTGTGTTGTATAACACGTGTGTCACTGTTTTCCCTCTTTTGCTCTGTTTATGTATTTATGTGGAGAGCTTATGTGGTTGTGCCTCTGGGGAAAAAAAATAAATGGATGGAAGTATTGAAGCAAAAATGTTAGCAGTTTTATGTAACCCAGTCTCCAGCCTCTGTGTCTCTGTTCATCAGGCATTCTCCTGCCATCCCCCACTGAGACGCAGGGTGTATAGTTGGGCCCTCCTGTACTGGCCCCAAGGCCCTAACGTGAAGCAGATGTGGAAGGGGAGATCCCCTACAACAAGGTCTGAACAGTCAGCTGGAGCTCACTAGAGCCACATCCGCTAGATGCACTCACTGATGTCCGAAGAGGAAAATAACAAGAAAGCTTTTAACGCCACCACACACCACAGAGTATTGTGTGCATCTGTGTGTGTGTGCGTGATTGAAAGTAAAACGCACGAGTGTGTGTGATGATTCATGTCTTGGCTGTCCTGTCACAAATTTAATACCCAAGATGCGTGTTGTGCAATTGGCCAAAGTGCAAAATTTCCTCATCTTAATCACCGATACTTTGGTGTGTGTGTGTGTGTGTGTGTGTGTGTATATATATATATATATATATATATATATATATATATAGATACATTTATTCAGCAATGGTTGAGTAACATCAGGTAAATGGTACATATCAATGAAGGTAAAGTCTGATCATGCAGTAAATACCTACCTTTGAATTCCATACCTGCTATTACCAGCTGTGATCCCATCTCAGAGGTTATAACTGAATATAACTGCTGTCATTCTTGTAGGCCCACCCACACTCAGCACACCACACTGGTTTATCTGGGTGTCTCTGCTATGTTAATAATAGGCCTTTTTCACAGCAGCCATTTTGACATGTCATTGTTGGGTAAACACAGACGTAATTAGTACAATTGTGACCCTGAACCACTGAGGTCATTCAAGGTCCTGGTATTGTGCATGCTGGCTGTGATACACTTGACCATGATTGATTTTAACTATTACACCTGTGTTTATGCTACGACATGCCAAAATGGCCGCTGTGGAAAGGGACAATTGGAGAAGTTAAGTTAATTTTATTTGTATAGCCCCATATCACAAATTACAGATTTGCCTCAGAGGGCTTTATATCTGTCCAGGATATGACACCCTCTGTCGACTAAGGAAAACTCCCCAAAAGAGCATTCTAACAGGGAAAAAATGGTAGAAACCAAGCAGAAGGTGACTTATCAATGTAGCAATAAACTAAAATCATAAAAACAACAAACATAACAAACCAGACAATTTAAAGGTTTGAGACATAAAAGCAAAGTGAAGGCAAATTAAAATGTTGAATCTCCCTGAAATTCCTTGATTATCTTGGTGTTTGCCCATCATTTTATATCACTGTAGTACTTGAGGAACCTTTGATCTTTTGGGTGGATCTCATTGGATAAAAAAGTCATGGAAATCACATAATTATGGCCTGATTATTAATCCCTTAAGCCAGGAAAGGAATGCAGCGCTTTTTGCCTCTGTCATGGTTCTCACTCACACACATCCAGGGCGTGCCTGTACATACGTATTTCATACTATTCATACTACACATAATAGAATAGATAAATAATCATATGCACAATTATAGACTTGTGCAAAAGGAAACTACCCTTAAATGGATACACATAAGGTTGTATGGTACAGTAAACAAGGAGAGGTGTGATTTGGCAGGATTTCATAGTTAGTGAGTTCTTGTTTTACTGACTTTCTTTGTCATTTTTATAGGTGCTCCTGCTCACACAATGCCTGTCTCCTATCCACTCAATACCAGTTGGTACCAGAGATAAGCAGCGTCTCTGACTCTCACCGACATTTCGATATGTTACGGAATATGCCTACCATGGTTTAAATGTAGTTTAAACATAGTTTATACTACAATTTCCTCAGTATCTGCCTTATTCAAGTGAATATTATGAACAGGTGATAAATCCATATAAACTTGTCTAAGTCAATTATTCTCCATGGTTCGTTATTGCTTTAAATGTTGCCTGGCATCACATCTGAGACTTGGCATGACCTTCGCACTGGCGACTGGAAGCAATAGGAGTAACCAGAGGTTGATAAGATTGATAAAATACAGTAAGTGCATGACTTCAGTGAGGGGAAGAGCAATTTAAAAGTGTGAATAAGTGACCCTTTGACAACTTAAGAGAAGCTAAATAAATAACACATATATATCCACTTACCACTGTCGCCTCACAGCAAGAAGGTACCAGGTTCGAATCCCAGCCCCAGGGCCTTTCAGTGTGGAGTTTGCATGTTCTCTCCGTGTCTGCGTGGGTTCTCTCCGGGTACTCCGGCTTCCTCCCACCATCCAAAAACATGCATGGGGATTAGGTTAATTGGCTGATTTAAATAGACTGTAGGTGTGAATGTTCGTGTGAGTGGTTGTGTGTCTCTATGTGTCCTGCGATGAGGTGGAGACTTGTCCAGGGTGTACCCTGCCTTCCGCCCTAAGACAGTTGGGATAGGCTCCAGCCCCCCCACGACCCTATGAGGATAAACGGTAGATAATAGATGGATGGATGGATGGATGGATGGATGGATATATCACTTTATCCAGTAATTTGTCAAAGTAATATTTTGTAATCTCTGTTAAATATATGTACAAATTTGACCTGGTACTTCACCAGATCTTCACCAGTCAGTGTTGTTCCATGTCATCTGGGTGCATCTGACACCTGGGACTTTACAAACCTTTCATTAAGCAACATTTATATCAACATGTACATAAAAAAATTCACTCTGACTATACAGGCTGTTAAAGTAATAAATGTTCCACAGTCCAGGAGACGTTTCAAGATAATAAGGAAACAATGTGAATCAGGCAGTACAGGACTAAAAGATGTCATGGAGGTTTCATTACGTAAAGTTGATCCAGTTTTGTCTGACGTCAGGCCATTGTCAGTATATACCAAGGGTTTCTTAATTTTTTGCATTCCTCACAGAGTGCAAGTCAAAATCACGCCTCTACCACTGCTGAGTAATATCTAATAATTTGTAAAAGACAATAAGTTTCAACACCATTATTTCCTTTGAGTGGATGTCACTCCCTCCTCTCCACAATGAGCAACTCCTCTTGACACATATACAGTGAGGTGAGATGCACTAATTGGGAGATTGTACAAAGAAATGACAAATGAGTGAGGAACTAATTAGAAACCAGCTATGTGGTGAGTAATTAAAGTAACATGTAGTTCCTGTAGCACTGTGTGGTTGGTATACCTGAGCCATCAGTCCAGTACAGTACAGTCAGAATGCATTGGCCATTTGGATCAATACTGGATCAATACTTCAGGAGCTCACATGATTGTAATTAGCGAGTGTTTATTTCCGTCACTGTTGCTCAATCATTCCTTACTGACTATTCACCCAATCAGTATGAATGCATGTAACTTAGCAACAGAACAACAATATAAATAGATTAATTGCTGTGCGGAAACAGGTGACACAATGCCACAGAAATATTAGCCAACATTTATTTCCATATTTGAGTTCAAAATTCATTTTTTTTTATTTTTATTTTTATTTAACCAGATAAAAGACCCTGAGATCAAGACCTTTTTCACAAGGGTGCCTTGGCCAAGAAAGGCAGCAGCACACCTCATAGTAAACAAGACAGATAGACAACAATAACAAACAAGCAGTAAAATATTAAAATGTTAAGATGTGACCAATTTGGCAAATAAAGTGCAGAAGTTATAAGTGCAGTAACAATTCAAGAACACAGGCACTGTTCAAAGGATTTTGATTGTCAGTTTCGTAAAGTAGAGCAGAAGAAGTCCAGTGGAAGAAGTTCTGACATTTTCAGTTCAGATTGGAGGGTATTCCAAATTTCCAAATGTAGATATACAGTGCACCAGATTTTCAGCAGAGCAAATGTGATTCTTTTATTCAGACCCTTAAGAAAAGTGTTTTATTACAAATAGGTAACTGGAGGGAACTTTAATCCTCACTACAGGAGCTGTAATGTTGCCAAGTTGCCAGTTGAAAGCAATAGTTTGATGGTGAACACCTGTCAAAGTTTGAACAACTTTCACTCCACACTTCTCAATGCGTGAGAGGTGAGGTGGTAAGAGCTGTCAGGAGGGCGGGCCGCTGCTTCTCCAGGAAACACATTTAAATGGACAGTGGGAGTGTGCAGTGCAGTGTCCTGGATTTAACTCGGCAGAGGCAGAAGCATCACTCCAACTGGGAATCTACTAGTCGTTTTCTCACAGAAAGTTGTCCGACACCGAAGGCAAAGCTTGAGTCATGTGTGGTGAGTTTGCTCTGTATCGAGTTATTGTATTTAGAAACTTGTCGGAAGGAATTCCAGTTCATTTACGCGCTGAAAAGTGATATCCATGTCCTGCTTGTGAAGCGAGGAATTAGCACAGTTATCGTGTCATATCATACAACAGATGTCGTGTCCTTATCCTGACCCAGTTATTGGCATAGTGGTAAAAAAATCTGTACTGTGAACAGTTGGGTAGATGGCTTTGTTTTCTGATCTGTGCGGATCTTCGAGAAGCTTTTACGCGCAGCTGCGACGTGTCAGTGTTTCCACTAACGGATGTTGACAGACGACCAATTACTGTAAAAATACATATTATACTTAAACTAACCAGTTGAACCGATAGTAACCTATGTATCGTGCGTTCTGAGATCTCCCGAACAGGGGTGTTTACAGCCCAAAGTAAATCTTTAACAGCACTTCGCCCTCTCCTCACGGATCTACAGGGAAGGGGCCAAGGATGTGGGAGTTTACAGCAGCCTGCCTACCTGGCTGCTCCAACACTGCGCGCAATGTGCGTTAGTCAATGGCCAGCTGTGTGCTGGCAGGGGCACGACATTCCTGAACACACACAGTGCGCATCTATATGAGCAACATATACAGCCAGTAGCAGCTTCATACTGTACAAACAGTCATTTTAACTGAACTCACATTTACTAATCATTGACTCATGAAATGCGATAAAACAGAATTATTTTTAAAAATATCATCATATTGTGACATTTGTGCATGAAGGAAAAAGCCAAAGGAACATGATTTTTTTTCAGAGATTATCTGTCTCATGCACTACTGTCAGAATAAAGTGAGCACTTTATAAAATAACTCTTTCCCAAATGGATTAGTGTTTAGTGAAGGTTATATAGACTTTAAAAATTATATAGAGGCTAGGAGTTGACCTCATTATTGCTCTTCATCAATTATGTATTAATAAAAGTGGATATTAGAAATCTCATCTAAGAACTTGGCAACTATTTACAAAAGATACAACTGTGTAAACTCTGTTTTCAGAGGGTTGAAGTTGTTTCTCTTTCTGCCACCCTCTAAAAGGAATCTTTGCCTACCTGAATTACCGAGTGCCTCGAACCAGAAAGGAGATATTTGAGACTCTGGTGAAGGGACTGCAGAGACTGGAGTACAGAGGGTACGATTCAGCAGGTGAGACACGCACACACACACACACACACACACACATACACACACACACACACACACAGCACCTCTGTGTCATGGCAACATTTGACAGCATTAAACTGCATTAAGAAACTGCTAGAAATGTTTGATTTGGAGGTCACTGTAATGACGCACATGAGGACTACAGCGGTCATCTTACCGTCATTGTTGGACAGAAATGAAGCATAACTGGTATAACAGCCAACACCTATGGCTGCTTGACAGAGTGAGGCGAGGAGGAATATAATATTTCACCTCCATCACACCTTAAGAAGATCCAGAGATATCTAACTCTCCTGCCAGCTCTATTTTTGTAGACAACGCAAGTCTGCGCAAGGCACGTGTTTGCCAATTTGGTAGACCGGTCTGCGCCAAGATGGGTGTGCCGGCTACACTCCCTGTGTTGGCGGAAAGGCGCCTGGCGCAGTGACTATTTTGTGCCAGAAAGTCGACCTGCGTCGATGGATGGTGGATCTGATCAAGTGCGCAGGCGGATAGATGCCAAACTCCGCGGACAGATGTGGTGGATGTCAGGCGTATTTCAGTCATAAATATGTGAACAAACCCTCTAAATAATTCTAGAAATCAATGTATAGAACACATTTTTTTAAATTTCTGCTTTCAATGCGTCGTAAAGCACGGAATATTTACTTGGAGGTTATTCTACGTTGAATTGCACCCTGGGCGAGACCTAATGACCTAATAACCTTGCCATTAGCTGTTTCATGATGATCTTAAATTTGACCTCTCAACACTAATATGTAAGACTTCAAGACTCTGTGCTGTCTTACTTCACTATGAAAGTTCATTCCCCTCTTGTCTGTTAGGTATCGCTGTGGATGGCCCTAAGAAGGACATCAACGACAACACCATCTGCTTGATCAAGAAGAAGGGAAAGGTCAAGGCTCTGGATGAGGAGCTTTACAGTGGGTTCATGCACATTCATGTTCATGAATGATGTGTCAGTGTAAAATAGAGCTTCATTAAATGTCCCTGCAGTTTGTTAAAGTGATCAGTGTTGTGTGTTTTGCTTGTTCAGAAAAAGACTCACTGGACCTGGACGAGGAACTGTGCACACACTTTGGCCTCGCTCACACCCGCTGGGCCACACACGGAGAGCCGAGCCCCGTCAACAGCCACCCTCATCGCTCTGACAAGGACAACGGTAATATTTGCTCATGTACTTTCATGCATGCTCACGTATACAGCACTGTATACATGCATTTAACGCCCATTCCCCGCTGTAAATCTATTCAAAACATGTAGGGATGTAAATTATGATGGAGACTTTCAGTGAAACAGTAGGTCCATTCAATAATCTGTGCAAAGAAAATTCAGGGTCAATATCAGATAAGTGAAGCTCAAACTTTATTTATTCTGAGGGAAAGAGTTGAGCAGCAGTTGTAATGCCAAATAGAAATATAAAAGATCCAAAATAGTGCAAAAATAGAAATAAATAAATAAATAAATAGGTTAATATGCTGCTGAACGAAACTAAAAATTAATTTAACACATGTCCTGTTCTAACCACATAAATACACAGCTCTTGTCATTAGTTAACAGGCGTGTCAGTGACACCACTGGTACTATTCGTAGTAATAGTGTTCATCCTGATATCCGTTTGTCCAATCTGTTCACTCTCCCTAATGTTTTTGTTTTTCTTTTCAGAGTTTGTTGTCATCCACAATGGCATCATCACAAACTACAAAGAGCTGAAGGCGTACTTGGTAAGTGACTACTCTTACAGAAACAGCTGAGGCACAGTCTTGTTTAGTGCTTTGTCAGGCCCATCCTTCATCATCATCTCCTTGATAAAGACCATGTCATGTGGTGTGTCTGTTAGAAAAATGTACATTTGTACATTTTGTGTTCGTTTGCTATGTTTATTCACTTGGGTTTGTTTTATAAGTGCCTTTGTCCACTGTGGACTGCTGCACTCAAAGGAGCTACAACACAACATTAAGTTAATACAATGTATTACGAGTTTTAAACAAGTTCATCTGATAAGATAAATATATATAATGATTAGTTCTCACTCCAATAGTCAGAACTATAACTATCCATTGAGGCATTACTCATTAACCAAGGAGAGACTTGTTGCCACGTTGTGCTTGGGCAAAAGTCACACCTGACTGCAATGAACAAATGAGAAGCACTGATTAAAAATGAAAAAAGGATGCTTTGCAGTGTTTTTGTTGCTGGAGGGAGAAAATCAAATTACTAAAGCTGAAATAATCTTTTTTCATTAAAATATCACACATTTTTGCTGACAGTGGCGGTGATATCTGTTCAGACTATTGTTGCACACAAAGTGTGAAATGACTTAATCGGCCTGTGCAACTTTAATGTGCAATTAAACAAATATTCTCTCCAGTACTTTGTTTGTTATAAGCAAATATATTCTCCAGCACTTTATTTGCTACAAGCAAATAAAGTGATAGGGATCTTACTTAGTCAATCAGAGATGTTTTCATTTGATGCAAGGGAGCAATGTGTAGCATTTAGGGCTCTATCTATTGCCAGAAATGGAATATAATAGATCTAACCGTGTTTTCTTTACAGCATAATCAACTAAAATATGAATTGTTGTAATGTTTTTAGTCTAGAATGATTTGTTTATATCTCCATATGGAGGAGGTCCTCTTCATTTGAGCCAGTCTGCAATTTTTCAACAGTAGTCCAGAATGAACAAACCCAACTCTGGCTCCAGATAGGGATTTTGTTACCACGGCAGTATCACAGCTACAGCATGCAGTCAGCTTACAGTCTGCTCCTACAGGATGACATGTATGTATGTTCACATGTATGAGCTGTTTATGTTTACACTAATATAAACTGTACTTTCCTCAGATCACCAAAGGATATGAGTTTGAGTCAGAAACGGACACAGAGGTGATCCCAAAATTGACGAAATATGTCTATGACAACCGAGAGAATGACAGCATTTCCTTCTCCACGCTGGTCGAGCGGGTTATTCAGCAGCTGGTGAGTGGCTCACACACAGCAGCACATAACATCCTGACTCTGACTGCTACCATGCCTATATGAAATAAATGCAGTACTATACTACTAATCTACCCACCCAAAGTATCTCACAATGGCACCACATTGACAAACTACACCATTAAAATGCTCTTACACATATTCATTAGTGATAACAATATCATATTCATATTAATATAACACTGTGAAAGGAGACATTTTACTTTCATACTACATTTTAATACTCTATTTTGCTGATAATAGTTGATAATTATAATAACTTCACTGTACACCATAGGATCTGAGTAATTCTTCCATCACTGGCAGTGATACATTCCTCCATTTTTATACTGATGGATGGAAATTCTTATGATATGCGTACAATGAGTAAATGTGTGTATATGCGCTTGAATTTCTTGCCCATTAAAATGCTGTACAGCTTCAAAAAACAGTCTCCATAGAAACCCTCTAACAGCATCACTCACTGACTCACTGACTGGTGGACACAGATTTTTTGGGTGTGATAGATCAAGCCTCTCTTTTGCTTCATTGCTTCACGCTTTCGGTCAGAGCGGGTTCTCTCCCCTCAGAGGAAAAGAGGAGGCAAAAGCAGCCATTTTGGATTTGGAGTAATGGGAACCAGATAGTTCGACCCACTAACAGCGTCACAACCACAACAGTCCTCCCCTCGTCTCCCTTTCTTATGCCGCACTTGCAACACACACAGCACACAGTCCAAGCCAGTCCTGCCTCAAACCACCACAGGCAGCACTGCAGTTAGTTCTTTTGAAACACAGCAATGCAAGTCTCATTTCTCCCCCACCACAACTGCCAAACCCCACAGGGCCAGGAGAAATATTTGTTTATCCCGAAAATGTTTCTCTTTGAGGTTACAGGCTTTCCACATCCAAATTTACCTTTTTGTCCTAATTTCATATTTTATATATTTTGAATTGTTTCTCTTCATCTACTTCAACACTGTTTCAGCCTTTCATCAGGCTTATGTTAACTCAGTATTTCCTCTGCTTCTTTCTGTCTCAGGAGGGGGCCTTCGCCCTTGTGTTTAAAAGCCGTCATTTCCCTGGAGAGGCTGTGTCCACCAGGTTAGTACCACACACACTGCTCTAGCATTTCACAATGCATTTTGGTGCGATGAGCCAGACCCACTGGAAATGAGTCAAGTCTGTTATTACAACTGTGAAGCAAGCCTGAATATGTTTTTAGGTTGCTTTGATTAAGTCATTGTGGTTTATCTTAGCTAGCATCCATTATATGTAACATGTTATAGTGCTGTCTGCATCTTAAGACCCAGGCAGAGCGGGGGAGCAGAGCAGAGGTTGAATTAGGTTCCCCCTCTCCCTTCTGGGCCCCTGGCCTCTGGGCCACTGCCTGGACGCCGGCTTCTCTGTGACTCATTAACGAAGAGACTGGAGAGTTTCCTGTTTCTTCTGCTGGGAAATGCCCCTGCCAGAAAGACTCCTAGTTAATCACTTCACATCATTTTATCTTACTTTATACCTTTTCTGGTTCAGTTGAGCCATCATGATCAGAGGAAAGGGAGATCAGCTGGAGCGGGGAAAGAGGGCAACAAAGTGAAGAGAGATAAGTGGGCCGTCACCTGAGGTTTATGCAAACAGACGGCCTGGTCGTGCCAGTGTTGGCAAAGCCTGCTGCTAGTCAGGAAATTTTGGCATCTCATCTACCTATTGTGTCCTGGTCTGATTTCAGTAAATTATTGCACAGCCTAGACTAACTTAATATGGTGAACAGTCTCCCAGAACGGAGAGATGAGGGAATGTTTGCAATTATCCAGTGACGCTTGTCCCCACCCACCCTTTGTCATCAAGGATCAACCTCCCAGCAGGGCTTTTACTCTCCTCAGCTCCTCTTAGCTTTTCCTCTCTTTTCACCACCCTGTCCTTCTCTGTCTTAACGCTTAATTTTTTTTCATGTCTTTGCGTCTTCCCTCCCTCTGGGTAAATATTGTATTGGATAGCGACCACATGTTTCTGTTTGCAATCTTTCCCTTTTCAAGCCCCACACCCTTTAAAACAACCATCCGTCTTATGTCAGTGAGGCCGAGCCCCTGAGAGCAGCTATCAGAGAGAAAAGAGGGAGAAAGACAAGAAGTAAGGAGAGGCCGTTTGGACTTGGTTTCTAAAGAGTTGATGTCATAATAACTAACTCTTAATAAATCTTCACCATAAAGAGGTTTTGTTTTTGACATGACTGTTTGTGTTGCGATCACAAACAGAGATGAGTGTTATTCTAAAGTCAATCTCCTCACACCCTCCTGCCTCACCTGTCAAGTCTGTATGGGTCGCACCTATTCAGGCCACTGCAGCCAATAGGAGAAGCCCACATGGAATCATTAGCCAATGAGGAAGCAGTCGACTCTGTCCAGGAACTGTGAGCAAATCCTAGAAGGATGTGGGGGGCGGGACAGATCAGCCGCTTAGCTACAGGTGCAAGCATGGTGATGACAGAAAAACTGATCAGTCCAACCCCCACCCTATGAGTGTGTTTGTGCACGATCAGCTGAGAGGTTATGTCCTGCTAATGGACAGCGCAGACTCATCGACAATTCATTAAAATATGCAGTAATTAAGATCAGTATATGTGAGGAATAGTGGCATTACAATGTACCAGAGGAACCAGATATGGATCTCTGTGGCCAAAATTGGTCACTTTGCTTCTTGCACACATTAATATGAATATTTCTGTCTATGTGATTGAGTGCTAAGGAACTTCACTTTTGTTGGGCTTAAGCAGGGGCTTACCTCTACATTCACACCATGTGAGAGTATATATGTGTGTGACAACCCACCCCACCCACTCTTTCTCTCCCTCTCCCATCTCCCCGCCCGCTTCATTCTTGTCCCGGCAGGAGAGGAAGTCCATTGCTCATTGGTGTGCGAAGCGAGCATGAGCTGTCAACTGAAAACATCCCCGTCCAGTACAACAATGGTGAGATTTGTTTCTGTCACCATTTACAGTGCACCTTTTATCTGTGCACAATCACACATAGAGAGAGAGTATTCATAATTCATTAACATATATTCAGTATCTTTGAAAATGTCTCCAAGCTGCATACAGATGCTCCAGCAATCATTGTTTTGTTGGTCAAGTAATTTCTGTCCATTCATTCCTACTAGATTTGTAAATCTTGAAAAAGACTAAATCATTTCCTCAAACTGCTGCAAACTAGAGTAACTAGAGTAAATATTTGGTGGGGAATATTTTCAGCCAGTAGGATGGTGTGTGGGATTGAAGTAAACTACACTGCTTGCAATGAAGGAACATGTCACCCAGTGCACCAGCGTGGCACATTGATGTGTTTTTAATAGCTTTTTGGGAACAATGGAGCTTTATGGCACAGAGGAATAAGTTAATAAAGATTTAGGTCTTTTCACTTAAATTTTTGATTCAACAATATATACATAAGGTTTATACAGTTGTGTCTTATCAAGCAATGTCCTGCTTTCTCCGTGGATAACAGGGTAATATTAGTAGGTTAACTAGTCCTGTTAAAAACACGTTCCATAAGTGTTGCCAGAGATCTCTTTGTATAGTTTGAGACAGTAGAAATAATGTAGCATTCAATCCTAGAGTTCCAAGTGCAACAAAGAGAGAGATTCTCTGGCTTCTTTGTCTCTAATGTAAGTCAGACTGTGGCTTTACTGCCTTATCTGCGTATTTGAAATATATGGTTCTTAATGGTTCAATTGAGAGCAAAGTCCACGACAGAGTTAAGTGGTTTGGGGCCAAAAGTGAACCAAGCAGGGTGTGTCATTTTAATGGTCGAAAAAAAAAAAATACTTCCCCCCTTTTCATGGCCTTTTGTGGAATGACTGATATCTTTTGACACACTTTTTACAGAGCTTTGCTGTTTAAACAATATATAAAATACTGTAATTACCAAATAACACCATGTTCTTGCTGACATTTGTCTTTTCTTTACTGGAGGATGTCAACATTGATAAAGCAATATAAATGCATATTCATGATGATAAACCAACATAAATATGCTGGTACTATCAGTTGAATGTTTCACCTCAAAATCTGAATTTCCTGAAATGACAAACTCAATACCACCACAGGGACCAGACTCCATCTGGAAGTTGAAAGGAGGAATTCGAAAGATGAGCACATCTTGATTGTTTTAGTCACTCAAAGTCACACTCTGCGACCTCTGACCCTTGACCTCTGACCTTTGACCCTGTAGCTCACATCAAGGGGGAAGTCCAGGAGAAGAACAGCCATAATCGTCCTGATTGCTCCAGTGCCATTAACTCTGTGGGAGATGGCAGGGCTCTGGAGTATTACTTTGCCTCTGACGCCAGGTGAGATACTCGTCGTCTGTGTAGTTTGTTAGTCATTGAATTCTCTCTTAGCCATACCTATCAAGTATGAGGAAACACATTTAAACAAGTCTGATGCCCTTTAACCATCAGAATCATCACGTATCCATCTTTTCTCTACCCACAGTGCTATTATCGAGCACACCAACAAGGTGTTGTACCTGGAGGATAATGACATGGCCGTAGTGACTGGTGGGAAACTCTCCATCCACAGGATGAGCCGACAGGTTGGTGAGGATCCAGTGAGGGCGATCCAGACCCTGCAGATGGAGCTGCAGCAGATCATGAAAGGTTAGATTTATGATCCAAAAACGAAGCTATGAAGACAATACATTGCTTTTTTTAACTTTAAGTTTATTTTAGACAAGTAGTCTAGCTTAAAGGCAATTGTTAAAACATACAAAAATTGAAAGGTAAAAACACCAGCAAATCCTACTGATGAATTTTAGTTTGCCTATGTTTTGGAGATTGAAAAACACTGTCACTGGTCTCTCTACAATGAAAGCCTTTAATACTTGCCCCAGGAAACAGATCAGATGGAAAACAATTAAAAAACAATCTTTGCAACTTCAGTTATGCCCAAGAAACAAGGTCACAGGCGCAGCTGTGTGCCTCGTCTTGGCTGTCTAGTCTCAACAAGACAATGGCAGCGTCAAGACACTGAGACACAATATCTGATTACCTTTCTGATTAGAGGAGGTGGACCATCTTCACTTGTTGAAAAAGTAAGAATAAGGACAGGGTCAGTTAACCACAACACAATACTGTATTTCATGCCTAAAATCATTTTTCCACGTCACCTGCAGTGCCAGCTTGATCAGTGGCCAGACTTATACTTGCTTGCCCTCTGCTGGCTGAAAATGAAAACATAATGCTGCTGTTTTTCTTTCATGAAGTCCGTTCCTCCATATATTGTGCCTCTATTTTCATTCTGCTTGTCCTCATATTTCATGAGGAGCAATGACCAGATAATGTGATATATATATATATATATATATATATATATGTATATATATATATATATATATACACACATACACACACACACATATATATATATATATATATATATTTATATATGCTCCTCGCCTTGCAGGCAACTTTGACGCCTTCATGCAGAAGGAGATCTTTGAGCAGCCGGAGTCAGTCGTCAACACCATGAGAGGACGGATTTGTTTTGACACCAACACAGGTGACTAGTCCTCAAGTTTTAATGATATGAAGAACAGATTCCTGAGCCAATGAATCAATATGAGGGTGCAGATATTTGTGTTTTTGTCTATTTGAATGAAGAAGTAGCAGAGATTTAAAAAAAAAAAAAAGATTCATTTGCATGTATTTAAATGACCTCTACTTTAACTGTCATCTGTTTCCTCAGTGATTCTTGGTGGACTGAAGGACCACCTGAAGGAAATCAAACGTTGCAGACGGCTGATTGTGATTGGCTGTGGGACTAGCTTCCATGCTGCAGTGGCTGTGAGTAGAGCATGTTGACGATCATTCTTTGAAAATTAGTGAAAAACACAAAATTACTGATGGTGATAATGAGACAGCTGCTTTTCTTTCCCGAATGATCAGACCAGACAGATCCTGGAGGAGCTGACAGAGCTGTCTGTCATGGTCGAGCTGGCAAGCGACTTCCTGGATCGCAGCACGCCTGTTTTCAGAGACGACGTTTGCTTCTTCATCAGCCAGTCAGGTGAAAACAAAACACAAAAATCATACAGAAATCTGTTGACCGTATCATCATCTTTTTGTGTGGTCTTATTGTGCTGCATTGTAAGCATATCTTTTCATTATTTCTGCTTCTCCAGGAGAGACAGCAGACACCTTAATGGCGCTACGCTACTGCAAGGGCCAGGGTGCTCTGACAGTTGGTATAACCAACACTGTGGGCAGCTCCATTTGTAGAGAAACAGACTGTGGAGTCCACATCAATGCTGGGCCTGAGATAGGAGTGGCAAGCACCAAGGTATTATTTCTACAGTACGATACATCTTGTATGTTAATTTTTTTTTTTTCAAATCTGGCAATAGTGAATTTGCAAAATGTACAACTATTTCTTATTTAATACAAGTTAACAGACTAAAATCTTGGGGTTATATGAGTGTTTCTTGTCTATGTGATCCAGGCCTACACCAGTCAGTTTGTGGCCCTCATCATGTTTGGGCTGATGATGAGTGAGGACAGGCTCTCCCTTCAGCAGAGAAGACTGGAGATCATCAAAGGCCTCAAGTTGTTACCTGGTCAGTCCAACAAACACCAGCAAGACCAACAAAATGATTTATCTTTTGTTTTGCACTAATGTTTCAACTCTTACCATCTCATCATCTACTCTCCTAGAGCTTATAAAGAATGTCTTGGCCCTGGATAAAAAGATCAAGGCCATCGCTGAAGAACTGTATCAGCAAAGGTCTCTCCTGGTCATGGGTCGAGGTTTCCACTATGCGACCTGCTTAGAGGGGGCGCTGGTGAGTTGAGATCACCACAACAGTCTTGTAGTTGCAAAAGGCAATTTACTTCTCTTAGAATAACAAAGATAATGAGGACAAAGTAGAAGCATCGGCTGACATAACAGAGTGTGTTTTGTGATTATCCAAGATGATGCTTTGAGCTATTTTTATTCTTTTCCTCTGATGCAGAAAATCAAGGAGATCACTTACATGCACTCCGAGGGCATCCTGGCTGGTGAGCTGAAGCACGGCCCTCTGGCACTTATAGACAAAGACATGCCGGTCATCATGATCATCATGAGAGACGCCTGCTACACCAAGTGCCAGAATGCTCTGCAACAAGTCACTGCCAGATCGGTAGGTCCAGGAAACAGACCTGCAGAAACACAAATATTCCATTCTGAGTGTAGTAAATACAACAAAATAAACTAATTGATGCTCTTGACTTTCTCTCCATCAGGGTCGACCCATCGTTCTTTGTTGCAAAGATGATCCTGAGATAACTCAGATGGCCTACCACACCATCGAGCTGCCGCACACTGTGGACTGTCTGCAGGGCGTCCTCAGCGTCATCCCCCTGCAGCTCCTGTCCTTCCACTTGGCTGTCCTGCGAGGATATGACGTAAGTACTCGACACAATTTTCTCCTTAATTGTAATTTGTCTCCTTAACTGAAAATATGTTTGCTTTACTGTTTGTTTTAAGTAATAAAGCATTACTTTTTTGTGACCAAACTTTTTGCTTGCTAATTTGATTGCTGAGCTGAGCCCTGGAAATGAGGACAATCATACAAGCAGTGAAATATTAGCACATTATTAATTGATTTTCAAAAGTCAGTAGCTATTGTCACTTGTCTTCGAAAATTATATTGTCTATATCCAAAACTAATTAGGAACATGAAATTGAAATGCACATATAGTATGCACTTTATGTGTGGTTAAATGCTTTCTTTTCTTTTTGCAGGTTGACTTTCCCAGAAACTTGGCCAAATCTGTGACCGTGGAGTAATTGCAGTTTACAGAGCACAGGAGAGGATCATAGATTTGCCAGTACAAGTGTGCAATTCGTTCAGTGTGTGTGTGTGTGTGTGTGTGCGTGCGTGTGTGTGTGTGTGTGTGTGTGTGTGTGTGTGTGTGTGTGTGTGTGTGTGTGTGTGTCAAAATCTGGGTTAAATTGGGTACTTTGTATGTGTATAAATGCGGACATAAGTGTGGATGAGTGAGAGAAAGTGTCAGATGAAAGAGGGAGATATACGGTACAATGAAATGAAAAAGATAGAAATGTGAAGCTAGAATCCAACCAAAACACTGCCGGCAACATGCCGTGAAAAATAGTCCATGAAAACAACATTCACAAATCCAAAACAACCGACATGCTGTGCCTTTTTCTTATTTCAAGATGAGCCAAAAATGCTACAGACCTGGCAGAAAAGCATTGATATGGTGTACTGAAATGTTTACATTTGTGCAATATGGGGACCAAATGTGTATTGTATGTATGCACACAATCATGAATGAGGTGATTTATTCTCTTTCTGTTTTATGAATTTCTTATGTATATTGGGGACACCTTACCTCTCTTTACATAATGGGAAATGTAGGAATCAGTTTTATTCCAGTGTTCTCTGAATCTCTTTTTTAATATTAAGGCTGCACATTCATGCCACCACTGTGCTGGCATGAGCCCATAACTTCAATATCTTTAGCAGAAGTTACCAGAAGGAAATTCCTCAACCTGACTTTCACATTATTTCATGATTCTTTTGTTATGTTCTGCTCCACTTGATTTATATTTCATTTAATTTAATATTTTTGTGTGTTTTGTATTTTTTGTTTCTAAAGGCAGTCCAACGTAGAATATGGACATTTTTTTATGAACCTGAGTTCCTTCAGACTTATTCTTGACAAAGGTTGGAGCATTTCCTTACACATACATGAAAATAATTTAAAGAGCACTCATACAGCAATAATGATTTTCAATAATATTTGTATTTTGCCCTTTTGACTTTTGTATGGGTTTATAATAATGGTAATATTCTGTATTTATCTGATTTTTATTTTATAGATAGATATATCTATCATCCATAAAATTATAGGGGCTTAAGAGAGGATTGATTTATATCTTTAACTGTGATTGTATTTTATGCTGTATGTTTTATAGAAATAAGCAGGCACTATCAATCAATAAACATATAAAGCATTCTATTCAAAGTGTGTTGTTAGGCTACCTTATTTCACACCACTTGTCAGTGTTTGCTGTAATATCAGTTGTTGCACTCCAGTATCACTATTTATTTATTTATGAGACAAGAAGTGGTATGAGCCTGCATGATAGGGTGACCAGGTGTCAACAAGCCACATGTGGGTCAGAGAGTATATTTGTGTGGGACAATGTAGTTTAGATTTTGATACAGTGTCCATTTAACCTTAATAAATAAACATCTCAATTGGAACCAATAGCTTATTAACTTCTAAATATCAATATAATGAAATACTATTGCAGGTTGTGCATTGAACCTTTATTTTTAGTTATTGGAATCAAAAGTCACATTTCTTTATGGGACAGTTTGCTTGCAAAAATGTACAAGTCTGGAAAAAATGACTGGAGCTGCTTATCTGTTTATATTGTGAAAGCCACACAGTAAACATTAATTGGTTCAACTGCTGTATATATTAATGCACTCACAAAAAAAACTCTCTGGGAACCGTGGCTTAGTTGTAGCTGCTAATAAAATGTGGGACATTGTCTCAATTTGTGGGACACATTAAAAAGTGATGAAAATGTGCAGTTCCACACAAAGTGGGACACCCGGCCATTTTATTCCATCTAGTAATGTGGATGCATAAAAATGACACTGCAGACAGAGATGACTGTTATGGAGCCAGTTCACAAAAAAGTATTTAAATTCCACAACAGAATAAAGACAATGTACTTGCATACATACATAATTGAATTTATTTAAAAACAGTACTTAAATACAGTTTTGAGGTACTTGCTTTTTTTTTTTGCTTCTTTTAATCCACGATATTACAAGAACAAACACTTTTTAACATTACTTTGAAGAATAAGATTTTACATCTCACAGTCTTACATAATTAGTTATTTATAGATCTCCCATTGGAGGAAATTCACTTGTTACAGTAGCATGAACAAGTTATGTGTAAGAAATACAATAAAACAGAAATGACAAAACAATACAATAAGTAATAATAATAATAATAATAATAATAAATATTTACACCATGTACTAAAATGAAATTAATAAAATATAGGTATAAAATGCAAACATTACAAGTCTGCTTTGCAAAAAAATAGCACGACTTGTCACTGATGTGTTGTGATGATAAATGACAGTAATGGGATGAGTCCAGTCCTGTTGCTGATGATCACAGGAAAGACCTGTATTAACTCCTTCTTGCAGGGTACGTTAATACATTACAATATTATAAGTCATTACGATGCATTAATAAGGGTTCATTTGTTAATATTTTACCATTTTTAATATATTTTTTATATATATAACACTGACAGGGGTCACTGCTGTACATTTTGGATGCAGAGCTTTCAGTGATTGACTTGCTAATTACCTAAACTGTACTCAGGCCTTCTTCAGAAAAAAATCTTTTTCTTTTATCTTTTTCAACCACATTATTGATCCTTACATGTAATCACTCACACCCACAACAACAAAAACAAAAAGTTTTTCCACAAAGTTTTTATGGAGAAAAAAAAAAAAAAAAAGCTTTGCCTCCCACGTAAACTATGCGCGATGACGTCATCGCTGCTCGCTCCCGTTCTTGTTGTGGCGTCTCTTCCTCCGCACCAACCGTCCTCAGCGAGGAGCTGGAGGCACCTCTGTCTGTCGTGACAGCCCGTTCTCCTAAACTTTTACAAGTCTGGGTTGTGCCTGGAAGACGGGGAGAGTATTTCATCTGGGTTTTCGATGCATGGGAGTGTCCTGGGAGCGCCGAAGGGAGAAGGTAGGTCCTCCCGCTGCTGTCCGTTGGTTCGTCAGCTCTCAGTTCAGCCCCGGCCTGACTACCGCAGTGCTTCCGACAGAAGTGAGGAAAAGACGGTGAATGTAGTGAATGTAGGCCTCGGTAACTTTATAACCGGCCAAACGCGACGTGAATTTAACCGGCGTTTATGTTAGTGTGACTCGGTCTGCGTGGACTGTTTATTTCTGACTGTTAAACCCACCGAGAGGCGGGCGCGGTGTGTCATCATACACGGGTGACTTCATACCTTGTGTGTGTGTGTGTGTGTGTGTGTGTGTGTGTGTGTGTGTGTGTGTGTGTGAGGGTAGGAAATTCATAGTTTTACACCGAGGTTACGTAGCTACAGAGGCTGTCAGTGCCTATAAGTCACCAGTGGACCTTCACTGATGTAACTGCATTGAGCCAAATGAATGACAGTAGTGTTGGCCGAGCATGCTCAGGTTTTCAAACCACAGTTGCCACAGTGACAGGTGTACATGTGATGACAGATACTGCTAGTGCTATGTTTTATTTGGTATGTAGGCAAGTTTCAGCTTGTCAACAAATCAGACGCCATGCGTACGCAGGATTAACCTGTCAGTTGTACAACCTGAAGCATGGCGTTGTATTAGCCTGCAGTACAGTGAGGTCATAGTGTATATATATATATATATATTATACACCCAGTACAGTGCTCACAAGAGGATAACAAGACAATGGACGTGTTAAGAGCAACATGTGACACGAGCATCTTTTCCCCATTAACACATCTCCAGCATCCTTCATCCTCTTCAGGACACTGGTGCTAGAGTCCCAGCAGACAGTCTCGATGTAGTCGCCCTTGTATGTTTTGTAACTCCGCCACATCAGGATGAGATGCTGAGTCTCCAGGCCATGCTAATCTGATATCACAACCAGTTCACTGACTCCCATCTAGCTCCCAACTGAGAGCCAAGGCTGCATCAGACCCCAAGGCTGCACTGACTGGACTGAACCAGACAGTCATCGTGATGAGCTCGGGTTGAGAATGGTGAAGGTCATTTCTCTGAGCAACTCCTTGACAAGCTTTGAAATGAACAAACGCTGTGCCTTTATGACTGTGGATTTTAAGGGAAAGGAAACTACCATGTTTTCATTCATATATGTTCTAATTAATGGGTGACAAACACCCAGTTCATATAAAATTATGCCTGTTGCCATACTTTATCTTAACATTGGCAACAGATTATTGTATTGCCATGATGAGCCATAATGACATTTTAAATTTGGCACTGTTCTGTTTTCAGCCTGTTTTGTATTTGAACGGCGGCACGTTCATTAATTAGTTAATCATTCATCTCAGTTATGTAGAATTCAGTCAGACGTGTAAAAGCAATTTACTCTGCAGTAAACACTATCCATCCATCCATTTTCTACCGCTTATCCTCACATAGGGTGGCGGGGGAGCTAGAGCCTATCCCAGCTGTCTTAGGGCGGAAGGCAGGGCACATAGAGACCTACCTATTTCATCCATTTAAATTAGCCAATTAACCTAATCCATCAAATCCTAATCCATTCATGTTTTTGGATGGTGGGAGAGAACTCATGCACACCCAGGCCGGGAATCGAACCTGGTACCTTCTTGATGTGAGGTGACAGTGCTAACCACTACACCACCGTGCCGCCCCAATAAACACCATAAGATCATAATTATTTATTATTAGATTAAGATTGATAAGGGCTCGCCAGTTAAAGGACAATGTTATGCAATGAATTGACAAAAGATACATTGATATAAATAACATGTAATGCAGTGAGCCTGACTTAACTTAAAGGAAAACCATTAACAGTAATTTAATATTAAAAATTGATATCTTACTCAGCCTCTAACATAAGAGCACACTGTTCATGGCTCTACCACTAAAATACGATGGAAATATTCAGATAACTCAAAGCCCTGTAGTAAACATGTTGTTCGTTGTTCTTGCTTCAGCTTGACCCTCACTTCAGGGTTAACCCTTTCATTTTACCCAGCAGAAGGGGAATCAAGACATTGAAACTGAACTTGGAACTTCAGGCACTGCAGCCTTTATTCAGAGACAATGGACAACTTTGCAACAATGTAATATGCAAACATGTAGCTTAGACTTAAACCTGGCCTTTCTCGTGGCAGTTAACAAGTGTTTTTTTGTCATCTACTCTGATTCACATGAAGTCACGTGGAACGCAGAACGAGACCGTTCTTTTCTGACCCTCTGCTTGGTCAGATTGTGAAGCATTAAAAGCATTTTTTTTACTTTCTATTTTGTCTGTTTGATGCGGTTTAATTGCTCAGCCCTTAACATTTAGCAATTCACATTGAGATGTGATTTATCTTGTTGACTTGTTGAAGCTAAAAATGTGATCACCATTATTATACACAGTTAATTGTCTGCTATAGGATATGTTCTTGTTGAATTTAGGCATTGTATGGGTATGGTTTCTTCCACATAATGATGTGTTGTAGATAATTGAATTGAGTGTTGCAATTAACCTCTTAGATGTATCATGATTCTGTTATTATTACTGAGGTCGATTGATGTGATAATGCTGCTGTTTTTAATGCAATGATCACATCTCTGCCAATCGTGTGATGCACTAAGTAGTTAAGCTTGTTTATTCTTTCCATCTTTGTATGTTATTAGTAGAGCTGTCCTCAACCAACAAAAATCGTAGTCGACTAACACTCATACAACGTTACCTCATCATTTAGTTGATTTTGACGAACTTTTTCTCCACAAGAATCAAACAAAAGCACCACTTTACATATTGTGCTTCCCAGAGTTTGGTTGATTAATAGTCAGCTAAGGCCAAAACAGCCAGTTAATCAACTAATAGATGAAGAGGAGGCGGCCCCCTCTTTGCTGTGTTCTACTTGTTGCAAAGGCCTACATTTCCCTCTGGGATGTTAACTTTTATCTGTATTAATCAAATCCTCTTTGAGCTTGAACACATTCATCAGTGCCTGCTGGTGTCTGTCTAGCTTTCTGAGCTTACTTAACTTGTTCCCCATCAGTGCCCATATATCTGCTGAGTCAACTGTACATTTAGCCTGTAGTCATGCCTAGCTTGGCAGCAAGTGAAAGATTGTACCTGTGCTGTACCTGCTGCAGCTGAAAGGGGTTTTGGGTTTGATTAATAGCCCTGTTCATAGTGTTCTTCAGCTTGATGTGTGTTGGGAATCAGTGCCCCAGACGTTGAGGTAAAAACATACTGGAGAAAAATGTCATAGTGCCACTTTTAGCCAGTGCCCCCTCAAAGCTAAAAGAGCAGAGCCAGTATTTTTCTCAAAGGGAACGGTGTTGCAGGATTTATTGCAGGTGTTCATGTACTGTGTAGAATCCATGCTGCCTGGCTGTCAAGGGAAACTTTAATTTTATTCTGATTGAGCATAGCCAAGGCCTGAGCATGGCACGTCTGCTCCACATGCATTTTAGACAATGATGTAATCAAGTGGGAGAAACTCTGCTTTGATAATCAACATACTCATCAAAATCTGTCAGTACCAGAGTGGGGATTTCTATGAGGAGACCACAGGGAAGATGGGAGAAGCCCAGAAAACAGCAGAAGAGTGAGGGAATGTCCGGAGCATAAAATGTCAGAGAAAGACAATGCCAAGGAAAATGGAAAGAGTGAAAGAAGCATAAAGAAAGCAAAGGGCTCCTCTTGGTTATACAGAGAGAGCCAGCTGGATGTGGATGTGTGAGAAGGAAAATGCCAGGGAGGCAGAGGAAGAAAGTAGATAGAGATGAGATGGATTCATTTTTCATCTGAGTAATGGTGCGGCTGCAGACCCACGCCGACTGCATCTGAAGCCATGTTTTTTTTCACTGTTTAAAAGGCAACACAGAAGTGAGAAAAGATGGCATGTTCAAGTGGAATTTAAAATCCCTGTCTTATGAATGAAACAGAGCATTGAGAACAAACCAATAGAGCAAATAAACCCCAAAAATTTAAGATGGTGTGGAGACTACAGGATAAGATGACACAATCAAATTAAGTCATAAACAAAGGGAAATACCTCAGCAAGATGCATAAAATAACACAGTTGGTGTAGTGATGATAAAGTGTTCATGGTGACTTATTCTAATGTGTGTGTGTGTGTGGAGAGGAGAGATCATGCTGAATTTAGTAAATTGTACATTTTTCATGTATTTAACAAGATCAGTATCAAAGTGATTGAATGAAGATGGTAACCGACTTCACTGCACCATGATAAACATCATTAAACTATTATTGAAACATTTTAAACATTATATTATTCCTGTCTTTGATTTATTTATATTCATCAAAGTGGAATGAAAAACAAGTTCAGCAAATAGACCTTTAACGTTTTTGCCAATGTTGCAACAATGAATTAATATTTGTTAATGACTGATTTAAATCTTAAAGGTTCTTTATTCAACATACAGATTGTTACTTTTGCAGCAGACTTATTTGCTCTCCTGCTGTGTGTGTATTCAGAGCATCTCTGTGCTTTGTTGCAAAGCAAGTGCAGACCAGATTTTGCTGTGCAATGATATGACGCTGCAACATCTCTTTTACCCCTCGTTAGATTTGGCTGCTGTTCCTTCATAGTCATATGTCAACAAATGTAACCCTAATTTTTTCTCTCTCTCAATGATGTCAAATTAATGACAGTCGATCAGCTGAGAGTCGGTCCACCTCCACTCACTGATGTGGCTCGCTGCTTGCTCTGTTTTTTAGATGCGATCGCAGTGACTGAGTAGCTTTACCGTTTACTCAGCTCTGTTCGATCATAACCTCTCCCCTGCTGCTGCTCTCTGTCCTCATCGTCTGTCAAACAGAGGAGGCTAACATATCGTACTCCATTTGACCTGTGGCTGTTTTCTGAAGGAATGATAAACATCCATGACTGCTCACTGTTGCATAGCTACACAATTGTGTGCCCTCGCCCACACACACACACACACACACACACACACACACACACACACACACACACAAAAACCCTGGCCAAGAATAATACTCCTCCACTTTCTGCCTGAGGAATCAGTGTTAACACTGACACTTTCTTTGTAAGCGCACTAACAGATCACGTGTTAACATCTATTAACATGTATCAGTTACTATGTGCTCTTGCCATTCTGATGGCCGCACACACACACACACACGCACACACATGTAATGAAGCTGGATACAAAACAAAGAATGATACATGAACATGCTCAAGCCAAATGCATTGGTCAGTGTGTGTGAGATTACCGAGCATGAGTGTGCATGCATGTGATTAAATATGGCAGCGAAAGCTTCAGGAACACCAAACTGTGAGCTGCCTCTGTTCTCCTCGACACACACACACACACACACCAAATATTTACAGCTTTGACTAATCGACTTCAGCTCCAATCCACTTTTACCGTTGTCAGATGAACAAACTGGACAAAAGTGCTGATAGATTGCTTGGCTTTAGGACTGGGCTGAAAACTGAGGGAGTGATGCCAGGGAGTGACAGATGGAACCATATTAGGCCCTGTCATTCACTGTGGATCATTTGAGTGATTCAGCGGACTGGAAAAGAGCTCTCAAGTTTCTTTATGAGTGCAGTAACCTCATCAAGCTGATGTAGGCTTATCAATGGGCTGTAATTTACCATTCTGCACAACCGTTTGGAGGTAGATGATTTTGTGTACAGCTGAATTGCTTGGCGTGAATTCAGTCATGCTGTTTGGGTGTTTATCTGTGTTTTGTGTTTCGTTGGCCTCCTGCAGACAGCGCTGGTAGTCCTGACTGTTCAGCAGGATGAGTGAGGCCGAGGGCCAGTTCTACAGTGTTCAGGTGGGAGACTCCACCTTCACTGTACTCAAGCGCTACCAGCAGCTCCGCGCCATTGGCTCCGGGGCCCAAGGCATCGTCTGGTGAGAGGCTGGACTTTTATTATTATTTTAATTATTGTGTCAGTAGCCCAGGTTATTAATATCTCAAGCGCCACCTAATTACATACACATAGCAGTTATTGCATGAGAAAGCTTTTGTCCTGCTAGTGGTGGGCCTCTAAATGAATGATGGCAGCTAAATACCATTTCAGGTTTTGGGTCCTGGTGTTGTGCCTCCTGACTCACTGTCATATTACTGTTATATGTAACACTATAAGCAACATAGTTTTTTTTTCCTACCATGACAAGTGGAGATGTCTATGAAAAAGGCATATTATGGTTATGTTGGTTGGTCTAGTATAATATATTCTGTAAATGCCACATTGTCAAACAGTGAGACGAATTTCTTTATTAACTTGTTCTTGCAATTCGTGAAGCTGCATGTTTAACTGAGCAACTTTTGGCTTGATAAAACATTTTCAAAAATTAACATAGTTCTGTGAGTTTGAGGACTGTTTACAGGTTTATTTGCTTGTATCTAAAATAGATGGCTACTAGCAGGGCTATAGTCTTCTTTGGGAAAGTATTTGTTTTCTTCCTTGATAATGACCTTTGTCTCCATCTGTCTCTCCTCTTTACACTGTGTGACAAGCTCTGCTCTAGATACAGACCTTGGTATACCGGTAGCAGTGAAAAAGCTGTGTCGGCCCTTCCAGAACCAGACCCATGCTAAGCGTGCCTACAGGGAGCTGGTGCTGCTCAAATGTGTCAATCACAAAAATGTAACCCTTCTTTATTTATTTATTTATTTATTTTTCTTTTTTTTGAGTCTGTCTTATTAGAAAGTAATAGTCAGGTACCCACATTGTGGTCTAATCATGCCTCCTGTTGATACTGGCCATTAAGTGGACAAAATCCACATTTTCATTCTGTACAATGTTATTAATTTTATGTGGCAATCACTTGAGACTTCATTGGTCTCAGTTACACAAATCAAATGTTTATTGTGCCACCCAAAGTCATAATGTATTTAGTTCATAAAAAAAAACTACTGACTTTGGAAGATACCCAGTTGATTTGTTTAACTCTGAGGTCTCACTTTAGCCTCAACTAAAATTGCTCAGACAAGGACTCATATCAAGTATGTTAGTTAGGGATTTCTTAAAGACCAGTATGAACAGGAGGAATGATTACACCAAGCATGAAATGTTTTAAAACAGACTTGATACCCATCTGTTAATGCCACTTAAAAATGCAGCTCATACCTCATATCTTGTCATATAATGTTTCAAAAGACAATTCTCAGAAGTAAGAATTACACAAACAAACTGCATAGTGAGGTAATTTCTTGCTCAGAGTGCAAGTGCTCTGTCCTCAGTTGGCTGGCTCTCAGTGAAGTGGATGTGGATGGGGAGAGGAAAAGAGTGGACTAATGACCTGTCTCTCTGCTTGCAGATCATCCGTCTGATCAATGTTTTCACGCCTCAGAAGTCTCTGGAGGAATTTCAGGACCTGTAAGTGGCAGGGGAGTGTTTTGGGGATGCAACAATCAACTATGTGCTGTCAGTCGGATTCACAGATTTTAGCTGAAGCCAGCATTTAGCCGGCATGCCACTATATACCTGTCAACCTCTTCTACTGAGCTCTGCTGCTTTTATTTGCTCTCTTTGCCCTAATTGCTCCTTTGTGTTTATTACTGTTCCTTTATGAACTCTTTTTCTACCTTTCTCTCTTATCTACCGTTCTGCCCCCATAACTCCCTGCTTCACTTCTTATCATTCCTTCCTCGGCTTTCAGGTATCTGGTGATGGAGCTGATGGATGCCAGTCTATGCCAGGTGATCCACATGGACCTGGACCATGAGAGGATGTCCTATCTACTCTACCAGATCCTCTGTGGCATCAGGCACCTGCACTCTGCTGGCATCATCCACAGGGTAACTGGAGAAGGCATAGATGTGCTGAGGGCTAAATAATAATAATAACACTATATAGTAACAAAAATCACTGCTGGCTGTGGTCACAAGCCTGCTCTGTTGCACCTGTGGCCACACCCACCAGTGATGCAATAGTGCAGCCTGGGGAACACCTGTACATCACTGCTGTGAGGTGTTAAACCACCAGATGGCAGATTAGTTTTCTCAATAATTTGCCAATTAATCACATATCCAATTCAGATAGTTATTACTATGTGTAAAAAGTGACATATGATTCTCAAGGAAAATCAGCTTGTTTTAGGGGTTTTTCATGAGCTCAGCAATATGGGAACACACCAGCTGTCAGTCTAATCACAGGGCATCTGGGTCAAGACTTCCTTTTCCATGTACTACTCATTGTTTACAGTTGGATAGATGACATGTATGAACACATTGTTTCACAATAACAGTTTAGCAGCTAACTTTAAACCAATAATGCAGCTCTTTGCTCCCCACACTTTTTAAGCCAAAGCCTGCTCAAACGTGAATGACCAGTACTGTTTGGACTACAAACTGAAACCATCACACTTCTGATACCAACATCTTGTCCCGTTGTCTACAGATATGAATGCAGAATCTGTTGATAGAGATTATGATCATGTCTTTGACTCTAAAGAATGTGGAGAGGCATTTTTTAAATAACTGTTCATTCAGTAAGTTCTTTCTCAAGCTAGTACCAACTGTATAGAAATAAATACCTCAAGGGTTATGCTTCTCTATGTGTGCTCCGACAGACTGATATATTTTCTCTTCCATCAGGACCTGAAACCCAGTAATATTGTGGTGAAGTCAGATTGCACTCTAAAGATCTTGGATTTTGGCCTGGCCAGGACGGCCTGCACTAACTTCATGATGACCCCCTACGTGGTGACTAGATACTACCGTGCCCCAGAGGTCATACTGGGCATGAAGTATAAGGAGAATGGTAAGGACAGCCATGAGTCCTACAGAGGTAGTTTTGATGATCTTACATCTCTAAAAATAGAGGGATAGGTGAAGGAATAAAGACCACATTATCGTATAACACTGTTCTGTCCTATCACACTTGACACTGGATTATCATGCATTCATTTGAATCTTAAATATATGTAACAATACATAATACAATGCAAACAATATCACAGATCATTCTGCACCAGAAAGCATAGGGTAATTAAGACACAGTGTTATCATTACATACATTTGTCCACCTGACACACACATTAGCATTGGAGTTAACAAAGATGCACATCACAGCTGAACAGATGGTGCAGGCTGTTAAGAATAGAGTAATAAGAACAGTCAAAAGTCTTTGATCCAGCATCACTCATTGGGCAAGCACCACAGTCTGGAGCCTGCTTGATACAGATTATTATTGTTTCTGCATGCATTTTTTTTAAATTGTGTTGTTTATACTATTTTTATAAACTATGATCAATCATAATTGGTTCAGGTTGTTGTAACCAGATTTGCAGCATAGTGTTGTGTGTGCATTCTTTTGTTTCTCTCTATAGTCTGTTGTCTGTGCTTGCCACTACATTTGATTTTGGTTATTTGCCAGTGATGATGCTGATGAATGTCTTGTATCATGGCACTTCTCTGCTGCAGTGGAAATGTGGTTGGTAGGCAGCTTAATGACTGAAATGATGTCTCACAAAGTCCTCTTTCCTGGAAGGGACTGTATCCTTCCTCGTTTGTCTCCCTTTCAGCATTTTCAGTTCTCTAATTGGAGGCTGAAGAGCCTCAGGGGACATAGATGTTGCTTTAAAAAAGGGGAATTGTCTATTCATTCAAGCATACCCCAGTGAGAAAATAAGTGGAGGAAACAGTAGTTTGATTAGTAGTTGCATAGTTGCACAGTCACTACCACGAACATACCGACTCTAGAGTGCCATGTTACAATTCACACATTTTTATAATGTGTTATTTTCTTACAAAACACAGTTGAGTTGTTCATATCTTTTTTTAAACTTCGCATAGTGGTAGGATCAGAACCAGGAAGTCGTTAGGAAAGCCTTTTTGCCAAGTCCAAAGGGTTAGCGGCCACGTTAAAGCAGCCGCACTGAACTGTAAACTGTGCTTAAATTTCATGCATTGCATTGGGGACTTAACCTAAAGTGGTCTGTATGATCTGGAAACGTTAAAATAGAGGGAACAGAGGAAGTAATGGCTGCTGCTTGTGTGCTCAACTCAGAGAGAGAGAGAACTACATATATTCTACTCTGCTAAGCACACACAGGGAAAGTGATGAGAGCAACAGCTGTGTAAACTGATAAGCAGAGGCGAGGAGAAAGGCTTGGAAGGCTGCGTCTGGTTTTCCAAACCAGAGAGAGAGGAAAGCCAGCCTTAAGATGAATATGATGAAAGCGTCAGACCATGCAGCATGGACCAAAATAATGAGAGACAGTTTTTGCATTTCAATGTGCGTCATTGAAATTTAAACCATGAAGCTCATTGTTCATCTGGCAACATCTGACAGGATTCATCTTACTGTATTTAACATGCAGTTATATTCTGTGGTGTAGTGGTTAGCACTGTCGCCACACAGCAAGACGGTATCAGGTTCGATTCCCGGCCCAGGGCCTTGGTGTGTGGAGTTTGCATGTTCTCCCCCGTGTCTGCGTGGGTTCTCTCCAGGTACTCTGGCTTCCTCCCACCATCCAAAAACATGCATGGGGATTAGGTTAAATGGCTGATTTAAATTGACTGTAGGTGTGAATGTGAGTGTGAGTGGTTGTCTGTCTCTATGTGCCCTGTGATGAGGTGGCGACTTGTCCAGGGTGTACCCTGCCTTCCGCCTTAAGACAGGTGGGATAGGCTCCAGCCCCCCATGACCCTATGAGGATAAGCGGTAGAAAATGGATGGATGGATGGATGTATTCTGTAGCTGATGCAGTGTTAATTATGAATAAATTTTCTATATTCATGTTTGCTGTGTTCTCTGTTCCCAGTGGACATCTGGTCAGTGGGGTGCATCATGGGAGAGATGGTAAAAGGCAGTGTCATCTTCCAGGGAACCGACCGTATCCTTCACCCACTTCCTCCATCTTTCCCTCTTCACGAAACCTCCAATGACACCAAGTATTTCACTCATCTTGGCAGTTTTCTTGTCTTATAGTTCTCCTCTCACACTTGTCTCTTCCAGTCATGTCCTCTAAACTTAATCTGTTGAACAGGACCACTCGAGATTTCCATCGCAGCCCAATTTAATCAGAGACCTCAGTGTGTTTGCTGCCCTCTTCAATGATTATGAAATCTGTGGAGTTGGTTTTTTTCACATACAATTCCTTTAATTGATAGAGGGAATCAAATTGAAGCAATTCAGATCATTTGCATTTATATTGGCAATTTATCTGTTTCTAATGGGTTTGGTCACCTCTTCAATCACCAGCTCCGGCTCCTCTCAGTGGCACTGTCCATGTACACCTGAACAGCTGAATGGATCCATTCAAGGACAGATTGCTTTCATCAGATGAAGTAATAGCCTTTTACTGCATTTGTAAGTCAGCAGCCTACTGATTTCTGTTTTTTTGTGGCTTCTACATATCTTGACAACTATTGGATAGATCCTTGTTAATTTCAGTTTCCCTCAGGATGACTTAGTAATAAGTATGGTAATTCTAGCACCATTGTCAGGTTTTCAGTTTATTCAATGCTTTGGATCAGGACTAAGTCTCTGCAAAACTAATGACCTTCTCATCAACCCTTAACTGTTGTTTGTGTTTATTGCTAATTGGCAAATTTTAGCACTCTAACCGGCTACCTGCTTAACATTACTAAGCTGGAGTTGTTATTGTGAGCATGTCGACATGCTAATGTTCGAATTTATGTCAAAGCAGTATCATGCCTAAACACAGCCTCACAGATCCACTAGCATGACTGTAGACTCTTACATGAAGTGCTTCTGTTTCTTCTCATTATTCTGGATCTTATCAAATGTTCTTTTCGTTTGCTGAGTCATGCACATATCCGTAAGGCAGCAGAGTTCTCCATAACAACGTGTTCTCCAGACATCGACCAGTGGAATAAGGTGATTGAAGTGCTAGGCACACCCAGTCTGGAGTTTATGAACCGACTGATGGAGACCGTGAGGAACTATGTGATGAACAAGCCGCAGTACCCTGGTGTCAGCTTTGCTGAGCTTTTCCCTGACTGGGCCTTTCCTTCAGACTCAGAACATGACAAACTGAAGAGTAAGAACACCTGAAGACACTTGTTTAATGTAGCTTTAATGCATAAAGTCACAGTCAGTGAGCATTTATATTTAAGAGAGCAGTCAGATTGATTTCATGATCAAGTCATGACTTAAGTCACTCATCAAGGACACTGTATTATGTAGTCAGAGATTCATGCAGTCAGCTACATTTGTCATTTGATATTGACATTTATACAAAGATACAGAAAAATGGATCTCATATACAACTAGTGCAGGTGAAAAGTTTTTCAACCCTAATCTGTGGTGTATAGAGCATCACTGAAACAAGAGAACAAATGTTGACATTCCCAGAGTGTGAGGGGAAGTAATCAGTTCTCATGAAGCCCGCTTAAATGAAGTGATGTCATGGACCTGTTTCCATAGAAACACTGACATTCCCCTGTTGCCATAACAGCAGGTCAAGCACGGGACCTGCTGTCCAAAATGCTGGTCATCGATCCTGAAAGCCGCATCTCTGTCGAAGAAGCCCTGAATCACCCGTACATTCATGTGTGGTACGACCCAGGAGAGGCCGACGCGGTGAGTGGACTGTTCCACTGGTGGTTCACTTTTATCAATGCAGCAGCTGGCTGCGCGTGACTGTCTGCTGATGTATGTATTTCTCGTTTCATAGCCTCCTCCCCAGATTTCAGATAAGCAACTGGAAGAGAGAGAGCACTCCATCGAGCAGTGGAAAGGTAGCATGCACTGCCCTCTAGGGAAATGGATCAGCAGTGCAGCCGAACTTCCTGAACAGCTCGATTGAAAAAGTTCTTTTAAGAATCATGTTTCTTCGATAATCTGTATGTAGATGTACTTTACACTGGATATTCAGTGTTATAGCAAAAGAGACATAATTGTGTAACAAATCAATCTAAAAACCAGGAAATAAAGTCCAGCTGCAACTGATGATTTGATTGATATCTAAGAGCAGATGGAATGACCGCAGATAATATTTCACGTTTTTAAATTAGGTGTAATGTTAAGCATACAGTCTGAGTACATAATGGTGGCGCATATTTGTTTCCCCTTTTCCACAGAACTCATTTATGAAGAGGTGATTGACTGGGAAGAGAGGAACAAGAACGGGTTGATGAAAGAAGACAGCTCTGGTATGAACACACACCATCATCAGTCACGATCTGCGACATCGAACACTAAACTCCTATAAAGAGTCGGAGCATGATTAGCTTTAGCTTTATACCGGTTTCCTGAAATATATCACCGTGGTTATGTTCGTACAGCAACAAAATATATTTCATATTCACTGTATTCTTATTTGTACAGTTATGTAAACATTATACCTCCTGATTCTCTCCACTGTGTGTGTGTCATGTGTCAGATGCAGTGTCAGGTTCAGCCTCCCAGTCGTCATCGGCCAACGACATTTCGTCCATGTCCACAGAGCACACCTTGGCCTCGGACACAGACAGCAGCAGCATCGACACACTGACGGGGCCTCTGGATGAGAGTCAGTGAACACAGTCCATGGCCTTCCTCAGTCCTCCATTTACAGTATTCAAATACCAATCAACCATCACCTTCCTTTCTTCTCTTTCCTCCCCCACCACCCCACCCGTCCCTTTTGGGTCCTGAGTTTTTTCCTTCCTTCCTCCTTTACCTCAATAAATAGGTCTATTTTTCTATTTTGTTTCTGTGGTGTTCTCGTTCTCCATGAACACTACACTTAGTTTTGGACTGCGGCCTCAAGGTCAAAGCTGTCTGAGGTTTCTCATCTTTCTCTTCTTTGTGGACATTGTTTACCTTGATATCATGAATGCATCCATGTTGATTTTCAGGTTACGAGGAGTCAACGGAGGGTTGTTTTTTTGTTTTCCGTATGCCTGTATTTTAATAGTTTTATTTTTTTAGTGACTATTACTTTGAGACCAGAGGTTTTCAAGTTAGAGCAGACGAGCGCTGAACATCGACCACAGCCGCCAGCTGCTCTCATGCATGTTATGCCAGTACGAACAAAAGCTTACCGTAAGTCGATCACACCAGTCTGAAGTTTGACATTGATCCTTCAGCTAGCTCACAGTATTACCGATCTGCAAAGTGGTGCTTTCTGCACTGTGTTTTTTTTTTTAATGCCTTGAGTGACGTGGATTTGAGCTTTTCTTCCTGACAGCTAGGGTAAGCTGTTGTAGTGTTTTTGGTTTTTATCTCCTGATATAATGTACTGTATGCAAAGAAGTGGCTGTAGACCCTTCCATCATTAATAGATAAGGTGTGCTCATTTTTAAGAAATTCAATATGTCTGTAGAACTGTATATTGCACCCCCATTGGACACAAGGTACAGACTAACAATATGTGTATCAAAAGAACATTGTAATCCTGTAAATTTGGGAGAGGCAGTATTTATTTTTGTGTTCTTGCAAAATGTTGCACACAATCACAGTGAGGCTGATGTACAGTAAGCCTCTTGTCGAAGCATTTCACTGACAAATGAAATCACTGGCTGCTCCTTTTCTAAAGCATTCCATCAGTAATGGAGCAGCCACACAATCCATTATGAGTCAGACATCATGTAGATACAAGCAATGAAACACAAATAACTGTGTTTAACTTGCATGAAGGCATTAAAGATGCCAATAAGATACCCTAGTTCTTGTTATAAAGAGAAATCCTTTCAGGTCAGATATTTTACGTACAGTACCTTCTTGGTTCTGAAAGCCTGTTTGATGCAACTGTATTTTTTTTGCCCTGTATGCCTTTATGTGTGTGTGTGTGTGTGTGTGTGTGTGTGTTATGAAAATGTGCTGTGCAGCTCGTTCCTTCATTATCTCCTTTTGAATATTCCTTAAAGACAGCAGTCACCTGGTTGTACAATCTGTGGAGGAAGTTGGCCCCTCAACAAAAATCAGACCCAGTTTAAAATGAGGATGTGACTGTGGAGTCCTGAATGAAAATCTGAACCTGGGAGCTCAAGATGGGAACTTGAAGAGGAGGGAAATGGACTGTGGAGCTGCTCTTTGCAGAGCTGATTGCACAGTGTGAGGGACATGCAGAAATATGACACTATGGAGTCAGTGAGGACTGAACTGTTGTTCACTATATTTTCTTTAAGTCATGCCTTAAATGACCTGAGGAGTGAGCGTTTACTCCCACTAATCTTACTGGGTAAGGACTGAGCATCACAGTGCTCAGAACGTGTTTTACCATGGTAACCATGTTTTTGTTATATTTTATTTTTTTTTTTTAAACAAGGTCCATTGTATACACTGTGCATCTCGTTTATTTCTACTTTTATTTCCCAGTGTGACTGCAATGACCACACTATAACCTATAAACAATAACCTGGCCAATATCTTTTGCCCTAATAAAGTGGACATCAGTGATTCATTTTCTTTCAGTTATGTTTTACATATTTCTCACAGACTGTACATAAAACCTCAAACCTTTCCCTAATTAGAGAAAGAAATAACTTAATTGATACTGACAAAATGAATATATGAGCCTAACTAGACCAGTCAGTCTTGTGGTTTTTGTCCTCCTCTTTGCACTCATCATCGCACACAGTTCCTACTCTCTTTTCTCAGAAGCTTTTGACGATGCACTCTGTCTTCTTGGCCTCATTGTTGAGCTCTCCGAAGGTGTCAAAGAACTGCTCCATCTCCTTCTGTAGAGTAGCGTTGCGTATTTCTGCGGCGGCCCGGTTTCTTTCAGACTCTGCAATCTTAGCCTGGACCGCCTGGTACCATTTCTGCTGCTGCGAGAGGTTTGTTTTCAACCGAACAACCTCCACCTGCAGCTCTTGGTTTCTTTGCTCTAGGCTGATGGTAAAGACAGGAATTATGTTAAAATGAACAGGTGGATGAGGAAGGCTGAGAATTGTTTTTTATACATTGATCGTTCAGGTTTAGGTTTGATTCTTGATGCCTGATACAGTTGATTAGGTTTATTGTTGATTAGGTTGGGTGAGATTGTGCAATTAAATCTATTCCCTTCCTTTTTACTCTGTGTTAAACTAAGGGAATTGTCATTTTCTGCTGGTCCTTGCCATCCAGAACCAGTGACCTTCCTCTGACTCTTGCTCTATCTATATCAGTAATAAATGAGGTATGTGTTGTGTCTTGGTCAGCAGCATGGCCCCTTAAATTAGCTCTCTCTCCAGTGCCATGAGCTCTTTCTATAGGTCAACCACACATAATGTTTCTTTTCTATTAAAACTAAACAATTTGTTATACAATTTACCAACAGCAAGCATTTGTCCTCTCAGTCAGAGGAAAAAAAAACCATACATTATATGACCCAATTCATGTAAATAATAATAATAAGTGATTTCCACAGTGAACTGAAAAGGGACAGAATGGACTTAATTAGTAATATTCTTATGTAAACTACATACTAACAGTTGCTGGCGTGCTTTGAACTGAACAGGATACAGGGTGAAGCTTGGGGTCAACTGAATGAACAGAGCAGCACAGCTGAGTGGAGACACTGTGTCACCCTCCACTAGAAATACCCCGACGGCTGAGAAAACCTCAAGTCAGTCAACTGAAAGTGTCGTTCAGAGGCTGGGAGTATCAGCACTTTAAATTTCATGATGCATCTAATCGTGAAAGCTCAAACAACATTACCTGAGTATTCGTGCCTCGTACTCCTCCCTCTGTCTGACTATTTGCTGTTGGAGGCTGGTGAGGAGGCTGCGGAGGGCGCTGGCCGAGGGGTCCGCCAGGGGCACAGGAGGGGGCACCCTGGGGGGCCAGGATGGCTCTGGGAGATGGGCTTCAGCTGGGGGCCACAGGACATCAGTGTGGGTTAGCTGAGGGGGACTTGCTGTAAGATAATGTTGAGGAGGTGACAGCTTAAATCCACAGGATCCTGAGTCCAGCTCTGGCTCCTGTTCACGCTTCTTGTCTTGGTCTGGATTCTGGTCCTGGTTACTGGAACAGTTCTCAGGCAGGATGACCTCACAGAAGGGCCAGGTCGTCTTTTCTTCGCTCACTCCCTCTCCACCCATCAGTCTGTGGATCTGCTCAGGAGCCCATGCTTGGTACATCTGCTCCTGCCAGTGCTCCTGGAAGCTTGTTTCCATGTCAAAGACCTCCTGTTGACAGTCAGGGGTGACCGCCTCTGGGAGGTTATCATACAGAGAGAGAGCGCTCCTGTGCTCCTCACTCAGGGATGGATTGAGGCTCTGGTTCAGATGAGCTCTGTCCTCAACTCCCCAGCTACCTCCCTGTCCTGCTGCTCTCTCTCCTCTCTTGTTTATGCCTGGACCCAGCTCTACTTCCCAGCCCTGTCTTCCCAGGCCTCCTCTCCAGCTGCAGTAGTTGTGATCTGGCCAGGTGCCAGTCCCTCTTCCCCCACTGACCAGTGTGGGAACCTCAGCTGGGGCCACAGCTGGGGCTAGACCAGGCAGAGGGCTGCAGCGGCCTGGGAGTCTTGTTACAGCCGGACACACAACCCTGCTCTCCATTTCCTTTTCCCTGGCCCTCCCTCGCTGGGCAAAAGGTGGGCAATTGTCGTACAGGGGGTCCGTGGAGCAGGAGCTGGCCGTGGTGGTGGTGTCAGTAGGAAGACAGTGGCGCTCCATGATCCAACCAGGCACATGGGGGAGTGCTGAGAACCTCAGATAACTGCCCTCCCCTCCTCTGGCTGCTGCAACTCAGGATTCAAGTCTTGGATTGTGGATTTGGGAGCGTGCTATGGAGCCTCCCCTGTGCCAAGTGCTGATGTGTCGTAGGGAGAGGAAGGTGCAGGAGGCCTCCTCCCCTCTGGCTGTGTGTGTGTGTGTGTGTGTGTGTGTGTGTGTGTGTGTGTGTGTCTTTAAGCAGGACTGACATCAGCTGTTACTTTAGCAGAGCTTCTGAGGGCGGGACTAGGGTGTAATATAGTCTGGCTCATTCCTAAAGACAGTCACACATAACTGGAACCACAGAAATAGACAGTGGCCACAGGCACAAAGTGTGAAGCACACACAATGAACCCAATAATCCAGTCACTGCTGGTCAAAAACACACAGAGCTGCAAACCCCAAAGACAAGTTTAAATATAATATGAAACATTTCTCTACAGTGCTTATTAGGATTGCTCTGACTTTTACTGGATACTGCGTCCGCGCATTGATTTTCCTCCTCTTTTAATGCACTCTGTCTACGTTAACACTGAAGGATGTGTTAAGAGCTAAGCTCACCCTGTGGAATCTGCTGCAGTGCATTTATCGCTTATCTTTGAGTGAAATGATGTCAGCAACAGGACCCAGTTGACCATCGTGGTGTCACCTGGTAATTTATGGAGGCTGAAGATTTAACCGACATTGTATGGTAGAGAGGATAATCATGTCTGATGTCTTCGTGTTTATATTTCAGAGGACATTAAGGGACAGAAGGAGGAATCATGCATGAAAGAGAAAAGAAAGAACAGACTCCTCACTCAGGTTAGTGTCAGAGAGTCTTGACACCACAAGGTGGAGCTGTAGGCAACATGATGAAAAGCCTCTCCTGGAAATGGGTGTGTACCTTGAAATCATTGATATTTTGAAGACAGGGTGATGATTGGTATTATGATACTTATTATTTAATGTGGTTCTCAAATGTAATTTGAAGAGAATGTGGTTGTGTCATTTTTAGCCATGAATTATTTGTCATTTAGATTTTTTTACCAATAAGATTTCTTATTGGCCCAAGCTGGAGTTAAAGGGAGTTAGAGGCTTATAAAGGCCAGATAAGGCCTATAGATTGAATATTGATCAGAAAGCCCAGTGAAGAACTCCCCATTAGTGTGGGCATGCCACAGAGGAACTACTGTTAGAGGCACTTCCTCTTGATCAGAGGAAACATCCATACAGACGTTTTGTCTTTAAATCCAGTCAAACAGCTAAACAGAAGAGTATGGAAGAAGTGATGCTTTTCATGTTGTTGAACCTCATTTGCCACCTTATTATGACTGAGAACAAAGTGTTCCACGAGAGCCTTGGAGTGTCCCTGCAATGCTTCACAAATCAAGGACACGCTTGCAAACTTCACGTCTGCACGGCCACATTTAACAGTCAGTTGTCCATCAACACTGATAAAACTCCTCTCTTATCTGCCCTATGTAAATCACCCTGTGTCCTTCAAGGCTGCACAGACAAAGAAGGAATCACAATCTTTTACTTGTTTGCACACACACACACACACACACACACACACACACACACACACAGTGCATGATTTAAATGTGGGCAGAGTTTTCCTCCTTGTTCTGTCCTGAATTTTGAAGGATGCAAGATGCTTTTGGAACATGACTACCTTAAAAAAAAACCACCACCACGCTTCCTCTAAGACCCCTTATCGCTCCATTCTAATTTGTCCTTCTCCACTTCCTGTACATGTGCGTAGTTGTTTGTAGCCATGACGACGGAATCCATGGCAACACGGATCCCCATGGTTCTAAATAATAAAGGTGGATGATAAAGGAGGAGGGGGATGTGGGTGGAGAGAGGAAGGGCTCTGTGGCTATTTTAGCAAGGGTCTGAGTGGAGACTAATTGAGGAGGGTCCTTGATAACTGGAGACTGGAGACACTCACCAGGCAAAGCTACCAAGGGCAACACACTGCCTTCTTCTTTTCAGAGTTATAAAGTGTAGGATACAAATTAATCCCTAGGTATGAATCTGAGACAAATCAGGTAAAAAAAAACCAAACAAAGCAGAGTTAGTCTGTAATGCGATGGTGTATTCCTGCATGCAGGTGTGTTTTGGAGAGATTAACATCCCTGCCTCTCTTTCCTCTGATCCACAGCCTCTCTCTGTGTGTGTGCTTTAATGTTGCTGTGCTACCTGAGCAGATTATATACCGTCTCTTTGCTGTTTACTCATGTTTTATTAAGACAACCGTGGTTTCCTATTCAGTCAGCGCTCACAAATCCCAATGCCACACCGAGTCAGACTTTAATGCTGCTGGAAGTGTGTTGTTTAAAGATTTTTTTTTAAATACTCTGAGCTTCATGTACTCAAGTACTGTACTTAAGTATAATTTTGAGGTATTTGTACTTTCCCGTGGCACTTCTATTTTACACTACTTTATACATTTATTTATACATTTATAGGGGAAATGACTTCTTTTTTTAAACAAAACATGGACAAATGCTATTCTGCATGACGAGCATGCAGAATGTATGTTTGATATTTAAGCACTAATACTTATGTAAGTTTTACTTGCAATCACTTATTTGCATTGCGTGGAATTGCTACTTTCAAGTCAGTGATCTGACTATAGTTCCTCCATCACTGGAGCATAATTTCAATATGTTGAAATGTATAATCCACAATGATGTGTAGCTCCAACCATTTATTTATGATGCATGTATGCATCTGTGTTGGATATTCTGTCAGTCATAAACTTTCTTCTCATGTCTGAAATTTTGCCCCAGAATCATAACTCTTCAGGTCAGGAAGCATCCGTGCCACACTCTCATCCATTTTAAACAGGACGCTGTTTGTTTCAAGGATTCATGCAACACTGTGGCTTATTTGAGATCACGAACAAGGTGTCTTCAGGCAGCACGAGGCCTTTGCTCACATGCTTAAACACTCCTGCTCTTCTCAAACAATCCCACATAGACTTAAACATCGGAGATGTGCGTCACTCACTGGCATCCATGTGTGGGAAGGTTGCTGCCATGCTAAATTGGATTATATTGCTTTTTTAAGCCATCTATCCACTATGTTCTCAAGTAAAAACCTGCACATTTTAACATGTGTGAGTGTCCATGCGCTCTACGGTTTCATTATAGCCGCTATCATTAACATTTTTATGAGATAGCTCTTACTCTCATCTCTTGAGGCAGCTGTGCGACGTGATTATCTACCCACTAATGCAATGCTACAATGCACATTTTGTCAGCAGGATTTTTTTTCCTCATCATGGAGCATCACACGTTTTGACAGTCAATTAACAGACCTGGCGGAATATCCATGGGAACAACTTCATTTAGAGTAGACAGGATGGGACAGGAGCAACACCTTCATCATCCAACCTGTATTTCTGACTGGCCGCAGCCCTGAGCAACTGATGCATGTGTTATATGTATATATGCAACTGTCACTTTGCATCACACAGCTGAGTGTGGTGAGACAGATGTTCATTCCACTCAAACGGAAAATGAAATAAAGGCAAAGAAAGTGGAAATCCCCTTTAGAGCCGGGATGTTATTAGAGCCTCCTTCTGTCAGCCTCCTGGTTGGGGGCAGGAAGTAAAAGCAAATATTTGTGGATGGAGGCAGAGGAGTAAAATGATGGAACGAAGTAAACAGATGAGAAATGGAAGAAACAGAAAACAATAAAGTTAGATGTGGAATAATTGAAGGGAGTGAGACCAGTAGAAACGGAAAAAAAGAAAGCTAAAGGAGATGAAAATATTTGTGTGAGTAAAACAGAACAGCACACAGGCCCTGAGACGAAGGGTAAAAAAAAAAGAAAAGAAAATGCAGCTGATTTGATGACTTATTCAGGGTTCTTCTAGAGCTGTCTTCCAAAGATCTCTTTGAGAAGCGGCATGTTTGAAGTGTCTGCATATGTGATAGTCTGTCAGTCAGCGGGAGGTGGAGCAGGAGGCAACAGAACAGACAGAAACACAGATACAGAGTGTGTGGAGGTGAGATAGTGAGGGAGGAAGACGAGAGAAAGGCTTTCTGGAAATAGAGAGGATGTGAGCGAGGAGGCAGGTATGTTGGCGCTCCCCTCTGCACTGTAGAGGCCTCAGCAGGCTGGTAAGGTTGGAGCCTGAAAACGGCTATTACAAGGTCTAAAAGTGGTCTCTCACACTTGATTTGTGCAGAAAAGAAACGTTAAGGGAAGGCGGTAGCGAGAAAAGGCTTTCATATAAAAAAAAGGATGCCATAACAAAGAGAGAGAGCAGGGAACAGCATAGGAATGTAAAGGGAAAACAACAAATCGATGAAAAACGAACAGTGAGAAGGGAAAAGCAACATGAAAAATAGTGATCCATAAAAACTGGGATGTAATCACACCTCAGGAGCTGCAGGGACCATCAGTGTTTCCGTGCCCTTGTGAGGAGTAAGGACGTGTTCGACTTTCTGGCTGGCAGCTACTGGGCAAACAGACGCCTGATAGTTTCGCAGCTCAACCGCACGACGTGAGCTCACAGTGTGTGTGTGTGTGTGTGTGTGTGTGTGTGTGTGTGTGTGTGTGTGTGTGTGTGTGTGTGTGTGTGTGTGTGTGTGTGGGGCAGAGCACACATTTGAAAGTCCAGTTTGCACAGAGCACCAGGAGGGCTCGGCTCATTGGCCGGTCACCGTGGGAGACCGTCCTGGGATGGCTGATTGGGACTGGGAGAGTAAACAATAAGATGATGGGAATAGCCAACATGAGGGTCAAAGGTCATCAGAGTGGATTGCACTTAGGAGCCGCCTCTGGGTGTCCTGATATTTTACATGATATTATACACACAGAACACACGCTCAGTGTTAATTAATGCAAAGTTTTATGAGCACCACATTCTTGGCTTTTTCCCAAGTGCGTGTTAGAGAGGGCTGATGCAGCGCTGCATGTGTGCACACTCCAGGTTAACAGGCCTGCATGCAGCAAGTGTAAGACACTGGTTTTACTCAGGGTTCCTCTCTATTTATAGGCTCAGAGAGAGTCACAGCTCATATTTATTTGTACTGAACGATGCACACTGAGGTAGCAGAAGTGAGCGCTGGGATCTTCGTATTTATGGACTCATAGTCAACGTGGCTTCATAAAGGGAGACATTTATTCATGGATGTATTTTACTACAGGGGGAAATGATTATAGTGACTCCACTGCTGATGTGTGGCGTGTGTGTGCTGTAGATTGTGTTTCTGTTGCCAGACTCCCATCCCCCTCTGGGAACAGCAGAGGGAGGCTGTTTCTGTGCTGTTTACACTGTAAACGGACAGGAGCTGTGCCCAGCTTTCATTATTCTAGCAGGCACACAGAAAACCTGCTGCTATATATCACACCACTCTCAAAGGAAATTTATGTGCAACTTGACTCATTTCTATCCTTTATTATAAGAAAGTAAAGGCCGACTTCTTTATTTGGAAACATTATTTGGAGGAAGAGCTGAAAGTGAGGATTCCTAAAAAATTGTAATTTTTCCCTTATTGGGAAATAAGCAGGTGAAATAGACACTCCCAAGTGATGGATTTAATTTTATACTTCACCATTCTTTCATCTTCCAAAAAAAATGATAATGGTGTTGCTTTAAATTCTGAGCTGCATCCCAGGTCTCAATAATTAACTTGACAAGTGCAATGTTATTGTTTGGTACAGAAATACTACAAACACAATATGGAAACTGGAATTTCCTTCTGACGTCATTATGAGGAAACATAAAAAAAAACATTGAATAAAAGAGCTGAATAAGGAAGCTGTCATTTGTATGTAGAACAAAACAGAGAATTTATGAAGTGTTTGCCATTTATCTTTAGATAGAAATGAAATGACAGGCAGGGCGGCACGGTGGTGTAGTGGTTAGTACTGTCACCTCACAGCAGGAAGGTTCTGGGTTTGATTCCAGGCCCGGGGCCTTTCTGTGTGGAGTTTGCATGTTCTCCCCGTGTCTGCATGGGTTCTTTCCGGGTACTCCGGCTTCCTCCCACCATCCAAAAACATGCATGGGGATTAGGTTAATTGGCTAATTTAAATTGACCGTAGGTGTGAATGTGAGTGTGAATGGTTGTCTGTCTCTATGTGCCCTGCGATGAGGTGGAGACTTGTCCAGGGTGTACCCTGCCTTCCACCCTAAGACAGCTGGGATAGGCTCCAGCGAGGATAAGCAGTAGATAATGCATGGATGGATGGAAATCACATGCACACAGGATGATTCGCCTGCTGTGTGGGAAGCCAACCCACAAATGAAACACCTGAGCAGCATTTATTTTACTACAATTTCTGTAACAAAGCCATTTTGAGTATTTTTATCTCAAGTATTTTTGTATCTTTGCTTAATTAATTATTGTCATTATTATTATTATTATTGTACACTGTATGTACAGTTATGACTCTGTTCCTTCTTTGTGTTGCAACTGTTTGTGAAAAATAATGTCTTATCTTTAAAGTGCATAATTTAAAAAAAGATCTTGGTAAAGCATAGCCTCATACCTCAGCAGAGACCTTTTACAACCAACTAACCAAGCAGTATGTTAATGAACCACCTGCTGCCCAAATCAAACACACCCACACAGGTGCATTCTGGGTGTGGCTAAGCTAAATGCTAACATGGAGGATCAGCTGAGTTTTTGCTTCATTGAGGAGAATGAAAGGCCTCTCTACTGTTTGTGAGCACAGCTGTGAATGCAGAGCCTGAACATGTTGAGAAACTATGAGGGATTAACTGTTTCTGCAGGGACAGAGGGACTGGGACAGCGAGGCTGAATGGACTGGTTGTATTTAATAATGATAATAATATTTTAATGAACGAGCAGAGCCGACCTGGAGCAGATGGAGGAGGACCTGACTGAGACCTGCAGGTGAGTACACTAAGGAGAATGTGGTCAACGTTGTTGTCTGTTGTTTATATATAGTCATTTCAAACGTTTAACTGTTAATTAAACACAATTATTAGATGAATGTAAAATGTATTTTTATTATTTGTTATGTGCATATACCTGTAGAAATCGACAAAAAAACAGCACCATTTTTTCTGTGCAAAAGAAGTGTGCAAATTGGTTTGAAGAAAAAAAAAATGGCAATGACAATAATTATTCCAGTTGTGTTAACCGCAGCCAGTGGTGCTGATGTTGTAAAGTCTTATTGCTGATAGGTAGGAATGAGCTGCAGTAGCTCCTTCTTGCAGAGTCTGCAGCTGTAGGAGCTGCTTAAAGCCTCCACAGTCCCATCAGAGGGTGAGAAGGGTTGTCCATGATGGATGTGAACTCAGCTAACATCCTCCTCTCATCCACCTCCTCTATGGAGTCCAGGAAGCTCCCTCCTCTCCAGCAGACCACTGCATAAAAGATTGCAGATGCCACCACAGTGCCATAGAAAGTCCTTAGCAGAGTCCTGCAGACTCCAAAGGACCTCAGTCTGCTCAGCAGGTGGAGACGACTTTGGCAATGACCTTCTCCTTGGTTTTATTGGCATTGACACTCACACCAGTCGACAAAGTCAATGATGATGATCTTATACTCCTGATCGTCCCCCTCAGATGCACATCCAACTATAGCTGTGTCATCAGAGAACATCTTGAGGTGACAGCTCCCAGAGTTGTGGCTGAAGTCTGATGTACACAGGGTGAAGAGCACTGTCCCCTGTGGGGCCCCCGTGCTGCAGACTACCATGTCCTACACACAGTCCTGAAGCCTCACGTACCGTGGTCTGTTGGTGAGGTAGTCAATAGTCCATGCAGCCAGGTGTCTACTCTCTCACTTTCAAGCTTCCCTCTGAGCAGAGAAGGCTGGATTGTGTTGAAAGCACTGGAGATGTCAAAGAATATGATCCTCACAGTGCTGTCTTTGTTCTCCAGGTGAGACAGTGATCTGTGCAGCAGGTAGATCTACGATGTCAGGTTGGAATGCAAACTGCAGTGGATCCAGATGTGAGCTCACCATGGAGCAGAGGTTTCTCAACACGATCCTCTCCATGGTCGTCATAAGGTGAGAAGTGAGGACCACAGTCCTGAAGTGGTTGGACTGCCTGGGGTGTGTTGTCTTTGGCAACAGGAACCACACAGGAAGTCTTCCACAGTGATGAGACTCTCTTAAGACTCAGGCTCATTATATACAGTCTATGGTTGTTATACATCATATATACAACATAAGTGAATAACTAAGACATCATAAATACAACTAACCTGACTCTCACCTGCTGAATGTAGTTCTGCCTAGCTCCACACATTCATCTAGGGAATGTATTTCAGGAGGGGCCTTATCAGAAATCCTTGCATGTGATTGGATAAATCACTTGTCCGTCATCTTTAATGACATGCTACTTCAACCACTCACATCGAAACCAACGCTGACGAGATCGTCCGTTCTCTGTTCATCTTTTAAAGAATGAATATGCCATAGTTTTGAGTAGCCCCTGGCTGCAGCCCGCAGATCGGGGAGTGGCTTAACGGTGAGCGTCAGATGTAACATTGGCCAATGGGTAGTGCCAATGTGGGAGTTACACGTTTGACTCCACCCACATTGAGACACCCTGATCTGCATACTGCATCCAGGGGTACATGTGTGGAGCTAGGCGGAACTACATTCAGATGGCGAGAGTCAGGTTAAAATACAACATAAGTGAATAAAAAAGTTAAACACAGCAGACCGACTGGTGTAATAAAGATAATACACACTTAATGCACATTAATAGATAAGAAACAGTGTATCCCTTTATGAAATGTTAGAATGTTGTTGGAGGCCATAACAAGAGTTTATTTCTCTTGTAACATTTTCCAAAAAAGTCTTGTATAAAGTGAACAAAGTTACTGTATTTGGACATCAGCACTGGTGGTCAGGCTTTCAACAGATGAAGATGAGCTTTTTCTGGAGCTTTCCAGACCTCACTGAGGGACAGGAGGGTGGCCATTTGGGTGCGGAAAATACCAAAAATAGTCACTTGCCCTATAAAGGGGTACATATATATATATATATATATATATATATGTATGGCATGTGATCGTTGTCTTGTTGGATGTGTTGTTGTTACACAGATGTGTTATCTTTTATTCATATGCAGTCTATGGTTTTTATACAGATGTGTTATTCATATACAGTCTATGGTTGTTATACAGATGTGTTATTCATATACAGTCTATGGTTTTTATACAGATGTGTTATTCATATACAGTCTATGGTTTTTATACAGATGTGTTATTCATATACAGTCTATGGTTGTTATACAGATGTGTTATTCATATACAGTCTATGGTTGTTATACAGATGTGTTATTCATATACAGTCTATGGTTTTTATACAGCTATGTTATTCATATACAGTCTATGGTTGTTATACAGATGTGTTATTCATATACAGTCTATGGTTGTTATACAGATGTGTTATTCATATACAGTCTATGGTTGTTATACAGATGTGTTATTCATATACAGTCTATGGTTGTTATACAGATGTGTTATTCATATACAGTTTATGGTTGTTGTACAGATGTGTTATTCATATACAGTTTATGGTTGTTGTACAGATGTGTTATCCATATACAGTCTATGGTTGTTATACAGATGTGTTATCCATATACAGTCTATGGTTGTTGTACAGATGTGTTATTCATATACAGTCTATGGTTGTTATACAGATGTGTTATCCATATACAGTCTATGGTTGTTGTACAGATGTGTTATTCATATACAGTCTATGGTTGTTATACAGATGTGTTATTCATATACAGTCTATGGTTGTTATACAGATGTGTTATCCATATACAGTCTATGGTTGTTACACAGATGTGTTATTCATATACAGTCTATGGTTGTTATACAGATGTGTTATTCATATACAGTTTATGGTTGTTGTACAGATGTGTTATTCATATACAGTCTATGGTTGTTATACAGATGTGTTATTCATATACAGTCTATGGTTGTTATACAGATGTGTTATTCATATACAGTCTATGGTTGTTATACAGATGTGTTATTCATATACAGTCTATGGTTGTTATACAGATGTGTTATTCATATACAGTCTATGGTTGTTATACAGATGTGTTATTCATATACAGTCTATGGTTGTTATACAGATGTGTTATTCATATACAGTTTATGGTTGTTGTACAGATGTGTTGTGTGATTTGTAACTCTGATATTTTAATGTTCACTTTATGGCCTGAATATGTTCCTTACTGTCATATGTTTTATCCTCCCTTTTTGGAGATATAACTTTTACTTAGTGTACCTTACATATTAACTGATCTTTTAGTTTTATCAGTGTACAATTTTACAAGTAATTGGACTTGTGTTGAGTACAAATGAGTACAAATCCTTTAAAATATCATTACTTGTACCTTCTCAAGGGACAGCCTCCCTCCTTTGTTAATATTACTACTTCTACTCAAGTAGCTTATACTTTCGCAGTAACCCTGCCAGTCTCTCTCTCTCTGACAGAGATTATGAGGCTATCACAGCTCACTTGAGCTCTGGCTATTTTGTTGAGTGTGTTTGCAGCAGAGTGACTACAGGGGAAAGTTGGTCATTCTGACAACCTGAGCTGAATATTAATGATACTGTTACAGCAGGAAATCTTGGAGGACGTGCATCCAAATTCCTGGCACACATTACTCTATAATACCCTTGACGGATACTTAAAGGAACAAATATTTAATTCCTGATTTAAAAAAAAAACTGGTGTGACACAAATCCGGCCAGTGTTTGACCTCCACAGCTGACTGTCTGTTTTCTTGCTGCTTTATATGTTTCTGCTCCACTGCTGCTATGTGGAGAGTTTAGAAAGAGAGCAGTAAACTAAATGAGAGACTGGAAAGCAAAGATGAAGCTAAGAAGAGCTAAAGGCATTTGCTCTGTTGCTCTGTTTCATACCGCTGTCTTCCTCAGTAGGAGGACTGATGATCACATACTCAACTGTCTACTTCTGTGCGTGGTTGTGCACATACCACTTCCAGCCCTGCAGGCACAGACGTTTGCTATCTATGGAAAGATGGCTTACTCTTTAATTCGGGCTCAGTGGAGACTACAAATGGTAATAATAAACGATTCACAGGGCAGTCATTTGCTTCCTTTTCTGGTTAGTCATTCAAGTTCCTGTGAAGGATACAGAAGTGTTTTATGGCGCACAATAAGAAGACCAATACTCCATCTGTCGCACGTAATTCCCAAACCATTATGAATCCTTCCCTGAGCAAATACCCAGGTATAAATAGAAAGAGAGTCTTATTTTCTGCAAGATGTGGTTATGATGAGTGAGGAGGGAGACCATAAAGCGGAGCTGTAACAGGCAGAGGCTGTTCTTTTAATGCACCTGCTGCTGCTGCTGCTGCTGCACAAGCCCACATTCATCACATGCTCTTTAAATTCTCTCACACAATGACAGGAAATGGGCTCGTTCAAGCTTACAGAGTATCCCTATAAGATCAAATCATTGAATATTATGCTCTCCTCCTCTTCCCGCTCTGCCTCACTCCTTCTCACTCCCAGCTCTTCCTCTCTCTCTCTGTCATCTTCATGAACAGGCTTTTTTTTGGTGAAGATTTGTGAGATTTGGTTCCCATCAGGGAATATGTCAGGCAGAACAATTGTCATGTTCTTTCTATTTGCATCAGAGGGGGAAAAAATTAGGAGGGTGGTAATTTGCTTCTCCATACAGGAAGATCATTTCAGAGTCTCTCAGACGTGTCGCCCATTCGCACTTTGAGTGCATGAATGAAAACACTGTTCAGTAAAATCGTGCGACAACACAAGGGCACTCACACCTGATTCACGCCGTTCCACCTCTCCATTTTGATTTATGACATTGTGTATGGATATAAGGCCGCATCATTCACACTGCTAAACCATCAAATCCGTCAGCGCTGTGGTACCTGACAATCGTCTCGTCTTGTTCTTCATACAGCAGGAAAAGCTCAGGTGTAACTAATGACTCCACAGTACCAGACCCCTGAGACTGAAGCGGTTAAATGAAACTCAGCCATCACCTGTGTCAAAATGCTGCTGTATAAAAGCCCCTTTCCACACTAGAAATACAGATTTTTATAATGCACTTGAGCCGATTCACCTCTGTTTCATCACAGTGTGACACTGGCACTTTTTATCCATTGTAAATGTAAAACCTGCTTAAATTTCAGGTGTCTTTTCTTGTGTGGACAGAAAGTCTGTGTACACATTCAACTACAGCAAGTACACAAGGTCAAAGTTGAAACACTGCAGTGCTTGTTTAGAGATGGAATATGTGGTTCGTTATTTCAGAGTTTGCTTGAGTTTTCTCTTCCAAAATACATCTGGTGTGATTGCCTGACTGTTCATGTTTCTGACCCAGTGGATTGATGAAGTTAGTTGGGTTGTTCAGTTAAAATAAAGAGGTGATCCTTGGTCAGAGTTCAGTTTAGGGGAACTCTCTTCACACAGATGTTTTCTGTTGGTGGTCTGCAGGGCTGGTGTTTTCAATATCATTTTTGGTGTTTTTTTGCTGACTGTAATGCCCCTTTCTTTTTCACAGCCACAAATGGCATTAGGGTTAGGAAATAAGGGCATGGTAAGGGGATAGAAAAGGGGAAAGGAGGGAAAACTCCTAGGATTAGGTAAGAAGGAGGGACTTAAGATGTGGCAAAAGGGGAGGGTTATTGCGATTGTTTGATGAAACACTACCAGGAATGCCCAACAGGTGTTCTTGTGTCATGATGGGAACGCCCAGTCCGCAGCTGGACCCTCCTCATTTTTTTGTTGTTGAGTAAGGATTGTACGGATGTTTTGGCATCTTTTAATTTCTGTCTGGTTCCCCCATATGATCAGTGTAAATCTTATAACTAGTAATTTCTTTGTAAGCAAGTTTTTATTTGCATTTTGCGTCTCATCATTGTCTCAGCTGTTTTACTCTACCATAGCCATAGCAAACATGGATCGTGCTGAAATGATGATATTTATTTTAATTCACTCATAATATTGGTTTTGCTCAGTGTGTTTTATGTTTATACCCCCAGTAACTCGCTGAAGGCACTGAGGTGCTGCTTGTAATCAGAGCAAAACATGATCGCTGAATTAGCTGGAGGCCTTATTCGTACCTGAGCTTCTCATTGTTTCCCACATTCACCCTACAAGCTCGGCCTGTCTTATCACATTTGTGAGGAGCTCCCCTCTCTTTACACTGGTTTGTGTAATTGTTCTCCCTGTTTCCTAACAGGCCTCATTATAGGAGAGGCAACACCCAGCCTCACTCACTCTTAACATCACTTCCCCTGGATCTTATTAGGCCTACTATTCAAGAAATCAATTAGTACCAAGAGGGAGATTACAGAGACGTCTTACCCTGATCAACCTGCAGTTAAAGATGAGATCTGTAGTCATTATTAAGCCATTAGATCCACTTCGAGACAGACGGGGAGCAGAGGAGGCAACGAGCCAGCCACAATATCACAGACTAACGATGGAAGAGAGGAGAAGGGAGGAAGGCTACAAAGTGCTGTCAGAGGGAGAAAAATCTGGAGGGAAGCAGAAGACGAGAGACGAGGAAGGCCAGAGAGAGTAAAAAGCATGGCATGTGGGCCAGGTCTCTGTAAAGGTTCCTGTCACATTAGAGAGGCTCCACAGTCTGCAGTGCCTCCTCTCCAAAGGTAAACCTTGTTTGAATGAGCTATCACTTTAGACAGTTTGACTTCTTCAACCAAGATTCATAGCTCTTATATCCGAGAAACCAAATTTAATAGAGCACATCTCAGTATGTGTGCAGTAAGAAAATGTGTCCAGCTTTTCTCAGACACAAACAGCTGTGATTCTTCTATCCATAGTATTTTACAGACAAAAAAGGAACCCACGCCAGCCCTGCTCCTCCTCCTCCTTCCTCTCCTTCCTCTCCTTCCTCCCCCCGCTGCCGGTAGTCATCTCTCAACTATCCATTAACTGCACCAAATAGATGCCTGGAGGAGGAGAGGAAAAGGTCCTCACTCTGTTAAAGGGATTTTCTTTTAGATGGGAGGACATGGAGAGAGGGAGAGCCGGGTAACAATGAATGGGAGGTGGAGAAGAGGGTGAGAGCGATGGGGGAGGAAGAAATGTTTTTTAAAAAGGCTCGAGTGGAGGGAAACAGGAGGAGGTGGATGGATGGCATTCAGCTGGGCAAAAACGCGAAGTAGAAAATATCCTGTGACCTACTTTTCCAACATGTCAGTCATTACGTTCCTCTTGGCCATTTCCCTGTCGCTGGTCACTCATTAACTCTGTATAGCCTCTTATTCACTACGCATGAGATATGGCCATCAGTCAGCACATGGAGCGCCGCACTATCTAAGAGAGAGATATGCTCATGCTATTCTTCCACAGAAGGCAACAGTATTATATGGAGATGACGTCCTCCCCTCTTTTCAGACCAGAAGCCTCAGCCAGACCAGGTTTTTTTTTTTTTCATAGACAGATTCTTTTATTAATTTTTCTGAAAAGCTGAAATGTGAGAGTGAGTTTTTATTTCCATATTTTAAGCTAAATGGGTGTTCACAACTGGGCTGGAAATTAAATTTTGAGTATCTTATCATTTTAAGATAAAGCAACAATTGTCTTGTTAGTGACTACACTTCATGATGTTTTGATCTTTAATTTGTAATAAGCTGCTCATATTGTTGCGGTACAGTAGTGGACTCTCATTTAATTCAGTATATAGACAGAAATTATCATCATTGTCATAATTTGTCATAAATGGCATCCATAAATGTATAAAATACATGTAGAAACAAAAGACAGAGTTGTAATTTCTCCCTGTGTTGTAATATTTTCTGTTGGGAAATTTGGTAGTTGTAGTACTCAATATTCATACTGTCTAAAGAATAAATGACAGCTCTTGAACAAAAGCACACAAAGGTGTGTGGACAAGTATTTCCCTGAGGTAAATGATACACACATGAATTTAAAGTCAAAACCTCAGCTGCAGTAAATTATGTATTAATACATCCTATGTCGTCACAGTTCTTTGCCTCGGCTCTTTTTGCTTGTGTGATCGTGGGGTTGCCATATCTTCGTCAGTTTCCTCTCACCTCGCTCTTTCTCTGTCTGAGTGTATTACTGACCTGAAATGTGAAGGTGTGATGCATTGTTGGGGGTCACTCATGTTCCAGGCAACCATTAATGCAGAAAAAAAAAATGTCTCCCAGAGGCGCAGAGTGAATTTATAGATCACTCGTGCGTCAGAAAGTGGGCCGTATGCACACCACACCACACTGCTCTATCTGCTGTCACTCCTGGGAAAGAGCAGAGGTTCATCTAATACCGTTTAATGGGACGGACACACACACACCATCACACTGCACATCACCTGATTGCCATCACACAACTCAGAGTCCCAGTTTGATTCTGTAGAAATAGACTCCTCTATCTGCCTGTTCAGATCACAGCCTGCAGCATCAGGGAGCTTGAAGGGAGGGCTTCGTGCTGATGGACAGCCAGAGCCAGACGACTGGGAATGGCCTAGATCTGGATGTAGATCTGGGTTCAGACCCCAGATGCAGTCAGTCTGTCTGCCTCTCTGTTCCCCCAGTGCTTTCAGCCTCCTCTAACCTCTCAGACTGAGGTAATGGATGAGCTAAATGCTTTTTGGTCTCCTCTGTGTTTTTACTTTTTGTCTGTTTTCCCTCAGTAACCTTTAAAACATTTCCTCTGGTGCAGCTTGTTGACAACCTGTGGTCTCCTTTTTTTTTTTTTTTTTTTTTTTTTTACAAAAACATAATGACACATTGATTATGGAAAAGTTAAATCATCTCAAATTGCCCATTAAGTGGGTATGAATGCGTAATGGGTAGCAACAAGGCATATAAACCCAAAAGCGACAGGTTCAAGCTCGGGCTCTGGCAGACAAGGTTGCTATGACGACATAGTTGAAGACCTGTTAAGGAAAAAGGTATCATCCAGAAACAGATACAGTAGGATGTGAGAACAATGAAAATCAGAGAGGCAGATCAGATGTATTGTGTTTAGAGTGTTGTCTTTGTCTTTCCAGGTATGCTTATGAGAGGTGACAGCAGAGGTGGGTGAGCTGTAAACCACACCGCACACACAGGGAGGACACATATACAGTAAACAAATCATGTGCCTCAAAATGAATTTACCTGTGCTTATTCTCAGTGGGACAACGGATTATTGTATTTTGTTCCCTTGTGTGTGTAGCATGTATCTGTGTACAACATGTATTCCCCCACACAATCAAAATGTAATCCATACACTGCAAAAAATCAAAATCTTCCCAAGAATATTAAATATATATAAAATTATATTATATTAAAATATATCTTATTTCTAGTCAAATTATGTCTATACACTTAATTTCAGACAATATCACTTAGAACAAAATTTGCACTTGCTTAATTCAAGCAAAAAATTTAAGCAAAAAAAAAAAAAAATGCTTGAATTCAGCAAAAAAAAATCAGCCAGTGGACCAAGTGAAAATGTCTCAATAAGATTTCTTGAAATAAGGCCCTCCATCTTAGTGCTTTGTTGTAAGTGATATTGTCTGAAATTAAGTGTAAAGACATAATTTGACTACAAATAAGACAGATATTCTTGGCGAGATTTTGATTTTTTGCAGTGTAGGCTGAATTATATTGAGCGGCTCTGTAACAGGAGCTTTTCTGCACAGACGTGCTTCTGTACGTACGCCCACATTGGAGCATTTTCCCTTCTCCTTCCTCCCGAGCGACCTTCACCCCACACCTCCGCCCTGCCAGAGCGGTATTCATCACAACTACAATTTTCCAGATGAGCACATCTGTAATCTCAGGCCTTTGACTTCCTGTCACATGTAAAACTTTCATATAACATGTAGTTCCAGTGTAGGAAGCAGTGTGTTATGAGTGTGTTGAATATTTTGTTTCTACACATCATTGGCAACATAACACGTCCTTCAGACTGTATTTAATCACATTTGAATATTACGAGGGGAGAAAAAGTCTGTGACAAAGGATTATGTTGAGTCCAAAAGTGTGGAAAGACATTTGACAAAATGATCATTGATCATCTAAGGTGTGCTTTGATGAGTAAAACAGTAATAAGATGATAAATAATGATGAAATATTGTCAATTTATGAACCCATTTTTGGACTTGTTGGAGGCTTCCTGTTATCTTCATAACAATACAGTCGTGTTAGAGCAGACTCACTGATAAATGTTTGCTGCTTTTCAAAAAATTTAATTTTTAATTGGCTCTGCTTGACTAGAGGACAACACAACATATTCATGAGTGCTTTGGCTGTGACTTGTTGTTCCTCACTGAATATGTTGGTCATTTATCTTCCACGGAAATTTCTGACCCATTGTCAGCTTTTCAGCCGCCCAGCTTCTGTGCATCAGTCCTGTTGCAGCTGATTGTTTTCATGTTCGAAAGCCCAATAAGCATTTAGTTTAGGGTGTTTTTTTGTGAAATGCCCCGTGACAGAGTACTTAATGACTTGGGGGCTATTTACACGTACATGTCAGCTTTAGCATTGGACTAATTCATCAGCTGTCACACTGGCACTTTCCTAGACTGGCACCCCCTGCAGTTAGCTATTATAATGCTAATGTTATGGATTGAGATTGGATTGGCATTTTATTTTGGTAAGCTCAAGCATCTCTGTAGTAATGCCACACCAGACAGAGACACTGTATTGCTGTAGCAGCTCGATTTCAAAGCCCAAACATTATTGACGGAGGACAAATGAGGCGAATCCAAGCTGCCTCTTATTTCTATGACAAGACTAAAGACACTGTTCCCTGCAGGCAGAGCACTTTCAGCCTCCCAGTCTGAAGCTGGCTAATTGACTAAAGCTCTCTCTTCAGTAGTTCACCACACATTTAATGTGACATACACATTTACACTCACAACAGCAAGTTGCACTGTACCTGTCCTGCAGCATGTGAGGCCTGTCATTTTGTGCATTTATCTCTTCTTGGTGAGAAGTAATTTTACTTTTAGAAAGTGATGATGTCTTTGACATTCTTGCTGCAAGGAGGTGTTTACGACTTTAATGGTGCATTCAGTGTTTTAAAGTACTGCGCTGTCATTAACAAGGGTTTATAAAATGGTCACAATCGAACATCCTGACTCAAATTACACTGAATCCTAAATTTCACATGATGCAACACAACAGCATCTTTTCATTTTCGATGTTTCCTCCAGGCTTGATTTGAAGTGCAGGTTTTCTAAGCCAAGCAGCAACGTAGGTAGCCCAAGCTGAGAAAAGCATTTTATGACACAGTTTTTACAAAGTTTCCTTCAGGCCTACAAAGAAAATGATACAACGCCTTTAAAAGGCTGCGCATGCACCACCCAGGGCATGTAAACTGACCTGTAAGTGTAATATTCATTCATGTTTTAGATGATATACAGACACATAATGCTCAGAGAGTCAAGTGTGGAAGTCATTATCTGAACAGAGTGGTCTGAAATAAATATGAAAAAGATGAAGAAGTCTCAGGGAGCATCCAACAAAAACATAACTAATAAAGAATTTTCAGTATAAGTGTAAGTATAAGTGTCATTATAAGCCAGAGGCTAAATAGCTAATTTTCGATAATACGGGAAATATGAATACCCCCTGATGTTGCCATAGTTAAATTAAAAAAAAAAAAAAAGATTTATTTAATTCTGTTTCACTGCAGTGGTCATTATGTTCATGATAATGTCATATGCAGTTGTGTATTTTGGGCTGTGTTGCTTTGGGAACATGGAATCTGTTGTGCCAGTAACGGTCCTTAGAAGTATAGTAATGTATGTGTGTGTGAGTGAGACCACACACCGGAAATGTCAACATAATGAACTGCGGTCTGATGATGACAAATAGGAGAGCAGAAACAAACCCCTTCACACAATGAGATTACTGAAGCGTTAGAGGTGATGTCATATCTAATGTGTTGGTGCAGGTAATCATACTGTGTACTGTTATAACAAGAAATGAATATATGTATGTGAGGAAATGTCCTGCTAAGTCTGCAGCCTCTTACATTTTCTTCCCATAAAATATTCATCTTTTCAGTCTGCGATCATGAAGGAAATGTGTGGACCTTAGCAATGTTTTTGGCAGATAAGTCTTTAATCTGTTTACAGTGTGTTCAGAAGAAATAAGAACAAAGTGAGTCTCACTTTTCACTTCTCACTTACTGTCTCTTTGGCCATGATTTTGTGCCGTCCAGACTGTGGTCAGTCGTTGACCCTGTCCTCTCTCTCTCTGCTTCCTTCTACACCAGATTATGTAATGAATCACACAGTACAATCAGCCTAAAACACCGACCATAAATCTCTCTCTCCGCACACAGCAGGTTTTTTTGTTGCGCTGGTGCAGCATGGAGGCTTTCTCCACTCCATGACAAGTGTGTTCGCAGCCTCGAGGCTCGATTCATCAACCAGGCTCCTGGTTGGAGGACGACATTTGTGTACAACAACCGCCCCGTTGTTAAGCAGGCAAGCAGTCCATCTGTCTCTATGGGTTTGTGTTTTTTTTTCCTGCTTTACTTGTCCGTTTGTAAAATTGCTTTTCCATTTCTGCATAAGAAGGACACCCATCTGTCCAAGGGGGCCTACATAAGCGTTGTTGTTGAATTAGAGCCTACTTATGGGAATGGTTTCATGATTGAGCTGAGAGAGTGAGGGGGAACAGGGAGAACAGGGGGACAGGGGCTAGTTATCCACTTGCTGATGTGGGACCTCGTGTAGGGAGCTGAATATAGTGGAGACTAATCTTTCACCCTAATACAGCTCTAGCAGCTGTCTCCCAAGCCCCTGCAATGAAGACAGATGATAGTGAATGGCTCTGATCAGTGGGAGCGGGAATTCATTTGCTAGTAGTGTAAGAGCACGAGAGAGAGAGAGAGAGAGAGAGAGCGAGAGAGAGAGAGAGTTGTAGAGGAGCGAGCCATGCTGTTTTCACAGGCCATTTCCCTTCAGGCTTTCTGTGTGCACAGTCGGGGCCTACAGAGACACCGCCAAGATAGAGACAACTATTCGTGTAGCTTAAAATATTCAAGGTAATAGATGGAGCAAACTGCTGGTGAAGTCACATCACAATAAAACTCATTTAAAGTAAGCAACAGTCTCCTTGGAGCACATCAGCTCTAAAGTACAGATTAAAACTCTGTTCAGCGTTGTAATCTGTGTGAGCAGAGAGAGAGCTGTGGAAGAGCGAGGTAGTGGACGACAGATCAGACCTGTCAGATGTATTGTTATCTGTTTTTCAGGGTTAGCGATGTGGCTGGAGCCCTGCCAGTCAGTCAGTAGGTCAAACTGTTGACTGTATCACCATGTACAGACATGCATGGTCCCCAGAGGAGTAACTTCCTGACTGATCCTCTGACTTCTCCTCTTGTGCCAGCAGCAGGTCAAAAATGTCACTTATTTAGTGAAATATCTTTAGATATTTGAGATACGGATTGGCAACAAATCTCATCACAGAGGCTGGTTTCTAATGATCTGAACTTTCGCTCTGGTGCCATCATGAAATTGACATTTTTTGTTTTGGAGCATTTAGTGTGGGAAGTCATGGTGCCTACAGGATGAATTATAAAAACCTCATTTCCACATAGTTGTTTTTCATGTCACCAAAAATGTGTGAATAGATCTGTTTTATTACATTCATCAATCAGTTTGCATAAATCATCCATCCATCCATTTTCTACCGCTTATCCTCATAGGGTCACAGGGGGGCTGGAGCCTATCCCAGCTGTCTTAGGGCGGAAGGCAGGGTACACCCTGGACAAGTCTCCAGTTCATCACAGGACACATAGAGACAGACAACCACTCACACTCACATTCACACCTACGGTCAATTTTAATTAGCCAATTAACCTAATCCCTGTGCATGTTTTTGGATGGTGGGAGGAAGCCGGAGTACCCAGAGAGAACATGCAAACTCCACACAGAAAGGCCCCGGGCCCAGGATTCGAACCCGGTACCTTCTTGCTGTGAGGCGACAGTGCTAACCACTACACCAACCCTTGCGTAAATCAATTATGTAAAAAAAATAATGCTAACTTTTATCCCTACGCGTTGTATTTGGCGGCTTGGACAGAAACAATTTTGCATAGTTAAGGTTTAAAGTTGTGAAGTGGTGGCAGGGTCAGGAAATACTGCCGCGCCTCGTACATGCACTAAAGGAAGCCTTGTGCTTCTAATGATAATTGTGCATTTAGTGATTAATAAAAAGTGATTCAATGGGTACATACATACATGATGTGATTCATGCCCCTTCCTTGTGCACAACTAAGAACTTATATCAGTCTTTCTCAGCACTATCAAACACAATAATCCTCCTTGTAAATGCAATGTAGTGCACTTGAGGAATTATAAGGGACGTGATTGTGGCAGCACTCTAAGCTCTATTAAAAATGCAAACCAAAGCCTTGGCAAAGATTCACGCAGACCATCTGGGTACATGTGAGGTGCAGCTGATGCCACATTACCAGTCCCTCTGTCATTAACAAGGAATTAAATTACTAGATAGAAATCACTGTAGTCAAATCAATTAAATCTTTGAGTGCCACTGATGTATTTCAACGTCATCTAAAATCCGACACTTGAATGCCATCGACATAATAATACGTCGGCAGCGGGTTGCCGATCGCGTTCTCCCACAGTCTGTGAGTAATTTTGGGGCTTCTGGGAGATGTAGTCAGAGCATAAAGAAACGGTATATGCCATGGAGATCAAAACATTCCGGCTTCCTCCCACCATCCAAAAACATGTATGGGGATTAGGTTAATTGGCTAATTTAAATTGACCGTAGGTGTGAATGTGAGTGTGAATGGTTGTCTGTCTCTATGTGTCCTGCGATGAGGTGGCGACTTGTCCAGGGTGTACCCTGCCTTACGCCCTAAGACAGCTGGGATAGGCTCCAGCCTCCCCGCGACCCTGTGAGGATAAGCGGTAGATAATGGATGGATGGATAGAGAGTCTCTTCTTTCATTTGAGCTATTCAGTGTTTTCAGAAACATAGTACAAAATATTCTGTGCGTCTTGAAATATGACTCAAAATGGACAAAACCAGTGGCACAAGGCAGCATTTTATAAAATGGCTGGCACAAATAGTTAGCAACAACAAACAATGAATGAATGAATGAAAATATACATCTCATGACAGAAGATAAATATCCTCCTGCTAAATTTTCCATTTTTTTTTAAATTACTGCATAAAATATGAAGAGCACATTTGGCTTCTGTGTTTCCCCCCAGTTCTTCACAATAAGGCAATGAGAGATTAGCGGCCTCCCCCTCCTCACTGGTGCTTAATTCCCCCCAGGAAAAACATGAATGACATAGAGCAGGAGGTTGGGGAGTTATGCAATAAATTAAACGTCCAATAGGGAAAAGCCCTTTTCAAAAGCTGCGTCCACTCTTCGCACCATAAGGGACATTTCCTGAATCTGCTGACTGATTAATGCAAGCAAGAAAATACTGCTTAGCACACACTACATCTGTGGCTACACACACACACACACACACACACACACACACTCATGCACAAGCAAACACATTTTCTGCTAGTATTCCCCCTCGCTCTGTCTTTCCCAGCCCCAAATCAAATTTGAGTCACCACCACAGTGTACGACACAGAAAACAATTTGGCTCCCAGGTAGCCGTGGATGTGGTCATCAGGTAACGGCAGCTGGAAACATTTGTAGAGAATCTGACACCTCGCTTCTGCACAGACTCTCTCTCTGCTCCGGAAATACACAGTGAGAGAGATGTAGCAGAGACAAAACGAGAGCAGGATGCTGGAAGCGACAGAAGCACACACTCACTCAAGTACATATTCAAAACCAATGCACAGAAAAGCACACGTTACCCCTTATCGCCCCATCCCCCAATAACACTGCTCACACATGCCAGCATGAGTGGGTTTGGATAGTATTTTGGATAAGCCACCCTGACTGATCACTGTGGGTGTGTGCGTAGTAGTGGGCACGCCGTCTTCAAAGACTCATTGTTTCGTGATGAGGTGGGCATGAAAACAAATCCCCGGGACGAGGAGCATAACCCTTTGTGCTCCATCCATGTGCATATATGCTTCCTATAGAAGTATGACAGCTATGCTGTTATGTAATCAGCTGTGTATTGAAGCTGTCAGAGACTTTAGCTGGCTAAGAAGACGCACTCTATACATAGACGCCTCTCTTGGTTCCTCCTGCAGCAGGCCTACACACTGTGACTCACCAGCAGCCCCACGCTGATTCTCCAGCAGCGAGTATCTTGAAGATCAGCAGTGCACAACTTCAGTACTGGCAAGGCTTTGTCCTCTGTTTTGTGACTTATAAAAAGTATTATAAAAGGAATGGGGAAGTTTCAGTAAATCCTGGTGCAATGAGAAAGTAGTAAAATAAAAAGTATTAGCCGTACTCTCTGCAGAAAGGTGGGTCACAGCCGGAGGCTGAGTGGAAATGACAAAAACAAAAGCAAAGAGCTGCGACGGATCGTAGATGTTGAGTGGAATTTCCTTTTCTCTGCATGCGTTCATTTGCATATAAAAAAGTCCTATATTTTACTATACAGTATGACTGTCACACTTCTACCACAATTCTATACATGAAAGATGATCATGATGACATAATGACATAATATGTTAATAAGCAAATCCAATGTAGCTGTACTGAATTCAAATGGGTCGTTTTGAGGTAACAGCTGTGGCACTTTGAAGGTGATCTATATGGATTTTACCGCTTCATTATGTAAAATCTTTTTAATATGAGATGAACAGCTATAAACAGTGAGAGTGGGGCGAGAGTGAGGTGAATATTTAGCCTGAAGGAACATTTTTTATATATCTGCACAACTTGTACCAGCGTGCTCAACATCTCCACCCACACAATACCGGTGTGTATAAAACACACATACACAAAGAAACGCATCCAAGCCCACATCAGAAATTTAGAAATGCGGTTTGTATTTCACCATGGGACCTGTTTGTATCAGGCAAAATATTCACCCTCCTCGACTCTTCCCTACCCGGCTTATTTTTAGTTTCCTGAAAAGAATCACAGGTCTTCTTGTCAGATGAATACCTCTGGATGACAGCAAACTGCATGTGTGTGGATCTGATATACTGTTGTGTATTTCATGTATGACTAAATGCAAATTTTCCCCGAAGATGTTACTAAAAAACAGAAAACAGTCTTACTCGCAAAAACTGAATATGCAAAAAATAAATTATAAGAATGTTTTTAGAAATAAATTAGTTTTCCCTTCAACACTATTCTGTTTGAAATATGCGTTTTTTATGCTTCAAACGAGTTCTTTTATAAAGGAGAAAAAAATATACAGATACCTTACAAGGAGGTACAACGAGAAAAGAAATATAATAATTTCATATCATAATCCTCCTTGTAAATATAATAATTTTATATTTTAGATTTAAGTACTACCAGGAATCCAAATGTGTTCAGTTTGATATGTTGTCAGAATTTTCTGAGATGAATCAATTATCAAAATAGTTGGTGGGTATTTTTCTACCGAATCCGATTAGACGAGCAGCTACTGTATATGTGCAGGGCCAAACAAATGTATTATACCTGTAGTGACAGAAGTATAAAAGAGCATAGAATCTACTTATTTTACAGGATTTGAATAAATGTGCTTAATTACTGGCCACCACTGGAGTCGAACCTCTAGTGTACAGCTGTATTTGCCAAAGACACAGCCGGCTGAAGTGGCCCCTGCAGCCTTAAATCAGGATGCAGATTAAACGGCTAATGGCTGATCTCTTTGATAGCTGCCAATCTATGGGTGTCTAGAAAAAGACTATGCGCTGGTGGGAGGCACACACACCCAGAGAGCCTCACTTCCATTAAAGTAATTAAAAGCTAATCAGAATAGGGATGCTGCTGCCTTCACACAGACCTGTTGCTAGGAAACCCAACAGCGGCCCGCGGAAGGACTATCAAAAACAAATGATAAATATATTCCCTGCATCATAGATCATAGAAGACATCGTCACATGAGACACTGTGCTAATGCAGACATGCTAATGTGCTGGGAGAGCTGCAAGAAAGCTGATGGTATAAATACACTATATTGCCAAAAGTATTCGCTCACGTGCTTGACTCACATATGAACTTAAGTGACATCCCATTCCTAATCCATAGGGTTCAATATGATGTCGGTCCACCCTTTGCAGCCATAACAGCCTTCTGGGAAGGCTGTCCACAAGGTTTAGGAGTGTGTTTATGGGAATTTTTGACCATTCTTCCAGAAGCGTATTTGTGAGGTCACACACTGATGTTGGACGAGAAGGCCTGGCTCTTAGTCTCTGCATTAATTCATCCCAAAGGTGTTCTATCAGGTTAAGGTCAGGACTCTGTGCAGGCCAGTCAAGTTCATCCACACCAGACTCTGTCATCCATGTCTTTATGGACCTTGCTTTGTGCACTGGTGCACAGTCATGTTGGAAGAGGAAGGGGCCAGTTCCAAACTGTTCCCACATATTTGGGAACATAGAATTGTCCAAAATGTCTTGGTATGCTGAAGCATTCAGAGTTCCTTTCACTGGAACTAAGGGGCCAAGCCCAGTTCCTGAAAAACAACCCCACACCATAATCCCCCCTCCACCAAACTTTACACTTGGCACAATGCAGTCCGACAAGTATCGTTCTCCTGGCAATGGCCAAACCCAGACTCATCCATCAGATTGACAGATGGAGAAGCGTGATTCATCACTCCAGAGAACACGTCTCCACTGCTCTAGTGTCCAGTGGCGGCGTGCTTTACACCACTGCATCCGACGCTTTGCATTGCACTTGGTGATGTATGGCTTGGATGCAGCTGCTCGGTCATGGAAACCCATTCCATGAAGCTCTCTGTGCACTGTTCTTGAGCTAATCTGAAGGCCACATGAAGTTTGGAGGTCTGCAGCGATCGACTCTGCAGAAAGTTGGTGACCTCTTCACACTATGCGCCCCTGCTCTGTCAGTTTACGTGGTCTACCACTTCGTGGCTGAGTTGCTGTCATTCCCAAACACTTCCACGTTCTTATAATACAGCTGACAGTTGACTGTGGAATATTTAGGAGTGAGGAAATTTCACGACTGGATTTGTTGCACAGGTGGCATCCTATCACAGTTCCACACTGGAATTCACTGAGCTCCTGAGAGCGACCCATTCTTTCACAAATGTTTGTAAAAGCAGTCTGCATGCTTGATTTTATACACCTGTGGCCATGGATGTGATTGGAACACCTGATTCAGATTATTTGGATGGGTGAGCGAATACTTTTGGCAATATAGTGTGTCTTCCTCCACAAGAAATGATGATAAAATTCACCATATATGTGATATTTAATGTAATCTGAAATGGATGCGTTTTAGTAAGCCAGGTTAAAGAAGCAAGGGAAGTGGGAAGGAGCCATGAACAGGCTGTGATGCATGATGTGCTTTCTTTGTGTCACCATGGGAGCGTTATCAGCCCTATTGTACGTGGCGCCTACTGTGCGTCCATGCCAGCAAGGATGGAGCAGCATGTTGGTTATTATGGAGAAGAGAGCAGGACATGGGTTAATTATCACACATAATGAGACGAGATATGTCTTCCTCACACACACTTTTCCATCCCTCCCTGTTCTTCCTCCTCTTCCTCTCTCTGTCTGACCACTTGCGTCCTTCTTGAGACTCAGACTTATAAACTAATTATTCTACATTAACTTTCCTTATTGCTGATTCTGCTGTCTTTGTGAATTCAACTCAGGGGTGTAGAGTGAGAAGTCCGGCAGGCCTGGATTGCGACTGGCTGCACTGAGATGAGGCGGATCAAGTCAAGTCAATTTTATTTGTATTAACCGATATCACAAATTGCATTTTACCTCAGAGAGCTTTACAATCTGTATCGGTTAGGACACCCTGTGTCCTTTACAAACAACTCTCACATCAAGTAAGGAAAATCATGAGAGACCTCAGCAGGAGGGATCCCTTTTCCAGGATGGACAGATGTGTAACAGACAGAGTAACAAAAATGAAAAACTCACAGAGGCACTATATAACTGCAGTTGATACATATGAAATACATATGGAGATTATAGGGGGAGAGTGAAGAAGATATACAGAGCAGGAGGTGTGAGATCAATGAAGTGAAAGCAGAATAGTCTCCTGGAAATATAGAGAATTTTTTCATCGGGATGTGATTCAACACAAGACTCAAGCAACACAAGACTCAAGTTGTGTTTTGGTAAAGTTTTTTTTAACCTCGACTGGTTTAGAAAGTGCATCTAGGTGAATCCTGTATGAGTTGCCATGAGGGAAACATCAGGGTACTGTGTAGGGCCATGGGGAGGATGACACACACATATTACAGACACACATAATAAAACTCAGACTGCACCGTCGTGAGTGAGTCACACTGTAAGAGCTCTCTCAGAGCGCCTCTCTTTGCATAATGTACCATACTCAAAGGACCATAGTCATACGCCCACCCAGTGCCCCTGAAGAGTTCTATGCAGCTGTCCATGACTTGAAGCACTTCTGCTCCAGTCATCATGCTGCAGCAGCCACTTTTATGTAATAATCCACAGATCATGTATCCTCTCTGGTAATATACAGTAAAGCCACACATGTCCAGAATGAAAAGGTATAACCAACATAAAGAGGGTCTCCACATATTAACGCTGAAGTCATGGCTTTAATGGACAGTTTTTGTGTGTGTGGACACGAACATGGCCTGAGTCTAAATCAACTGTGATGACTGTCTGGCTGTGTGCCCTTTCCCCTCTCATGTGCCCGTCCATGTGGAGGTAGGATCTGTAACACTAAGGCACATTTCTCCTTCTAATGCAGATAGGCTGCTGTCAGAATTAGGGATGCATGTGCTGCTGACTAGCAACTGTCATGACCGACAGCAGGATGTGCGCAGCCAGAAATGTGCTTTGTGTGGTGAATTTCATGTTCAAGCTATTACCCACAATCCCTCACCTTTGACAATGTGTTTTATCTTAATGTCACTGTGGAATGCTGACAAAACCCCCCCAAGGGAAGCACTACCAGAACATGAGTGTAACTGCCTCTCTCATATTATCTTTTAAGTGTGTTATATAGCTCTTGTCTGTTTTTTTTTTAATGCAACAACTGTTTTTTTTCTCATCAACACTTCAGAGTCATGTTGTAAAGACCATACGGGTGTTTTGGTGGATGTGTTAGCAGAAGAGGATTTAAAGTGTGTCTCCTCAGCCACTTACAATTCTCAAGTGGCTCCTGATAGTCAGCCACAGCTCTGAGGCAGTGTTTGTGGTTGCTCACACTCCTATGCAGGCCTTGTGGATCAACGGACTGTAACCAGAGGAGCCTCACTATGTCGGAGCATCTGAAATGATGTTCATTATCGACCCATAATTAAACCTGTCACATACCTGCTGAACAGAATGGGTGGACTGCTGTCAAACGAGACACGGTGCAGTTGTGCATGTATATACAGGGTATTTTTCTGTGTAACTGTGCAACATGCCAAAAAAAGACGGTGTGTGTAGAAGCGTCTAGCCCCTCGTGACTAATCCGACAGTCACACTTGTCCACCTGGTTCTTCCTTCATTATCGCTGCAGCCGGCGCAGCGTCTCACCTCGTTCCAAGAAGTTGCAAGAAAATGATCCAGGTGTTCAACAGGAACCTCTAAGAAGCAACATAAAGCCGGCTAAAAAGAAGAAATAAATGTTATGATAGATTTCCTGACCTAATCAGAGATAAACAAGCACACATGATAACAGTGTGCTGAGCGCTTCCAGTCATGTTTGTCATCCTGTCTTCAACAGTGTTTCTCTGATTCATCTCCCTCATGAGTACTCACCTCTTTCTGCCTGGGAATCTTGTGAGCATTTCCCTAGATTTTTATTTTTTATATTACCTGAATGTCTGCCCGCTTCAAAGATGGAAACAAATGCAGAATACTTACAGTACGTAGTGAGCTTTAGGGCTCCACTACTTTTGCTGCTGCAGCGATCTAACAAAAGACAGGGCTTAATAGGAAGGAGCATTAATCCACCGACTGGATTTACCAACCGGTGTACCCACACAGAAATTACACTGGTGCTCAATAGGTGTGTATAATGAATGCTGGAACATGCCAGAAAACAGAAACAGCCAAGGTGTAGAGTAGTAGGAGATGTGTACATGCACTGTAAGTGTGTGTGTGTGTGTGTGTGTGTGTGTGCATGTCGATGTATAAGACATTGACATGGTGAGGTAACCCTCGGGATGCTGATAGGCTCCACTGACTCTGATTACTTGAGTGTCTGTGCACATTTTGTGGGTAAAGTCCGATGAGGTAATGTCACACTCCATTATTCTCAGATAGCGCTCATAGGTGTGTGTGTGTGTGTGTCTCCAAGAAGAGCCTGTCAGGATGGACTGGAGGTCGGTGCTAACAGAGCATGGGAGCAGAGACGAAATGGAGGGAGAGGGGAGCAAGTTTAGGCCACATCTTTCTCTAAAGGTCCCTGTCACATTAGAGAAGCTTCACTGTCTACCTGCCCATAAAGGTAAACCTCATTATTATGTCTGGCTTTCAAAACCAAAAGTCACATTGTGTAAGAGAAAGATCAACATTTTTTTGTCCATTTCTTAAAACCTTCTGTGTATTGCAGCGCTTGAAGTGGAAAAGTAAGAGCCGGTACTCCACTTAGTCACACTGAGGTGTGTTATTACATTCTCAATTTATACAGTGAATAAAAAATACTGGGAGATATTCAAAATCAAAAATCGAATGTAAGACTTAAAATGATGCATTTTTATGTAATGATGGACTATTATAGTTACTATAGATAACCCCCAAAAAGCATATAGACAAAAATCTCTGATTGTTTAACAATTATTTTATTTACATACATCACAACTTTCATCATTTAATTCTGCCTCTAAAGTCTTCACCAATGGTTCATTAACTTCTGTTTATTTACAAATAAAACAGATTATGATGAACAGATTCATTGTTTTACAAAAAGGATGTGAGCATGGTATCAAGCCTCTGATCAACGTCATTACAGCAAAAACCCTGCTGCTCTGGGCATTTCATGATGGCAGCGTTTTCCCCATGTCAGCGAGCAAGAAACAGTCACGCTATGTCAGGGACTAGAGGTCGAAGCTCCAGTTTACATGTTATGTCTGTGTAAAAAAATACCAACATAGCATCCGATCGAATCAGATAGCAGGATCATACTGAATCGGATGGGACTGGAAAGGAGACACAAGGGCCAGAAATAAAGAAAGCTTTTAACAGGTCCACACATGCATGTTTGAATGATCCAGCTTGCTATAAACAGCCGACAGACCGTCTTGATATGAGTCATTCTTCACACCTGGTTCAGTATGATAAATGCCCAAATCCTTTCAGGAGTGACCCACGACCTGCAATCATTAGACTCTAAAACAGATTATTAGACACCAGCGACTCTACTAATCGACTCACACTGCATGATGATGGTGATGTCAGTGCCTCCGTAGGGAAACTGACTGGAGGATGATGTCATGGACTCAACACTAATCATGTCCAAGGCTCCACATTGGTGTCTGGAAGCCTGATTGGATTGGCGACAAACACAATGGATGATGTCATTCATCTCATTTGGCATTGGCCCAAATGTGCCATGGGCACTGCCTGTGTGAATGATGAACTGAGCTCATAGCAACACAGTCAGAGCTGATGCTTAGTGACAGAGAGAAAGCCCGACAGAGGAGGGGAAAGAAGAGAGCCAAACAAAATGAGAGTCACTTTTATCTGGAGATGTAGCTGCCTCCAGGCTGTTTTCTGACCTGCTCCAGTTGCTTTTGAATCACAGACTCGTGCCTCTGATGGTGCAGGCAGCCACACCGCTGTGCTTAAGCAGCCTGTATGGTGTGTGGAGCAGCGCTACCTTATGATTGGGAATCACATACAGGCCCTCACAGACACTGTGGATAGTGTACAAGATTGGTGTTGAGCAGAGTGTGATCGACGATGACACACTGTCGCGGTTCGAAGCAGAAAGGAACACTGTCATTTGTCATGGGAAGTGTAGGATTGAGTCTCACCCAGCCCTCCCTCCCTCCCCTCTGCTCACCAATCTGAGGTGACAGAAATTGAGACGGAGTGTTTCGGCAGAGAAAACCCACCTGTCACCCTGGCAACGGGAGAGGTAGGAGGGGTATTACTCTTCAGCGGAAACGCAGCACAAGCCTGTCAATCATGACGTCTCCTGGAGAGAGAGGACGTAGAGAGGTTCAGTATAGACGGGAGGAAGACGATAGAGACTGACTGTGAACAGAGGAGAGATAAAACAGTGAGTGGTAGTGGGGTAATAGTTTACTCATTTATTATCAGGCCTCTGTTACTGTTAATGAACGCACAAAAACAGTCTGTTGCACTTTCAGTCTTCCCTTTAAAAGTAAGAGCATATCAAATGGAAATAGCTTACCGATGCTAGCACATCCATTTTGAACCTTTAGTAATTCACTTCACAACTGCACAATGTAGTGTTATAAAGTGAAATTACTTTAAACTTCAGATATTGCCAACACTGCCCTAAATTAACAGTATTGCTGATTACAAGAATGTTTTTTGTTTCTGTAATGGTTAATCCACCAGTACAAGCTCTTTAATCAAAATTATACTTTTAATGCTAACATTTAATTATTGTTGTTTTCCATGAGTTTTTCTAATTGTCTGTTTTATAAAAGAGCAGAAAAAATAGCAAAGCACATTATTTTTTGATTGAGAGTCAAATGAATGAATTTATTGCGTTCCTGAACAGAAATAAATCCTGACTTCTCAGAGAATTCTCATCTCATCTCAGTCTTAGTTCAGGGATGAAAAGGTGAATTCATTTTGAAATGCCCCATTCCAGCTCTTCATTTTGCTGGATGGTCTACAATATACATTTGTTAAGCATGGTGTATTTTTGTATAAAGGGTCAAAGGGTCGGAATCTGAGAGACATTAAAGGAAAGAAAGTTAAATGAATAGGTGATGAATATAGAGAGTTCAGCATCCTGTGGCCTTCTGACCACCCTTTAAGTCTTCATGCTGACAGAGGGCAAAAAAGAAGGGAAGGGTGTTCACATACAGCCTGTTTAATGGCTTTTAGACTGCTGTTTTACAGACTTTTATAAGGTGAGAGCTGCAGGCTATGTCTATGAGACATTCTTCAATCATGCAATAATCTATAATGACTTGAGTTTTTTCAAGAGCTACTCAAAGCTGCCAAGAGAAGGAGACACAATTATCAGGGAAAGAATAACATCATCACAGGAAACAATGGAGGTAGCAGAGCAGCAATGCTTGACTCTTTTATTTGTAGCCACATATACTGTATGTATGTACTGTGATGTTGCTCAGTATTTGTCCTGCATTTCTGATGCATTCAAATTCAAAAACGACATTAAAAACATAACCCTGTTTTTTCCTGATGATATTACGAAACAACAAACAAAGATCATATCAATAAACAAAAGAAACCATTTTTTTTTACCATCCGAGCATTAATGTTGTCAAATGTGAGCCAGTGACCATAGTCTCTGTCATTGCAGGAGAGACTAGATACCCTTCCTGCAACCAAACGTCACTACACAAATTCCATTTCAACTATCAGGTGTACAAACTAAATAAACTCACTGATCGATACTGCATTCACTGGTGTCAGTGACCTGGTGATGCTTTATGATCCAGGGGTTATACTGTGTTGAGAAAGTAGTTTTACTAGCAGCCGCTGTGCAAGACAAAATCTGTTGGTCTCAATAGTCTACAGTCTCAGTGAATGAAAGGAAAACTTTAGAAACTCTCAGAAGGAAAGAGAATATGTATATGTCTCAAATGTTTAATCAGGTTTATACAACAGCTTATTTACATGACATGATGGTTTGAGAATTCAAGTTATTCTCAAGAAATATATTAATATTCTGATTTGGTAAAATGTGTGAGAGACCAGAAGGGGAAGCACCTGACATACAAAATTTGAATTGATTAAATGTAACTCAAAAAAAACATAGGCTACCATTGAAAGAAAAGATACAGGTAAATGCTGTACTATTTTGTGAAGAGTAACATGCAGTTGTATGTCCAGTGTGATAAATGATGTCACACCCAAAATCTTCAACAGGGATTCCTGGAGCTTCAGTCGATCTCCATGAGACACGACACATGTCAGAAACTGTCAGCCACAACCACATCAGAGCAGCTCAAATAAAATGCACCCGTGTCCTGAAATCACTGTGTGCACAAGCAACCATTAGAAAAGATTCATGAGGCTGTTTGACAAACCAGAGTACACATCTTCTCCCCTTAGTCCTGCTAAATATTGCAGCTGACACGGATTTGGATGAGTCTGTTTGTGTGTTAACTGAAACATTAAATAATCCTCCTCTTGCCTGAAAAGCTGCTGAGGAACATTGCAACCCTGAGATTCCTATAGCGTGACTTTATTATATGAGAATGTGTCTAGTGGTGCGTAGAGCACACTTCTCTCTGTGTACCCATGTAATCCCCTGTACTCTGCTGATCCCAGAACCACAGGGAGGAGCTCCGCCCTGGGCAGGCTAAACACAGACACACCCCTTCACCCTGGAAGATCTGCAGCAAACAGAAGGATTATAATCCCTACTTGAAATCTGTGCAGGTGACTGACTACCAGGGTTTTGCCTACAATCATCATTTACATTAATTTCCTCTTTGAGGGAGTAGCAGGTGAGAGGACGAGGCTGTGAATAGATGCTTGTCACCACGGCTTCCTGTGATTGTTAATGAGCAAACTCAGATGAGGAAAGAAAACTAAAGATGATAAAGCTTTCTCCTCCACAGACGCTCTTCAGAGGGTTAAATACGCCACTCTGGATCACCAAGACCTTCACCAAGATAGAGTCATTGAAAAAAATCAATTCCAATCACTATTTTTCTTCCTCTTTTCTGTTCATCTCCATTTATTCTCCTCTCCCACTGGTGGCTTTCATGCTGTCAAACATCTGTGAATTCTTCAGTGTCACACTCACTTTAACTGCACTACAAATTTGCCCATAATCGCCTTCAGAATTAACATTAATTTATCAACCTGTTGCTGATGGGAGGAAGGAGAAAAGCAAAAAATGCCACAGGCTGGGAAAAAGACTAACAGGAACGCTGTCTTTGAGATTTCACACACAAGATAAAGTACTGCTAGTTTCTACCTCAGAGCTATTTACTGATATGATGCCCCAGAATCCAAATATAACCTACATCTGGAAGATACCACGTGATGGGGAGACAGTTTGCTATGTCAGGTTTTGACATTTTGAAATAACTTACCACTGTTTTCTTGATATCTATTCCAGACCCTTGATCTCATGGTCGGCTCTGAAGTTTCTGCTTTGTTCACTTCGAAATAAGGATGTCCAAGAATTGTTCTCACTTTTTCTCTCTTGAAATTCCCCTTGTACGTCAGCATAATGAGGCTGCCATTAACTTTAAGGAAACAGCTGATTGTGTCTCATCAGAGCAGAGTAATGTAGGCGCGGCAGGTCCATCAAGCTTTGGATTTTCCCTCATGTCAGTGTTGTGTGCCAAGTTGTAGTAAAAGTAATACTTGCTGTACCAAAAGTTGAAAAAAACAAAAACCACAAGCAAAAAACACATATATTGAATATCTTTGTGGACTCCAGATCGTACTGTTCTGACCTTCTTTGTCTTCGCTTAGAACGCTGTATTCTGGCTGCTGGCCTCGGTCTCTCAGGTCTTGTTATTGTATCTGTTCAGTCGTCACCGCGGTCCAAATTTGCCTGCCAGTAGTGGGGTGTGGGGTGTCAGCCAGCCCTCTCTTTCTTTCTCAACCACCACAAAAGAGTGCTCTTGTTTTGTCACCTTGTTCTGTTTATCCCCCTCTTCTGAAAGGCAGGGGGCACATGGGACGGGTGGCGTACAGACAGAGGAGACAGAGAGGCGCCTGGGGAAAGGAGGACTCACTGGTCAGGGTGGCCAACCAGACTGGGATCTGGCGCTGACAACATTTCGGCCCATCCGGCGCTCTTCATAAGCAGCAGCGGAGCGACAAATGACCACCAAGCAAAGGTCTCTTAACTCCCATAGAAGCAGAGTTTCCAGGAATCTGCCCTGTGAGGTTTTTGAGCTCCCTATTCAAGTGTTTCAATGTAGTTATCTCTCCTCTGAATGCCTCTTCTCTTTCCTCCCACTCATCCTCCGGCAACTATAGCCGTCTGTCTGTCCTGTTGTGAACAGGTTTTGCTGAACAGTCTCTACCAGAACAATGCTGTGTTACATCGCAGGCTCTTTCTTGACTGTTGCAGATCTTCTACATTCAGCACAACTGACAGGCTCTAACGACACAGAGATTGAAAACCTCATTTGCGACATTTCCATTTGATTTATATTTGTAACAGATGCAAAAGCAATTTCATATTGTTCTGGTACTTTTTAAGTAGCATAAATAATGAGTCTGCACCTGGCAAAGGCATGTTGGGCCGGAGGAAAGAGATAAACCCTAACAACTCTGAGGTTTGTGGAGAAAGATTTTGAGAATTTTTGGTTACATTTTTGCATTTTTACATTTTTGTTTCTAAAAGAGTTTTATCATTGTGCTGATACGGTTGGTAAGCAGTTTCTGTGAGGACTATATTTGTGAACACAGCATTCTCACCTATGCCGGCTGACAGGGCTCAGCTTGATCTGTCACGTTGACTAACAGCATTTCTCCGAGATGTCGGACCAAGCAACAGCTTTTGATGAAGGCGCAAAGTGGGTGTTATATACCGCGTGCAAATTATTTAAAAAAAGGGGGAAAACAGCAAAGAAACTTTGAGACATTGTAAGCGCAAAAGCTGCAATTAACATCTGTCACTAATACTGCAGCAACACCTTCACTGTATAATGTGAGCCAGCCAGCGAGGGCAGAGAGGGGGAGCAGAGAGGCCATGTGAAGCATTTCAGTGTGCCTCCGCCGGCTGAAAGCTGTTTGGAAACTATAACAAGACCACTTCTCACATGAGCAGAGGCAACACAACGCTCTGTTGTGTAATCATTCGAAGAAGTTGACGACTAAAGAGGCGGAGGAAGTGAGTGACTGTCTGAAATACTGATAAACCACTTCCTAAACAAACTGACCTCAGCAGCTCAAACATATTTTGAAATTTTCCACCTGCTTTCTTATATGCATAAGAATCATATTGTGTACTTATTTCCATCTGTTCATACACGGTGGGGTAAAACCCCATCTGGTAAAAAAAACGTGGTCACCAAAAACTTCAGCATTAAAACATAAAAACTTTTTTGTGAAGTCAAGTCAAAGTTTATTTCTAAAGCACTTTTTTAACAACCTCGGTTGACCAAAGTGCTGTACTGGGTAAAATGTAATCATACATGCACTTATGTAGGCTATGTAATGGAATAAAATGAAGACATTAAAAAATATAAAAACAATAATAGAAGAGTAAAAGAGAAGATAGGGAAAGATAAAGGACAGGTTAAGGGTTGGAGTCAGGCATGTTTATTATATCTTGTCTACATTTTTGTCAGTTTGGCAATTCTAGACATGATGATGGTATTCTTTGTGCCAAGTTAGTTACTGAGATCTTAGTCCAACAGGGCAAGAAACACAAGTTGATAGATGTTCATACGATGGGTGTTTAAAGGCGGAACCCCATTCATTGTTTTGTCTTTTACTTTATATATAGAACATTTAAACATTATCAGACAACAATGTGATATACAACAGAAGGCATAAACTATAGAATAGACATCAACTGTCACATCAGAATGTCAACCCCCTAAACCAACCAGCATCCATTACAAGGCCATAATACTACTACTACACAATACTATATATATATATATATATATATATATATATATATATATATATATATATATATATATACCAAGAAAAAATAACTATAATAATAATAATAAAATTACTATATAATAAGATAAAGAAATAACAGACATGACACACAACTCAGAAATCTAGATCTTACAAGTTGTTTGACGTCTCTTTTCCAGTCTAAGTTTGGCTGATCACTTGCGCTTTCGTGTTCCAGACAAGAACGTCAATAAGGAACAATTCTGCAAAAAACAGTTCCAGCAATATCAAAATTGTCTTGTTGGGACAAAAACAAGTACGTGAGTTTATTTGAGGATGAGTCCATGAGTGAACTAGCCTCTAACAGCAGCAGGACCCTCTGCACCTGCTTCAGCTTCTGTACGTACAGTATGTACAGTATGCATGTGAGAAAGAGAGAGAGTGTTTTATCTCTGTCCTCTGCAATGTCAGAGCCATCGTCTTTATCGCCTGCAGGCCCAGCAGCAGCGTCAGAGCTCCAGGGACGGCAGCTCCTCATGGCCGACAAGGACCAACACCATCCTGCATCTCATCCACTTAATTATCTCCCTCTCTGCCCGTCTCTCCCTCTCTTGCTCTACAACATTTCTCTTCACATTAATTACCCCCCCTCCAATAATTTACATCTGAACCTTAAAAAAAAATAGGGACCTACTCCCATACCCTGTGAGTCCAGCTTCTCTTGTCCACTCAATAGTTTTCACAGTTGTTTGGATTAAAGGTAATAATTAACAGAGCTTTTAATGGACTTACAGTCTGGCTCTTAATGTCAGTCTCATTTCCATATTGACAGTGTGACCTTTTTATTCAGGGGTCACGGTTAGCAAGTGCCGCTCAGGGTGGAGGAGGGTTTGTCTGGGGATAACAAATTAAAAGAGAGTCCATTGTTTCTTGTAATCTGTCTGGATAACCTCTCTGCTCTGTGTATCATGAGATCAATGATTAGCCAACCAAAGAACAGTTTGCAATGATAAATGAATATTCCTCTTCTCACCACTTTGACTGGCTTTCAATGTGTTTTACACCCCACTCAGTACATGTAGTTGGTCCAGATGTGCAATACACAAACATCTGTCTTTGTTCTCTTAAATAGTCAAATGAAACAAGGATACAACCTACAGTCCTGTGAAATCATCCGTGTGTGTGTGGCGAGGAGAGAGACAGACTCCACCACAGCAGCGTCAAACTAGATACAGTAATCTACCGGAAACGCGTTTCCCTTCAAAGTAAAAGCGGGAAGATATTATACCTGTGTAATACTGATAATGGAACTCAAACTAACCTTGACCGGAATTATAATGATTTAAATGTGTGTGCATGGGAAACAGTGTTGGATCGCTGAGCCCAGAAGCCGCAGGTTTATGTTGTAAAGTCGTTTTAATTTGTTTGCATTCATCACAAAATAGCTATATTTGGTGTAATAGGGTAAGTTTTGTGTGTGTGATGATCAGTGTTGGGCAGGAACGTCACCAAAAAAAAAGAAAGAAGAAAAGAAAAAAGACCCTGATTTCAGCGTTTTGTGATTGAAAAATAAAAAAATGTTAGAGGTTATTATGGTCGCCATGTAGGAATCAGAAAGTGTCTCTACCGTAATAAATGTTATTATCTCTGAGCTGGAAATGTCCCCATGTTTCATTTCAGAAATCTGCTCACCTTACAGAAGCTCAATGCCTGGAGTCAGGCTTGTGTTTGTGTTTGTATTGACCATAATGTTTACTGATGTGAATGCAAATGAATAAAAGGTGTAGAGTTGATCAGCATTGCATTATGTTCCATACAGCACTGAAATAAAGCTAATGGCATTAACGGGAGCAATTATGAATATTCCTTTAAAATGGATTCACTAAAACGTTACTTTTAACACGCAACACATTACTTATTGTTGTAAGTAATACATTACTTATTATTGTAAATAATTGGATTACTTTTGAATGAAGTAACTGATAACTGCAACGAACTAGTATTTTTCAGTAACCAGCTCTGCTGATGATGAGTGAGTTGCTGTCGTCATTGAGTGTCTTATTTTGAAAATCGGCGGAAGCTACATTATCTCGCTCGCTTGACCGGTGTGTGAGTGGGTAGTGTCCTCCTCGCCTCCTCTCCTCACTCGCTCGGGGACTTGTGGATGTGCTCTTCGCTCCGCCGTGTCTCCGCGGCGCAGGACAGGACCGCCGTCACGTCACGCCTTCAGGGACGCACTTTCTCACGGCGTCAGCTCCCCGCCCGTGTCCGCTCTCCGCCGGTGGAAGCCCGTACCTGAACAAGCGACTATCAACGCACATTTCCCCACTTAACACCAAGCAGACTGCGCCTCTGGAGTCCGCCTCTACTTGTGCCGCTGATGCCAGATCAACGAGCTGCTCCTGTTCGCGTTTCTTAATCTGGGAATATCTGGAGCGGCACTTTTATTGATTTGACATCGGATCAAAGATGGGGATCAAAGTGTAGTGCTGGTAAGTGAAGGCAAATACTGTCATGTTGGCTCACGCCCACTGCCTGTGTGTTTACTGTGAGCTGGTGTAGGAATGCTTTATGAACTGTCTGTCCACTGTTACCAGGACAACACGTCGTCACGGTTGGAACTTTACTAACAGTGATGACATCATGGTTCCTTATGCTGTCAGGAGCTCTGCAGCTGATGCTTGGCTTGCATCACTTTACTACGATTGTAGGCACGGAGGGTCTGATGCGTGAGTCAGCGGTGTTCAGGGCGTGAGAGGAGCTCCTGCTGCGGCTCCTTCCTCTGACACGCAACACAAAGACAGCACCTGATCAGTCCTCTAATGTCATATCATGTGCTCACTGGCTACACCGTGCACAGCTTATCTCGTTTTGTGTAATTATTAATGTGGGAGTAAAGCCTCCTTATCAATTCTGACTCTGTGTGTTATGGAAATTGAGGGGTAGAGTTATGTGTTGTTGTTGTTTTTTTTCCTGACAGAATAAACATTTGTTGACATTTTCACTATATTAGAATGAAAAAAAAAAAAAATCTGCATCATCAACTAAAGCATCCAGAGGTGGTGAGCACTGAGCAGCCTTTTCACCCAAAGGCAATGCAGCAGCTTACCAACACAAACCTAACAGGATTTGTTATCAGCGTGTTGCAGCTTACTGCAAGGTGTATGAAAGTAAAACCGGCTCTGTCACAAACCAGTCAGGTGGCTGCTGATATTACCAGTAAAGGCACCTCTGCTCTGGGGTCCTCCACCCCTCCACCAGGCTGTGTGAAGCACTGGATAGGGCCGTCACGTTTCTAGGCTCTTTCAACAGGCAGCAGCTTTTCTCACATCTTTCTTAAGAAATGCCTGACTGCTTTGTAAGTTGTTTTCCCCTCTCCCTCTGTTTAGGATGCAACCCTGGGAGCTGTGCTCACTCTCACCTTCACTGACAGCATGTGCTTCTGAATGCCCATAGGGCTGAAAAACAGGCCGACAACGCTGTAAATCATTTGTAATAATCGCTGAAATACTTAGACCCTCTACCATCGTCAGCATTGAATTTCTCCTCCATTGATCAAGACCCAGTGCAGCTTTTTCTTCCTGTTCTCCCCTTTGCTGAGCTTGTCTTTGCCGTTCCCATAAATCCTCAGTGAGTGTAGATTGAATGGATTTGAATTAAAATGACAGCTCGCTCTAACAGTACAGTAGACAGCGGTTTGTACAGGCGTGAGTCATCCAAGTAAAGGGTTTGCCAGAAGAGGCTGGTAACAAGTCTGCAGGTACAGACATGGAGTACAGCACATGTTCCCTCCAATTCAGGTCGAGTCTGCAGAGAATAACAGGTGTGCTGTTAATGAGGGCATGGTTTGGTTCGTGAGATTGAGAGAGGCAAGTTCCCAGAGAGTGAGGCCAGTCATTGTGAGTGTGAGGAGGGAGAGGAAGAGGGCAGGGTATGTCTGGGGCAGGTCGACAGGGAGGTAAACACAGTAGCTGCTAGTCTGGGAGCTATGACAGCTTTATCACCACCACAAGGTTTATGGCCGCATGTGAGTGTGTATGGGGAAGGGGTGTGTGTGTTCGGGGGAATCATAGATCATACACTAATCTACAGTACAGACGTGACAGAATTCCTCTACTGCCTGGTGGCCGCGTCAAAAACAGGAATCTGCTACAAAAACTGGCAATTATGCTAGTTGTGCATAATGAATAAGAGTTTCTCATTGGATCAGTCATAGATTAAATAAAAAAATGTCCATGCTGAGATAGGCTCTAAACCCATCCCCACCCTGCTGTGTGAGATACATGTGTGAATGACCAGCCCATTTTTTGTTCTTCATCTTTCTTTTGCCTGAAGCCAAAATATTTTTTTCAATTTAGAGAAAGGAAAATGGAATAGATATAGATATTAATATAAGGAAGCAAACCATGAATAGTTCATAATTGCAGGATAGCAACATCTTTGTACATTTTCATGCCTGTTCACGGATCGTCTCAGTTTTTTCAATAGGAAATACTCTGAATATTACAGCTCTTGGTCCAGTGTGAGTGGATAGTCGAGTATATTTGATATTTTTTTTCCACCTTGCATAAATGGCTGCTCAGCCCGGCAGCAGCTCGGGTGAAAACGGAACAGAACATTGTGATGGCCTGTGTACCTGACGGGCGTTCGGATGTCCTCTGGCTGCGCTGCAGCTTTGCTGCTGACACAGGGATGATGAGAGTGATCTCACTGACAGGTCGAGGCAGACAGAGTTCACATGTGGAATCACTCTGTCACAGCTGGCTGCTCTGTCGCTACAGCAAAAAAAAGAGAGAGAGAGAGGAGGAACAAGGGATTTTAATGGACTAGAAGAGAGGGGGGGTGTCAAAGTGGGGACTCAACAGGCATCTAATTACCTCCCAATAGGAGCCTTGACTCCATGGAAACGCTCTGCACTCTCCAGAGCTGGTCTAGCTGCCTCCACATGCCCATCTCGCTGTCATATGTGCAGCTATCGACAGTCTGTCAGTTATAGATTGACTGGGCCAAAAAAAAGCAATGAAATATGATTAGATCTCTGGTGCGTTCAGTAAAGCATATAGATTACTCCATCAGCTATATGCTCCAAGTAATGCAATTTCTATATTTAAATATTAGTTTATTTATCAGACTGGAGAACATCTGCTCCCCTGAGGATCAGGTTCATCAGAAATTTATGGGTAACATTTCTTTTGTTAATTTAAATGTATTTGTGGATTTATTTATATTTTTTTTAATGAAAGGCAAGCTAGTGTTGTGGAAAAATGCAGAGAAGTATCATGTTGTGCCAACAAAAGCAAAGAGGAACACTAGCTGATAAGAATACAATGTGACATTTAACATAGTCCAAATATCTGTGTTTTATCTGGAAGGAAATGCCGTCAACAGAAGTTTTTAGTAGCTCAAGGACTCACTGTGTTTTGGTGAGAGTGAAATGTAAAAATACTCCTCGTACTGATACCAAATCATTTTAATGTCAGTCCTGAAACCCATGTGTCACCTCCAGTAAATGTCAAATGTCTTGGTGATATTTTTGTAAATGTGATAAAGGTTGGAGTTTCCCGGTGTGTAACTGGAGGATTGAGGTGAGGTTGGTTCCTTATCATCATTCATTCAATTTTAGTATTCAATTTGCAGGGCAGTCCCTGATAATCTGTCAACACCAGGCTGCTGTGAGCGCATTTTGAACATATTTCATAGTATGTGAACGAACCATCATGTTCTAGCTTCCAGCCCAAAAATCTTCATGTCAGTGAGAGTGAACATAGAGATTTGAAACAACTAGTTGCATATTAATGAAGCATGTGTTCTGACCTCTGTCTCTAATCATATGAAAATACATGAGGCGTGAGTTATGAACAGATCGGACCACGCAGTCTCCCAACATTAATTAGTACGCTTTGCCATCATATATCAGCAGTGACGCACCGCATGGCCTCTGCCTGCGCTGGTTGTAATGAGCAGATAGATGGACTTTAACAGGAAAAGAGACAGCTGTGATGAAGTTAGTATCGTCTGGTTATTAGATTTGCATCTGTTGCAGTCTTGCTCGTTAGTTTGCAGCGGTTGTTGTGCAGATTTGACTGAGAGTAATACCCTGCTGAGTGGGTGTTGGGATGATGCTTGATGTTAAAAAGTGCTTAAAGGAAAGCTGAAGGAGCTGCAATGTTTCATTCATCCTTTTTGTCTGGTTTCCCCTTCCCATACTCTTATGTTCACTCAGTGAGCTGATAATTCCTCGTAAGTGCCACTTGAGGTAAAATTATGCCTGTTTCAGAGACAAAAACACTCTTGTCTGATTTGCATCAAGGGCGGTTATAAATTGCAATATTATGGATAATACGCAACTGTTTTTTAAGGAATTATGGCTGTTGAGAGTGACAGATGTAGGGCGCTTGAGGCTCAGACATGTGCTGCATTCCCACTAAGAGCCAATCTGTGCTCTGTTCTGTATTCATTATCTCTAAGTAACATGATAGATTGCCCAGATCATCTCATGTCACAGATCTTCACTTCATTTTAGCACATCATTACCATGGGAGGGGAGAATGGAGAGAGTCTTTTTCACAAATGAATAATGGTGCTCAACCCTTTTCAAATCACAGACCTTCTCTCAGGCTGATGGTTTTGAATAATACTGACCTCAATTCCATCTCTGTAAATATTAGCCGGATGATAGTTTAACTTTAGGGATTAAAAGTGCGCGCTGTGTATTGTGTGACATTTATCTTTGCATTTTGCTTTATCTTGCTCAGTTTTTGTTCAAAATGTGAGAAAACAGACTGGAGCCGCACCTCTTGGAGAGCAGTCGGACAGATGGTTGTATTCACAGTGATGGAATGACTTCACTTGGACTTAGATATGCTTTCTCTGCCCTTTTGCAAGCACACGCACAAACACATACATACGGCGCACAACTGTGTCCAAACTCGCTCAGGAATGAGGACGGATGTGCACAGGGTGTGTTTAAGAGGACGATCCCCAGTGGGCTTTACACTGAGACTGATGGAGCTGGTGGATGTGTGGAACAGGTGCCGGTACGTCAGCGTGACCCTTGCCCAGACGCTAAAGAGGCATTCCAATAAAAGGGATTTGGGAAATGTGTCCCTGCTGTCCCTCCCTGCTGAGTGTGATTCCCAACCTCTTTTACCGCAGAGCGAGGCAGGGGAAAGGGCGGGGAGCTGGAATGCCTCGGCGGTAACTCAATCCTGTGTTTGGCTGCTGTGTGGGTGCAAGTGTGCATGCATGTGTTGTTTCAAGACACAATGAAGTCATTTGTTTTCAGCTCTGCTCCCTCCCCAAACGCACACCATTAAGCAACAGTAGTGCGCCGGTTTGATTTTGTTGCAGCGTGTGTGGTGACATATGTGCGGTATTTCGCGCTCTCTCTGCAGTCAGTCAGTAACCTTGCAGCTTGGCAGCCAGGTTTGGACCATGTGCCTCGGTATTCAGTCTGGACGCCAGTACACTTTTGGGCTCCTGTTGAGACTAGGGATGATGGTAGGGGCAGAGGGCCAAAAAGCCTCCCATGCCAGCAGCTCCCACTGGGAGAACAGGCTGCTGCAGGGCCATCTGTACAGGCGTCCTGACTGGGCTCTTCGGAGAAGTGGGGCGTGCAGAGGGAGAAGGAGGAGGGGAGGAATGGATCGGACATGTGGATGGGAAAGGGGAGTGGGAGGTTGGCTGACAAAGAAGTGTTTACTTTCTTTTAAGCCCCTGCCATCATGAGAATATTCCATTATTTCTCTCATAGCATCGTTTCAGCTTTCAAAGAAACGCTGGAAAATTTAGGCCGGAGCTGCAATACTCAAAGGCACACGAAACAGTGTCAGGACCAAAAATACACAAAGATCTGCTTTTTCAGAGCACAGTCCCGAAATAGACAGAGTGTTGAAACTGTACTGTGTTAAAGGAGCGAACATGTGGATCCCAAATTAGAAAGGAAGTGTTAGAGTATGTAAATCAGTCCGTGAGGAGGGAGTCATATGATGGAGGAAAAGAGGAGGAGGTGAATTTAGCAATAATAATAGAGCGTAGGCTGTCTGCACACTGTCGGGCTGTGCTGTCTTTGCCATCTTACTCCTCCCTGAACAAGGTAGGGGATGCAGATTCTACCTCAAGTCTTTTTACCTCACTTTAACTGTGATCTCTGCAGCAACTACAGAAACAAAACAAAACACTGCTGCAATACCCATGCGGGAAATTCGCTGTGCTCACGTCTGATGATGTGCTACTACTCTAAAAATAGCATTGCATCACGTCTTGGTTTCACTCTTTACTTTGTGGTGTTTCTCAGTATCGATGTGCATTTATCCTTTCTGTTAAAATAAATGTTTTCAGTCAAATAGACAGAAGCAATTTGAACTCTGGAACATAAAAACAACTACAGAAAATGTAACTATTTTATATTTTGACATTGCCTAGAAAGCAGTAGTAGAACTTATGTTTGATATTTTACAATATTTGATCTTTTCATCCAGTAGTTCACCTGATTAATCTTAAATCAGGCCCCTTATCAGCTGTATGAGGTCTGCTGGTGCAGGAATAGATTTAATTGGCCTTTTCTGCTGTACCCTCAAGGCCATAAAACTTTGAAAACATGCCTGTCTGGGACGTATTTAAGCTATACCGTATTTAGTATTTTAAGCTTACTTATCGGAAATACTGCTATTTCTCATGTAGCATCCTGATGAAAGGATTTGGACTACTGGTGACATATAAAAGTGGATCTGGGTTATACAGTATGTACTAGCAGGCAAGTGTGTTCACTCTCATTTGGGTGATGATGAGTTAACATGAGCAGCAGTGTCGATCAGTCACCTGTGGCGTAAATAGACCTTCTGGTCTTTTTCTTCAACACCTTCTAAAAAACATCCCGAACTGTAGATAAAGCCCATATGCAGCTGTGAAACTGAGCCAAGCAGCAGAGCACAATTACATCAACAACCTCAAAGTGACTTTGGATCTATCTGCCCCCATCAAGGAGCCTTAACTCCTCACCTTTGACCCCTGACTCCTTAATGATGGAGGTCAAACACTGGTTTGGTTTTCCCTGAATACGCCTCTTCAGACGTTTCTCATGCACCATGTATGTATCCATTAGCTCCTTAGTGGCCGATCAGATTTGTCAGCAACTGTGTCACCATGATTTCTCAACACACACACACACACACACACACACACACACACACACACACACAGGTATGTGAGAGTAATACATTTATGTGGTGCAACAGGTTTTGCAGAGACACAAATGGCCATGAGAAAACAGATTAACACTTGTGAAACTGTTTGACAGCTACAAGCTGCTCGGTCGTGTCAAGAATGCCATTGTTTCATCAACACACACACACGTATGTTTACGTCACCTTTTGGGTATTTAGGCATTTTACCCTCCCTTTGGGGACAAACTTGGATTTCCTAAAAACTTACCCTAAGCCTAACTACAACAATTAATTGCTTATCCCTAACCACAACCTAACCTAACCCTAACCCTAAACTCCAACCCAAAATCAAGGTTTGAACAATTGGGGACATCGACTTTGTCCCCAATTGCACATGCCACCCCCAATTAACTGGTATTAAGTCAAGTGTGTGACCTCAATGTGGACATAAGGCAGACCACAGACACACAGTCAAGGGTGCTGATGTAGACTGTGTGACTCCAGACATTGCCACTCTGTTAATCATGATAGAACAAAGCCGATGGATCCCCTGATGTCAACGATAACATCCTGAGAGAATCACAAGACACACACACACACACACACACACACACACACTACATGGACCCGAACAATGACACTCCCCAGCTGTCTAGACGAGTGCAGGGCTGCCCCTGGCTGGCTGCCGGAGATCTCAGGGGGGATTAGAGCTCACACACTACTACACTCACCTGTCCTCTGCTGCTTGTTTCTCGATGTGTTTGTTTCTTGCTGAAAACAAGTTATACATAGAGAACAGCTGTGGGTGACTTCTTGGTCACATTTTAGGAAGATAGTGGTGAGAGCAACACAGTTGTGCAATAAAATAAGTCATTAGAGAGAGTAGTAATGAGTTTTTCTTGGCCAGTCAAAAAACAAATAACTTTGATAACAGGATTGCAGATTCTTGCTTTAAAAGCAAAACTATGGAACATTTTTTTACATATGACACACAAGTCAGTATGTTAACTTTATTATTCGTGCTTTTGTTACTGTTGCATTATGTTTTAGCACATCACGTCCTTGTGGTTTCTTTACACAACACTTATCAAGCATCAGACTCATGATGAGCAGTAAAAACCAGACACGTTGTTCTCTCGCAGCAAAACCTGGGGACCACATTACCCACAACGCAACTCGGCCACTGACGGTTAAATCAGAGATTGGCTTGTGTTACACCAGGTGACCTGTAAACAGAGTTTAATGTGTAACATCATAGCACAGTCCCCCTTTAAAGAAACTGACTCTAGAATTTCAGAGTGCCATTTTTCAAAGTCAAGGTTGACCGTGTCCTGCTCAGATACTGACGACTTATCTGCCATGATGTGAGCACATGTTACCTGATTGACTTCAGTGCTCAGGTGCTGCAGACTAACTGAGACGCAGATGTGATGAAATCATGAGTCAGCACCACAGAAATGCAGGAGGGAGGAGAGGAGAGCTGAGGAGGAAGCGACTGGCAGAAATAAGGAGAGCGAAGATTATTACCAATGATCGAGGAAACCATTGACAGTGTGGGCACGTAGAATAAAACTCCAAGGCACTCCCTTACATAGATGAATACAAACACACTGGCAGAGGTGTGTGTGTGCGTGTGTGTGTGTGTTTATATGGATGAGATGACTTGCAGATAAACTGGATTTAGTCACACACACTCCTAGAGCTCAGGCTGTTTTCCTGTCAGTCCTATCACAGAGGAAGCTCCTTCCAGTCGCCACAGTGCTTTTCCCTGCATCCCTGTTGTTACGGAGGCTTGTTGGATTTGTCCATTTCTCTGTTTATCAGGCCGTGTCTGCTCTGCGGCTACATGTTGTAATCCAATCTAGAGGAGGTCGCTGCAAGGACACCCCTGGCTTTCCCCTTTTTGAGCCTAATTGAGACAGTGACAATCATGTTTATGGGAGGAAAACAGCATAAATGCTGTATAATGGACATTGTAGACCAGCATTTCAGATGACAGTAGTTTAGCTGAGCTTCTGTGGTAGTGTCTCATCCTGTAAAATGGACTGTTTGAAAGCTTCAGGCTGGTGAAGTTTGGTGTTTCAGTATTTAGGTTAATACAGCTCCGTCAGAGTAACTCAAGAGTGTGATCTGCTCCGTTAAATGTGTTTTTGTTCCTCACGCAGCCTCTTACTGTTGTTATAACTTTGAGGAACAGACAAGATGTCAGCTCTCTTTAACCTCAGTGTTTTATAAGAGGTATGGCTGTGGTGTCAGTAGGAGAGAAGGCTGTAAAACCTCCCCATCCCCCAGCCTTTATTGTGCCTCTCCCTGTGCATTCTCTTCTAGGTGTGTACAAGTGCATGAATAAGTGTGAGGCAGAACAAAGGAAAGCTGAAGCCTTCACACAGGAAACTTGAGACGTGAGCTGCACGTCTGCACACCAGTGTGCGGTTGACCTTTTGCCCCAGGGACCAGTTTATCGAAGTGGCTGATAGGCGAGTGGGGGAGGGGACATTAAGGTCACCAGAGGATGAAATGACTGCAGTAAACCTGGACCACTCCCAGGTGTCATGCAGTGACAGTATCAGGGGTGAATGGGTTCTCCTTCTCCTCTGTGTATTTGTGTGCACCGATTCTGCCGCTGCGCGAGATGTTGTCTGAGCTCCAAACAGCAGAAAGAATATGACGTGTTTACATCTGAAATAACTCTCTCTGTGGGTTTGCCCTTCCTGTGACTCCTGCAGGCAAAGAGGCTTTGTGACACTGAACTTGCCTCAAGGCAACTGCAGTCATCCTCGTAGACGAAGGTTGATTCAGGTAGACGTATTCACCAGGTTCGATCAGAGTGTGCAGGAGCAGGGCACAGTCTGTTTTTATCCAGATTAATTCAGACATAAGAAACCAAAGCAATGCTGGAAATAAAAAAAATATCATTTACAAAATATAATTTAATCAAACAAATATTTTCTTTTTCCATTAAAAAACTTGTTAAAGAAGGAGGGTTCTCTATAATTTATCAGTCGCGAGTAGATGACATTAAGGCAATGATGAGTGATGATGGTAACTGCACCCCAAGGACCACAATGCTCTCTGTTTCTGCAGTATATCTACTCTAGCGTACCCAGCAGTAAGTGCAGCTGCAGCAGTGTGGGTCCATTGAGGGAAAGAACATGTTGAATTTTTAAAATGTAACCCAAAGCATTCTTAAAGGTAAAGACGTACAAGGCAGATCGTGATCGCTTTCAGGCAGTAACAGTGTCCATGGCGACTGAGTGACCCACATTTCCTTTTTCTCCTCTGTCTCTGTGTCGATGTGGAAGACAGCGGGTCGTCAGTTGGATGCATTGAGTGTGTTGCTGTGTAGAGGGTGACCAGGAGATGATACACTAGGAGGATTCAGGCCCAGCAGATCTACTGCAACAGGAGTGTGAAAGATTTCCTCTTTGCAAATCAAACTACTGCTAATAGTGTACTTTAGTTTTGCCAAAAATTAAACGGGTTCTGGGATGAAATATGGCAAAGTTTGCAAAAAGTAATCAGGATATCAGATACCTAACACATGTAATTTGGGAAATTTGTCACACAATGTAATACAAAATTAGAAAAGTCCTCAGAGAGCGCAGACCTCCGCCAAGGCAGCGGCGACTTTTTATTTTTTTATTTAAAGTTACCCCCACCACCAAGGAGGTTATACTTTCACCAGTGCTTGTTTGTTTGTTTGTTGGTTTGTCGGTTTGCAAGGTAACTCAAAAAGTTATGGATGTTTTTTGACGAAATTTTCAGGGTTGGCCAGAAGTGGCCTAACTTAAAACTGATTAATTTTTGGTGGTGCTGTTGAATCGGATCTGATCACCACCAAAAATTAATCAGTTTTAAGTTAGGCCACTTCTGACCAACCCTGAAAATTTCGTCAAAATCCATCTTTTTATGTCAAAATCAACTTTTTGAGTTATTTTGCAAACCAACAAACAAATAAACAAACCCCGGTGAAAACATAACCTCCTTGGCGGAGGTAAAAAAGATTAATATCTTGTTAAAATATTACTATCGGATAGTAAAAAAGTAATTACCAGATTTTGGTATAATGTAGAACCACTGACGAGGGAGAAGTGGGTGTGCACTGTGGAGGAAAGATTTGTAATGGAGAAACTTACGCATAAATTATACAGGAATAAAAATACAGGAAGCACAACTGGAAAAAAGTGTGAGAAGTGGACTGATTTCAAGAAGAAGACACCACCGCCTTAACTGAAAAATGAGGACATTGATATAAGGAGGATGGATGACTGTTAAACTGTTAAAGAAAATGAAAATGAAAAGGCAAACAATAAAAAATAAGTTACCAAAAAAATAAGGTACTTTAGTTTCCATTTCATAAAACCCCATCAAACCTCTCTTCCTCATTCCATCCACATGCTGCTGACAGGTTTTTTTCTCTGTTTGTGTTTTAGACAGGAATGCCCCAGACTGTGTGCTCAGGCACCATGTTCACCACTCCCAGTGGCTTCAGCCCCCATCTGGCCTGTGCTGAGCCTGGGGAGGAGGAGGAGGCCCCACAGGAGGGCCCGGGGCCTGGTGCTTGCCTGGCTGATGGGCCCCCGATCACCTCCGCCTCCCTCGACACCCTGATCCATAACCTGGTTCCCACTGCTGATTACTACCCCGAGGTAAGCGGAAATGCACTCCACTGGTCATTATAAGCTCTATCAGAAAGCCCATTCTCAGCTCACAGTGCAACTGACAGTACTGCCACTTAGATTATTAGCCCCACGTCTCTGGAAAGTGTTACTCTTCCTTTAATTACAGAAAGCCGCAGTGTTTTTTTTATGATGTAGTGGCAGCGTCTTAGCTAACGTCTCCTTCTGTCCTTTGACAGAAAGCCTATGTGTTTACCTTCCTGCTGAGCGCTCGTCTGTTCATCCCTCCTCCGGAGCTGCTGTCCCGGGTGTGTGAGCTGTGCATCAAACAGCAGCAGCTGGACCAGAGCCCACTCGATACGGTCAGCACTGCACCACGCACTAAATACACAACCCCTGTAAGAGGTAACTGAACGAATCACAGGCAGGCACAGCAAAAACAGTCAGGCATACACGTAGAGCTGCAACAATTAATCGACTGATTGGTTGGATGGATGGAATTATCGTTATAGCAGCTTTTCATGCAAAAATGCCAGAAAAATAAGATTCTCCACTTTTCTGTTTTATATCATATTAAATTGATAAACAAACGAAAAAATGACAGTTGCAGCCCTACTTCTGCTCTCAGATTTTTTTTGTTGGCAGATTGCTGACTCGATCATTGTGTTTTCCAACCACACTAAACCTCTTTCACTTCTTCAACATCAGGCAAAAGTGCGCAAGTTTGGTCCCAAGATCCTGCAGCTGCTGACAGAGTGGACAGAGACTTTCCCGTCTGACTTCAGGGATGAGAAGATGGTGGGACACCTCAAAGACATCATCCACAGGATAGCTCCATGTGATGAGGTACACTAATGACAGTCCAGCTCAGTCAGCTTCACCAGTTCTTCTCCACTTTTGATGGATACCAGTTTCTTCTTTATGAAAGACAAAATAACAATATGCTATGCAGTTATGTGTTTCTACAGGATAATGATTTGTGATGCACTGTAAGACTCCTGATTTTGATCCGTAGTGCAGTTGTTGCCATTATAGCCCTCATAAGCCGTAGCGGCAATGAGAAATGCTCTGATGGGGAACGAAATTCAATTATCACCACTACCGCTGTAGCAGGGTGATGGAAGGAGTCAGCGAGTCAGTTTAGGGTGAGTAGCCACAGCTCAGTGTTACACAATCTTACATTACAGGAGAGGAAGGAAGGATGTTCGAGGAGTGGCTCGATCTGCAGCCTCGAGGGAAAACTAGAGAGAGGGAGATGGATGAAGAAAATGGGGGGATGGGATACAGGAGAGAGCAGAGAAGGTCGAGAGAGGAGGAGAGCGACGGAGTCGTAGTGGAATACTGGGAATAATGGAGGGAGATGAAGAGAGGACAGAAGGAGGGGAAGGGCAGGTGATGATGAATGTGCTGCTATTTACAGCTAGCTGTCTACAGTACGTGTGTGTGTGTGTGTGTGTGTGTGTGTGTGTGTGTGTGCACGCTCATACATGTGGGAGCTGTGGCTCTGGGTCATTTGTGAGGCAGACTGACCCAACGGTTTCACTGACTAGTCATCTGGAGGGAGGGGCACAGAAACACACATTCCTGGACACAACACAGAGCATCAAACTTTGAAAGCTTTTTTTTTATTCATCAGAAAAATAACGTTGAACTTAATGCTGGGGCTCATTAAATGCCTCCAAACACCATTAGATTAGGTCAAAGTACACTGGTGTTGTGCTAAGAATAAAGATGTTGTTTTGAACCAGTTAATGAGGTATCAGTTTTCACAAGTAACAAGTTCTCCTACAAATCTATTAATTCTTTACAAATTAAAAAAAACAACAGAATTGAGTTGCAGGGCAACAGCTTGGGCCCATATTTACTTCCTGTCATCCACATACACTTGAACAGGAAATAAAGTGTGAAATGGTCTAAATATTGGAGCCTTGTCACATCATGAAAATGCTGAAAACAGTTTGTGAATATGGTCTTCCCTATAGTGAAAAGTAGCATAAAATAGAAATATGAGAATGAAGTACTTCAAAATTGTACGTAGTTATTTTCCACTTCTGCAGGTCAGGTTGTTATGTAGTAGTAGCGTGTGTACAGGACTGTGGTTCATAGTGGTGAAGGACACTGGAATAAATACTGCATGACTGATACATTTCTTTATTTACAGAAGTGAGTTAATGCACATGTTGAGCGTATACATGATGCACATCATGATATGTGTGTGTGCAGTGCAGTGATTTAGCAGCCAACCTTTGGTTTTTCAGGTTGTGAACCTACACCACATTAACATGAAGGATAACTTTAGCATGCCTGTTAATAGCTATTAATGGCTATTAAAGACTATATGCGTCGTGATTTGTTGTAAATTGAATTGATTTTTAGAGCTGGGATAAAAAGAGTGCTTACATGTGGGCTCATAACTGAGAGGGTCTTGCTTTAATGCTTATTACAGATCTATGAAGTATTAATACATTATTCATTAAAGTCCTCTCCTCATCTCCTCTCCCATCTTTCCTCTCTCCTCTCCTCTCTTCTCTCCTCATCTCCTCCCCTCACTGCAGGCGTACTGGAAAACCCTGAACCAGGTGTTGCAGAAGCTCAGCCAGCGACTGGCCCTGATGAGCCAGGGAGAAGAGAGCATCCTCAAGGTCTCCCTCAATGCCTCGTCCATCTCTGACAAGCTGGTGGCCTTCAAAACCAAGCCTCCGCCCATCCAGAAGGACATGCTCTCCATCTGCAACGACCCGTACACACTGGCACAGCAGCTCACCCATGTGGAGCTGGTGAGGAGAGGGGGAGTGAAGTGGGGGTTAGACAAAGGTCAGGGTGAGGGATGATAAGGATGGACGAGGAGAGCATGGTAGATGGGTGGAGAGAAGGAGCTAAGGATGGTGAAGCATGGGTGGATACAAAGTCTAAGTCAAGGACCATGACACATCAAACGAGGAGATGGAGTATATAGAAAGAGATGTGAGGGTGATAGAAGATGACTTTGAAAGAACAAAGGATAGAAGATGGGAGGTATAATAGCTTACAAAAATTGGCGGAATCACTTTGCACTGTGATTTTGCAGCATTTTGAAGCTCGCTGGAGCGTAACCTTGATTATTACTTGTCAGCGCTAACTGGTGTTCACCCAGTATAACAAAAAGAACAAAGGGAATAATGCAACGCAACATACATGAACAAAGGAGCTCTGCAGTGTCCCTCACATTGCATGCATGGTGCCTTTAGTCTATTCATGTGTGTCTTGATGTGGGCACGTGCACATGTATGTGCATGTGTGTGTGTGCCTGAGTAAGCTTGTACCCTTGTCTGAGCAGTGACATCACCCCAGAAGTCAGTGATGTGCCTGAGGCTTCAAACAAAGGGGATAAAACCACTGTGGATATATGTGACCTGACAGCTTTACACTCTGGCACACACACACACACACACACAAGGAGAGAGAGAGAGAGAGAGAGGCAGGCATGTACAGCGAACACATACTGAAATATTTCTATTGTAGGTTTCAGCAACATGAATTCAGATTGAAAGTAATTACAGTAGATGCCATCATGCTTCATGTCACTGGGTGCAGCACTGTTTATATCGCGACTAGTCCAGTCTAATGAATCATTGTGATTTACACAAGCATGTGACTGCACAGTTGTCTTTTAATAGAAGCAAAGTGTCACTGTGAGGAAATATGATTCCGATGAGTCACGCCAATGAGTCATTACTTCCTCTTATTGATTGCCTTCCATTACTGAAATGAAAGAATTATTAATAGGGCGACCCTCTTCTGTGTCTGTGTGTGTTTTCCAGGAACATTTGAGTCACATCGGCCCAGAGGAGTTTGTCCAGGCCTTTGTTCAGAAAGACCCCCTCGATGGGACCCAGGTACACTTATTTTTTTTCACAATTTTGACATTTTTGTCCTGTGTCAGTATTATTTACATTCATGAATTGACTGTTTTGTCATATAAGCAGAAACCACAGCATTTTTTGTATATTTTCAGTTCAGTTTTGTAGGTTTTAGAATAGGTGTCACAGTAAGGAGCACTCTGACAGAAAAAGCCTTGTAAATTGTGTGTTGTTTGGTTCTAATGTCTGACCAGGATTAGCTTCTTAAGGGCCCACACAAACATCAGCAGGCTACTAAGGTCATGTACAGTACAGCATTGAAATACCACAGACACACTCAACTGTTTTATCTCCGCTCTGTGTTGAACTGTTGAACGTATTCACTCTCCCTTCTTTGTTTGCTGTGTTTTTTCTCTGTATTCAGTCTTTTTCACTCATCTCCACTCCTTCTGTCCCCCTGTTTTTCTCTCCATTGCTTGTTTTATTTCAGCCTGTAGACAGGAAACTAATTAGGATCCAAGGTAATTCTCCATGGTAACACTTCTTTACTGACTGATTTTTGTGTCACCGGCAGCCATGCTTCAGTGACCAGAAGAAGAAAACCTCCAACCTGGAGGCTTATGTCAGGTGGTTCAACAGACTGTGTTACCTGGTTGCGACTGAGATCTGCATGGTGAGTGGCAAATGTTGCTACAACCTGTACTCATTTATTCTACAAGTATGAGGAAACAGCACACCAAATATACCCATCATGAAGAAAAATTAAAGGGACGTTTAGCCTCTTTATAAAATAGGGCAACCACTGATGAAAAGCAGTTTAATCATGAAGCTAACATGACAAATAATGGAGGGGACATTATTATTTTATACATAATTTCCATTCTATCTGCCTGGTTAGTGGATATTTTTTTCTGAAACATACAACAAAAACTGAAATGTATTACAGTATAATTTAATGAACATTTTATAATATATGTATGTACGTTTTTTATTTATCGTGTTGTGTAAATTTCAGTATTTAAATCACAGTTCTTGGAAAAAGTTAATATTAGGTTCTTATAAACAAATAGAGCAGCGACAGACAAAGGAAGTTGAGCTGTTATGGAGCATCAGTGCCTCCTAATGGTTATTCTGTGTTACTACACTGTCGCTGGATGGATGGTGCAGTTCTACGGAGCTGTTTGTTCCAGTGTCTGCAGAGAGGAAAAAAAGTAAATGTGAAACACATAAAACACTTGTCTTTCATCTCTTTTTGTGCAGCCGGCGAAGAAGAAGCAGAGGGCCCAGGTGATAGAGTTCTTCATCGATGTTGCCAGGGAGTGTTTCAACATTGGAAACTTTAACTCCCTCATGGCCATCATCTGTGAGTGTAATGTTTGAATTTTTTGAACACAGAGAGTTCTGCTGCTCACCGTGCTAGTCACAGTTTAAATCCATTTCCTCCCATAGCTGGTATGAACATGAGTCCTGTGTCTCGGCTGAAGAAGACTTGGGGCAAAGCCAAGACTGCCAAGTTCTTCATTCTTGAGGTAAACACATGCAGCTATTCACTGACTGAGAGATACAAGATGGGAAAGAACTTGAAGCTGACAGTGTGTGACGCTTGCTTCCGTTCACTTTGACAGCATCAGATGGATCCTACAGGAAACTTTTACAACTACAGGACAGCACTGAGGGGGGCCGCCCATCGCTCTCGGACTGCCAACAGCAACAGAGAGAGGGTAGGGCTCATCACTCTGACAGCACGCTGGCAGCCACTCGATCAGTCACACTTCCAACATCTTCCTGCCTGTTCTCTCTTCAGATCGTGATTCCATTCTTCAGTCTGCTGATCAAAGACATTTACTTCCTGAATGAAGGATGTGCCAATCGTCTGCCCAACGGCCACGTCAACTTCGAGGTGAGTCTGTCGCCTTCCCTCCTGACTCTGCCTCATTTTTACTATCCTGAAAGCATGCACTCAGTGCCGTTTTGTCTCTTAGAAATTTGTGGAGTTGGCTCGGCAGGTTGGGGAGTTCATGACATGGAAACAGGTGGAGTGTCCTTTCGAGGAGGATCGGGCCATCCTGCACTACCTCCACACTGCTCCCATCTTCAGCGAGGACGGTGAGAACCTCATTATACCAGACACAACTCCTTCCTGCATGTTGGTCCAAATATTTCCTCTGTAGTTTATGATAGTTGGCTCACACTAACCAATCCTTTTGAATCATTGACCAACTATTCAATTTTTTATTCCCCCTCAGGACTCTACCTTGCGTCCTATGAGAGCGAGAGTCCAGAGAACCAGGTAGAGAAGGACAGATGGAAAGCACTCAGGTAAGAATCATAACGTTAATTAAAATGTCAAATGAGAGAATCTATGGACAGTTTGATCTTTTCCAACACACTGAGCATTAATTGCTTTCCTATAATTTATTTCCTGAGAGCCTCAGGAGTAACCATGGCAACCTCATATGACCAAAATGATTATTTGTGAGAATCAACGTCTGAAAAATATTAGAAATAAATTTATTATAAAAAAATATTGCAAAGTGAACTCTTGTCTGTCAGTCAACAGTCTGTTGCTCTTGTCTGACATAACTGTGACACTGTTTTAGTCTGCTACAGCTCAGCTCTTGCGCTGCAAGATGATTAGTTTTGCTGGTTTTACTATTTATTGGTATGCGTTTGAGTGAAATGGACATTTTTATTTCATTCTATAAAGTGCTGACAACATTTCTTTGTCATTTAGAGCATTTATTGGTAGAAAAATAACAAAAAAGATGCAGTGTTTCCAGATCTCAAATAATGCAAAGAAAACACGTTCATATTGATTTTTAAACAACACAACACTAATATGGGCGGCTCGGTGGTGTAGTGGTTAGCACTGTCGCCTCACAGCAAGAAGGTACCGGGTTTGAATCCCGTCCCGGGGCCAGTTCTCCCCATGTCTGCGTGGGTTCTCTCCGGGTACTCCGGCTTCCTCCCACCATCCAAAAACATAGATGGGGATTGGGTTAATTGGTTATTTAAATTAACCGTGTGAATGGTTGTCTGTCTTTGTGTGTCCTGTGATGAGGTGGCGACTTGTCCAGGGTGTACCCTGCCTTCCGCCCTAAGACAGCTGGGATAGGCTCCAGCCCCCCTGCGACCCTATGAGGATAAGCGGTAGATAATGGATGATGGACAACACTCATATTTTATCTCAGGAAGAGTTTAGAAATCATTATTGGTGGGATAATCTCAATCTTTAATCACAGCAGTGACTTTTATAATCTTCCTCATAAAATAAGCTTTCATTCAGGTGATCACCTGATCAGTGTCTCGTTGAGTAGAATGAGAAGGCTTATGTTGGAATCGAACAAACACTGGAATGGACTGGCTGCCATAGATGTAGAGATGTTTACATTGGTGAGAGTGGTCTCTTATTTTTTTTCCAGAGCTGTAAATAGCATGTTAGTATGGATGGATTTTGGACCTTTTACCTACTGTAACAGGACACATTTACTGTGAAACGGTCTATATGGACACACTGTCCTTCATCGATCTCTCTCTTCTCCCGTCAGGTCTAATGTTCTGGGAAAGACATGAGGCGCCGACGGCAGCTGACCCTCCCGCCAGCGATGGAGCACGTGTTTTCGTTGCACTAAAATGAACTGTGAAGGAACCTAGCTGGTACTTAGGTGTTTTTCTATGAAGAAATTATGAGAGAAAATAAATAAACAAGATGAACAGGATTCATCAAGACAAGTGTTAAAAAAGAACAAATCACAAAAAAAAAGTGAATTGAAAAAGTGAAGCTATGGAAACTGGAGCAAAATGCCTTTGCAGAGTATTAGCTGTGAGCGATGAGGTACAGTATGTTGGAGAGGGATACCGCCTCTCTCTCCCTCCCCCATGTGTGTTTACTCTTTGAAGATATGTTTACTGCTATATGAGAGTACAGTTACAGGGACAACCACTTTATAATATGAAATTCCTACTGATCGTTGTTTTTCTATTTGCTCTTTCTCTTCCTCTTTGGTCCGAAGCCTTGTCTAGGTATTTATTTTTCCCTTTACTTGTTATGTACTATAATGAAACTTGCAATGATGTGAAGGGCGCTGGCAAGCCCGGATCAGCTGTCTGATTCTATAGGTCTACTGAAGGAATGGCACGAGACAGAGGAGGACCACTTCATCTCACATGTACTTTTACGTGTATGAGTGTATTTATGAACCAAATGTACATTCATGTCCGTTCAGCTTGTCACTGTCTTGTTTTTGCATGAGAATGAATGGAGAAGCCTGTTCATCAGTCATCTCATTTTGTATTTTAATTTATTTTATCTTATTTTGGGCAGGAAGGGAATATAAACTGGTTTTTTTTTTTGTTTTTTTTTTAAGTGTTTACTACTTTGAAATGTATTGTGCCAGTAATATGAGACAGCTCCAGTACAGCTGAACAGTCACAGGAGCTGGGCCAGGTGTAGATTGTGTACAGGTGATCTTTACCCCTCATCTTTCTGCTCTCCAGGAAGTTTTCTCTGACTGACATTCAGTTGTCTGGTATATTTATGGATATTTCTGTGCTGACAGATGTATAGTTTTTATTGTAATTTTCCTTTACTGATTATGAAGTCAATAGCATGCTACGACAGGTGTTTTTAAAGGGGCATTAAGCGTCTCCACCTTGTAAAGATTACTTCTGCAGCACACGCTTTGTAGTGATGTTGCATTCTGTGGAAGGACAATGACGAATCGGAGACTTTGGAGTGTCTATAAAGCAAAGAGGGAAACTCGTGCCATATTGTCGTGACAATTCTGGCTCCGACTTGAAACGTGTTGTTTATCGTTTTGTGGGATTGTCACTGAGCTTTGTTTTTGCCAGTTTTCTTGTGATTGAGGGGTCATTTTTAGGGGTGGGTGGTGGGAGGAGAGGAAGGTAACTATGTAATTATGAGCTTTTTAAAAAACAGTCTTATTCAGTTTAAATATCACATTGATGTCAGTGTTTTCTCTTTAGAAGCACCTTTCCCTCTCAATAACAGACTGACTTTAATTCTCCTTCCTCCTCATTTGTCATCAGTAAACTGCTTTCCCTGTGACTCGTTCCGCAGATAAGTTGAGACTATAGAGAGCCAGAGATGTGAAGTCAAACCTGCCGTTCAAGGTGAAGATGTGTTTTAATAAAACATTGTCTGTGTTGAACATGTGTCACAACGTCATCACACTGTCAAGTCCATTTTTGGATTTGTTGCTTTCACACACACACTGCAGTGTGCAGTTCAAGGAGTGCATTCAGTGGTTTTCATGGTTATTTTGGCTCCAACATCACTGCAAAATGTGACCCGTTCCTAAAAAGACTTTAATAAAAGCAAACCATGCTTGGTTGATGCCTTCAGTTTGTTTTGTTTGATCAACCCATTCTATTTTATATGGCAGTGTGAGATTTAATCTGTAATCCAGTCAACAAAGGTAAATTCACTGGACAATTGACAGTTAGCTGTAGCTCCATTTTACCTTTAAAAGGCTCAACCCATCAATGACTTTCTTGATCAGTTGATAGTTTTGTCACAAAGTAATGAAACAGTGCAGAACAGTCCCCCAGAGCCCAAAGCAACTTCTTGTTTAACTAACAGTCCAAAAGCCAAAGAAACTTTGCATTTTAGGACAAGGAGGAAATGCAATATATCTGCATATTTTAAAAGCTGGAACAAGCATTATACTTTATGATAGACTTCACCAATAAATGCATTATCAAATTGTTGCCTCTTATTTTTGACTGAATTGATCCAGATTGTTCAGTTATTAAAAGCTGTTAATTTCGACACCAGCAATCTTATTGATGCAGCCCACACTATTTTTTATTGGGGGAGGTCTCAGACATATTCCACATGAGATGGTGAAATATTTCATAACATAACGTGTTTATTTGGAGGCTGAGTACATTTCAGTCTTTGAGCTCCTCTCCACCTGAGCCAAACGTCATCTGAGCCAGTTTGGTGTAGGTTTCAAAATGCCTGGAGCTCAGGTATGTGCCGAAGAACACCTGAAGCACCAGCACCGCCCTCAGTTTCCTCAGAATGGGTCTGGAGAGGTCCATCCAGAACCGGAGCACGTTGCCCTTCTCTGGCATCGGTGACGTGTTGTACCTGGTCGCGAGCCCGACATTCACAGGTAAGGCCAGGAGGATGGGGTACACACCCCCACCGACCACTCCGACAAGCGCACCTCGCATCAGGGCACAGGTGGGGCAGTTGAGGTCACCGGACATGAGCGGCCCGGACACTGCCGCGTTGTACAGAGCGACGGTGGTGAGGAAGGGCAGCGCGGCCATGGGCAGGCTGGAGGCGATGCGAGCCTGCGACACATTCAGAGCTCTGCGGTACAAGCTGTTAGAGACGAGTCCTGCAAGGCCGCCGTTTGCCCCCAGATACAAGGGTCCATACACGAAGAGCTTCTGGTCAATGTCAGGAAGCCTCTCGAAGTTCTTCGTCAGCATTTTAGCGATCACATCTCTGGAGAGCCCGTTCCCAGAGACGACCTCCGTCTTCTGCCTGACTCCCGACATCTTCACAGAAACCCAAACAAGGTCCACCAGTCTGCAGCCGCCAGTCCCTGTTTACAACCTGGATAAGTCAGTCATCACTGTCAGCTCAGAAAGCTTCAACAAGCGCTCAGGGTGCAGACATGTTTTACCCACAATTCAAAGCGCCTAACGCATGGGTTTCTGTACCCTGTGGAAAAACTCGAAGGTGAAGCTCCGCCGTCGTTCGCTCCACCCCCTGTGTCATAAAAATAAAATAACATAAAATTAAATTTAAAAAAAGTAATAAATAAAAAAGGGTGACAATCAAGGACCGTGTAATACGTCAATATATAGTTATAGTAGACAAGGCGACAGCAGAATAGGCTAACATTTAACAACATCAGCATCACTGGCTGTTCCTAACACAACTGAACTCATTACTGTCATTTGTCTAATTGTTACGAAATTCAGAATCAGAATCACTTTTATTGGCTAGGCATGTTTTCATATACTAGAAATTTGATTCCGGTACTCTCTTTGTACCAGCATAGACTAAAAAGAATAGAAGTGACAGACAGCAGCACAAATAATAAAATATGTAAAAGATAAATAACAAACAAAACAAACTAGCAGCGACTCAACTGAACGTAACATGACTTTTACTCGTGAGATTAAAAAAGTGCAAATGACGCTTCTAAAACCAGTGGGCGGTGTCGATGTGTGTTACGTCATATGTTTAACAAGGTTGCAGCAGGGAAGCTCGCCATTTTTGAAGACGAGTCGACCGGTTGGAAACATTTCCACTTTCTTTGTCCATATTTATATTTATTTACAAAACCGATACATCTACTCTTTCGATTCTCATAGTTGTAAATCCCAGGTAAGACCAAGATTATAGACAGTTAGCACTCAATTCTATGTTCTACATTACAGCGTGAGTGTTCCCTCAAATAATAGCTAACGTTAGCCAGTTAGCTTTTCTGAAATTCGACGGCTCGCCAACATGGCGGACCCTTAGCCGTTTGGCTAATTAGCCGTGGCTTCGAGAATTTATTTCCTCACATACTTTTTGTAAAACTTTGCAATGTTGGGTACAACTTTCCGTAAATATGTCACCGATGTGGGCTACTTTGAAGTTGTTGACGTTAGCCACACAGTAAGTCCATATTTAATGTAGCAAAGTTAGGCTAACTGACAACGTTCATGTGGGTGGCTAACGTTCGTTTATATAGTCGCGTTTAACTCTCGATGGGCCTTTGGATCGAAGAGAAGCGAATATTCGACGTGTTTCTTCACCGTTTGCCTGCCTGTAAATCAAAGCTTTCATAACACCCTGTGTTCGTTTAATAAGTAAATGAGTACACAATCCATAAATGCTAAGCTTTAATATTACCCTCTACCGTACGCGTGTATATAATTTATTGCATTGCGCCATCCAACGTCCATACCACCATATTTGCTTGCACTCAGCTGCGCTATGATTGTAGGTTTTAAATTCTGATCTGAGAGCTGCAACCAGCGATCAGTTTTACTGTTGGTTGTTTTCCTGTCTAGTGTGTTGAATAATTGATTTGTCATTTGTATAAAACGGATAAATACACATGGCAAATAAGGAAAGGTTATTTTGTTATGTACTTAATTGGTGCAGATCAAAATTAAATTTACAGCTGTACTCGCTGTTTAATATTGTTAGTGATATACATGTAATACCTAATGTTGGGACACTCCCGCTGCTGCAGCCAACTACAATTTCTTGTCTAAGTTGGTGGAAATCCATTTTGACGAGCTTCCCTCTGTGTTTCAGATGCGCCACTCGAAACGAATGCGCTCCCCAGGTGTCTGGCTCGATGAGTACAGCTGGGAGGAGAGAATGGAGTGTCGCAAACGCAGGAAACATGATTCACACAGCAGCGAAAGAGAAAATAAGTCCAGAAGAACTCATCTTCACCACAAGATGTATGATGGGTAAATGGCATATCTATTCAGTATTTATAGTGGAAGATGACCTGTGTGGTATGAAAAAAATGCATTTCATTGGTTAAAAAACTGTTCGGCCATCACATCATAACGAAAATGTGAACTACTTTTGGCAAGCAATTGATTAATGTCAGGATGAAATTTGAAAAAAAAAGTGGATATGTTGTGTTTTCGGCTTAGTCATAGTAATTTTTGGATGTAATCAATCTTGAGAGAAGACACAAATAGATCATCGGCGGTTGATGTCAGAAATGTTCAAGTTTAATACTCACCGTAACATCTTAAAATGGCGTGACCCAGAGTGTAGACTCTTACACATGTTGCAGTGGTATGCATTCAAGACAACATGCCAGATACACCTTTTGATAATCCTTTTGCTCATAAATGTTAACATGTTTTGCAGTGTATGTGTCACTGGTTGGAGTTATGTTAATGTTTTACAAATCTAGCTTTTTGTGGGATTGTATGATGGCCAGTGGCGTTGTTATGTTTCCAGGTCTACTCTAATTTTAATTCAGTAGAGAGGCAGACTTCCTGGGAGACAACTGACACCAGCAGGGTGACAGGGCCCTAGAGGTTTCTCAAGTGTTTACATGGTCTCCTGGGTGTGTGTGCAGGAAGCAATTGGAAACATTCTAAGGGAACGCAACCTTAATGAGCACATGAAACATTAGGATATGAAACAGCACATAATATGAATTTTAATGTCAGCAAAATACATATTTCCCTTCCAAGGTTTTAATTCTCCGCATTTCATATTGACAGAAATGGTTACCGTATAGGTGTTACCACAGATGAATCACAGATTGCATTACGCACGATCAGGTTGTTCTGGAAAGCTTTCAGCAACTTTCAGTGCCTCACACTTAAACTCTGCCAGTGTTGGCTCTTGGTCATGGTGCACAAGTCAGGAAGGCATGCTTTGGGTTGGCAGGGAGACAGCTGTAGAAAAGTAAAAATTGTCCAGAGGTGACATTTCATACTATATTGGCATATCCCTAAACTTACTATAATTGTTAATAAAACACTTTCCAAACTGTAGCTTCTTGTTGAACAGGGTATTTGGTGGCTGTAAATCAGTTGGTTGCTAATTCCAAATGTTACATAAAAGGCTAAGGGGATTGAGTGTCAGGTAATAGGCGGACCATTAGCACGATCATGTGCAGTCTTCATTTGAGAGTGTTGTCACAGGCGAGGAACTGGACTGTTCCTGACCTGACCTACACTTGCTTGTCCTTGTTTTTGATTTGTGTGTCATTTTTGTTTGACTGCAGGCACTACTTGGAGACACGCAGTTTGAACCAGAGGCTGGACTCTTGGGAAGGAACCGTCCAGGACCGCAGTTTGGGCATGGCCTGTGAGGAGGACAGCCGTGAAGCCACCTGCAAGGACAGAGACAGGGACTGGCACCACTACAGCAAATCATCCGGTCGCAGCAGGCGAAGTAGCCGCAGGCGAAGTAGCCGCAGGCACCGAGACAGAAGGCGTAGACATAGCCACTCTCGCCATGGATCCTCCTTGGTATGAAACCTTCTTTTCCCCTCGACTCTCCTCTCCTGTCTGTACCACCAAATCGAATGGGTCATCACTGGTGTTTAGCCAATGCTTTACACCTATCTCTGTCGCTCTGTGTCTCCCACTCTTCACTATTAAGCATGATTTCCATTAATAAGTAGGGGACATGGGGTCTCAGGGAGTAAGGGATTGTGTTTATAGATTTGTTCGAGAAATGTTTCATAGAACTACATGTAGATAGACTGCAATCTATCAAGTTCAGTTTTTTTCTGTACTTCTCTGAGAAAGTCTCTCATCTGAAAATCTTGTTGCCATGTTTTTCTTCTGTAACACACACTATGTGGTGGCTGGCGCCCAATTTCTCTGACGGGGCTGAATTTGAATTTGATGCTCCGTCCATTCGCCTGGCGGTGTTACTGAACGGGCCGAATCTATCCACCCCTACACCTCCCCCCCTTGGCCTGGTTGAATGAATGACGATGTCGCATTGTGGTGGCCTGGTGCTGGCTGGCTGACTGATGGGTTATTGATGTGATGGCGGATTGCGGCGGTTCCGGTGCAGAGGAGGAGCCAACAGCGCAGGAGCAGGAAAAGATCCAGGAGTGTTGAGGATGATGACGAGGGTCACCTCATCTATCACAGTGGAGACATGCTGAGAGCGAGATGTATAGAATATATACCTTTTTTTCTACTGTTGTTCACACTTTGTCTCTCTCACTCTCTTGTTGTCTGGTTTTCATTTTTCAAACATTAATTTAGAAGCTGAAGTATTTGGGCTAATTGACTTAATTGTTTTTGTTAAATACTGTCAGTGTAACATATTTAGCATTGAGATGTATTCCAGTTTTCAGAAGCCTTTTTATAGTAGTCTTGCTAAACAGAGCTATCAAACATCAGCCAGTCAAAGGGCAGTATTTCTAACTTCACCTCTTAATTTTCTGTAGATGAGATTGTGTCTCCTCTAGGAGAGGGTGCCTTTGGGAAGGTCGTTGAATGCATTGATCACTCAAAGTAAGAAAATGTTCCTTACAGCTCAATGTTTTTTCTTACACATGCATGTTTTTTCTTACACATCCTTTCTCCAGTATTTGATATTGAAATTGTTTCTGTTGTGTTTCCAGTGACGGAGCTCGAGTGGCTCTGAAGATCATTAAAAATATAGACCGCTACCGTGAGGCAGCAATGTCTGAGGTAGAGGTGCTTGAACAGTTGAAGTCCCTTGACACTGATAAGAGATAGTAAGTCAGTCCACAGTACTTTCACACCACAAGAACCCAATCACCTTGTGTTCATCATGTATGAAAATATTTTGAGAATTTGCACACAAGAAACTGACTTTGCATCTTCGATACCTCTTTCTCTCTCTCTTTTTCTTTCTTTCTTCAGTGCTTGTGTACACATACTTGACTGGTTCGACTACCATGGTCACATTTGTATTGCCTTCGAGCTGCTTGGCCTCAGCACCTATGATTTCCTCAAAGAAAACAATTTTCAGCCTTTCCCCATAGAACACATCAGGCACATGGCGTACCAGATCATCCGGGCTGTGCGTTGTGAGTGAGAGACTTGTGTGAAATACAGTATGTATACATTTATAAAAACAGCTTGTTTCAAAATGTGTACGTGTCTTTCAGTTCTGCATAAAAACAAGCTGACTCACACGGATCTGAAGCCTGAGAATATTCTCTTCATAGATTCAGAATATGACATGAAGTACAACTCTGAAATGGTAAGTAAATTAATATATTTAGCCCAAATATTATACTTTCTGAAGTTTTGGACAAATTCCAAATCTTCTTGTTTTGTCGGCAGCTGTGTGACATGATTGTGTTGTTATATTCAGAAACGAGATGAGCGAACATTGAAGAACCCAGATGTGAAAATTGTGGATTTTGGTAACGCCACATATGAACATGAGCACCACACCTCCGTGGTGTCGACGCGTCACTACCGCGCCCCTGAAGTCATTTTAGGTACTGTTTAAGCACTATTTGGAAGCATGTGGACCGATCCTTGTTGGTGACTTGTTACTTAGTTAACATTGTCTCTTCCAGATCTGGGCTGGAGCCATTCCTGTGATGTGTGGAGTGTAGGATGCATCCTCATCGAGTACTACCTTGGCTCTACTCTCTTCCAGGTTAGTGGCAGTAGAGAGTAATACTGTGACATTTAACATTGCATTTTGCAAGGTGTTTTAATAATTGTCTTCTCCTTCAGACTCATGACAGTAAAGAGCACCTTGCTATGATGGAGAGGGTCCTGGGCCCCATCCCTTCAGACCTCCTGCAGAAAACCAAGTATGTTGGGCCTTCAACTGGCCTTTTTATTTTGTTTGAAAAGATTTGGAACATGATTGATGAGGCCACTACATACGTGTACATACTCAGCAGAATTATTTATTTTTTCAAATGTTTGTATCGTTGTGTGTTGTATAGGAAACGGCGTTATGTTCACCGGTGCAAGCTTGACTGGGATGTTCAGAGCTCTTCTGGGAGATATGTCAAGAAACACTGCAAACCTCTAAAGGTAAGAGGGACATTGATAGAGATGTACACATACCCAAAGCATGATTAGACACTATACTACTTCCTCAAAAATAAGGTGAAATAACACCTCAAATTCTCATTCAAAAACAAAAATTGAGTTTCACTTAACTGGTATTAACAGCAGGGCTTAGGGCAATTTTATTAATTAAAACATTTAAAATGCAGAGTAGAAGATTAATGGTGACATATTTTACAACTGTCCTTCTTTTTCCATCAGCATTACATGCTGTCTAAGAGTGAAGACCACCAGCAGCTTTTTGACCTGATAGAGAAGATGATGGAGTATGACCCAGCTAAGCGTGTCAGTCTGGAGCAAGCCCTCCAACATCCCTTCTTCTCCTGCTACCTGAAGAGCAGCAACAGCAGCAGCAGAAGAAACAGTAGCAGCAACAAAGACTGAACTCCTGGACCTGTAAACCTCTGAACCTGTAACCTTTGTCAGGCCATCTCTGTGCCAGCCTCTACTTCCTGATTTTCCAGGAGAGGTGTACCTGAACAGACTGTATCAGTCCACTGCCCTGCTGTGCTGTGTCCTGTCAGAAGCCAGTGTGTCATGGTTTCATCTGTGGCACTTCTTGATGTCATTAAGTGATTTGTATTTATTTGCCATTGTAATTTAATTTGTAGCTCATAAGCATATACTGGCAGAGCTGTTTGTTTTTTTATGTTTTTTTTTTATTCATGAGTAGTCCAATTTGAGTGTTTTTTTCTCTGCAATGTCAAGTGGGTGACTGGTAATGACAACAAATTGCTTTACTCTGCAACAGTCCCGCCGGTAATTTATTCAGCACTGTGGCTGTAACGGAAAAAAAGCTGTATTGAGCAGACAATTCTTGTGCATAGAATTTGTTCATAAGTTGTTCATAATTTTTCAGTGACTGGTTATGTACCTTTTGGCAGTATCATGTAGCCTACATTTTCTCAATAAACGCGACAAGACGAGAAGCGGTGTCTTTACCCAAGATGTTGAGTTATCTGCAGTAGCTGCTTTAATCCAGAGGATGGCAGTAAAAAGCTTTAAGCACAACGCTGTTACTCACAGAGACTTCACTGCAGGCCAACATGATAGTTACTTTAACACCAGCCAGGCGACGTTGGACAGGAATGTCACTGGTTTTCTTTACATAGCTCTATTTGTTACCAATATTTGGGACTCACTGAACTTGAGCATCAAAGTAAATTCATTAGACTGCAACTGAATTTAAGATTGCTTTCAAAACTGGCATTTCACAAAGTGAAATGGTGGGTTTGGCAACTACAGGAAGAAGATTTCAAACTATTATTATACTTCATAATAAGAAGTTGTTCCTCCTGTTATTCAAGTTCAAGTTTCCAGACTGAACGTGGGGGCGCCAGTGTATCTAAACGGGTAACCATAGTAACAAGTTTGACACTTCACAGTAGCACAGTCACTTTGTAAACCAGAGGTGTGTTTCCCAAACAACGACGGAAGTTAACATGAAACCACGGTAGTGCTTCCGACGACCAAACTTCCCCTTTCCGACCGTTTCCCAAAAATCTCCACACACCGTCGTACTATGTGAGCTGGAGCGAGTTTCCAGATGTTTCGGAAGCCTTCGGAGAGGACTCGGATGCATTCGTTGCTGAAAGCGTGTCAACGACAGACACCTAGCTTTATTTCCATTAAGCCAGTGTGACATCTTTAGCAAGTCTGGGAAATATTCGTCATGATCATGTTCCCTACTCATTGAAAGCAAGAACTGAATGCAGTTTCTTTCATATATTGTAATACATTAAAAATATAAAATATATACCACCAGCTTGTCAGATACTCTGTGGTATCGCAGAAGATGTAGGATAGGACAGTAGTTAGATGATGGACACGTCAGTATGTCAACATGGTATTTAGTCAGGTGTGGGTTCAAATCCACCTGAAAACAATAAAGTTTTTTTACTTTTGCTGGCTGACACGATGTAGCCTCGTAAAATTTCTGCCTTTGTAATCGATTGCCGAGTTGTGTTTTTGCAATATTTGTGAATATTAACGTTCATCAATTTTTGGTCACTACCTTAGACTGCTTTAATGATGACTTATTTTCAATTAGAAATCTTATGCGTAACTGTATGTTACACACTGTATGTTACACACTGTCATTTGCATGAGGACGTGACGTCACCTGGAGAACATTCAACAACAGCGCCATGTTATTCGTTTGAACTTTCCGATGCAGCTTACGATGCATCGTTCCAACTAAGCTTTTAGAAAACAGCTACTGTACGTTAGTTGTAAACATCGGAAGTTGTGTAGTTCGGATGACGCTGTGAGGAAACACCTGCGTGGTAGATCCATCATTCGAAGTAGGAAGTAGCTAACGAAGTTAGCAACGAATGTTTTGGGAAACGCACCCCAGCTTAAATATCTGCTATTATTATTTTATTATCTTTTATTTAAATAATTCACAGACATCCCACCCCCTTTTGGCATAAATAGTGATTAGCCCATCAAAGAGTGACGCTACTCTCCTTTGGTTACATCGATGACGTCATAAATTAGCCGATGTTCGCCATAGGAAACACACACTAGATTTGCCAATGGCCAGAAATGAACAGCCAGACCAATAAAAACAGAATTTTTTTGCATGCTGCAGCTGCAAGTATTCACCTCGAAATTGTAAATGTTATTTTTTAATTTTATTTACGTATGTAAATAAGACAAACGTGTGTGCATCCCATTGTGTGAGCCCACAGTAGATGTAGCTTCCTAGCTAGCTAGCTAACTTTAAGCGTCACTTCACCAGAGTCCACAGCAACTTTTCACGGGGTTTTCCTGCTGGTGGCTGTCTTTGAGTACAGGAGGATTTACAGGAGTTCAGGATCTGAATACAACCCTGAAAATACACCAATCTGTGTTTACCAAGCTGACGAAGGAGGCCAATGCAGCCACAGGTTTCCTTCAGTTCACATTAAATGTCCCTCACCTGTAGCAGATTGTGAATGAGGCGATGACAGCAGGGGCTGAAACCACAATAACATTATGAGACAAAAAATGTGATGTCTGCTGTTGGTGATGTACAAACTGGTGCTTTTGACACCCGATCACTTTCATATGGTCAAAAGTAGGCTAAATATTGGAGAGACCAAAAGAGTTTTGAATTAGTACAAATGTCACAGTTTATAACATTAACAAGGCGCATCATGATGACTCATTGTTTCAGTCGACTAGAGATTGTGACCAAAAATGATGTTTTAAGCCGCAGGGTCTCTGCAGGCTGCCTGATTGTGCTGAGGTGAGTGATCTGATCAACTCTCACAGTCTCACAAGCAGCTGTCAATGTGCCGCTTCCCACGTGGTCAACGGGGCGGGCGCATCTCAACAAGTTGTAAGTGTAACTTTTAGGGAGGCAAACAATCGGACCCATTGGTAGTTGCACTTGCACATCCATGTAGGAAACTCCCCAACAGGAGACAGCGACCCGCAAGTCAGTAGGCGCCTCTTCTTCTTTGGTTGGCATCTAGATCGCTCCCATCTGTGTCTGCAGTAAACCCGCTGCTGCCTCTTGTTCCAAGACTAATTTAAGACAGCGCTTTGAACACACAGCCCAGTTTACCGGAGTAGTTGTCTGAATGTGTTGAAGGTGCCTAGTTTGTCCACGGAGTCTGATCAGAGTAAGGCATTTTATTTTTTCTCTGTTCATCAAAAGGACTTAAGCAGGATCTCAGCATGGATACATCCAGCGACTCTAACGGGGAGAGTAAGCCGGTGTGTCAGTGGGCGCCCAAGTCCGCAGTCCAGCGGTGGGCTCCAGGTTTCCCCATCGCCCTGTGCTTGCTGATGTCTCTGAGCTCCATCACTGTGTGTCTTCTGATGAGCATCAAGACCTACCAGCTGGAGAACCGCCTGCAGATGGAGATGGACAAAGCGTCCATCTTTCACCCGCCGCACAGGGCTTGTCTAAACGAGGATGGGACCCTTATTCCAGAGCTGAGCACTTCAATAGGCAGGCTGGTGGAAGAGGTACATGACGCCTATAATAATAATAATAAAAAAATAAATACGTGTATTATGTTTGTGACACGCTGCTCCAGTGTGCGTAAAATGTGCGTAATGGCTGGGAGCTTGTGCAGCAAGGTTGACAAACGCGCATGCATTGTGCATGCAAAATTATTACATCTTAAATCAGTCCCTGTGTAATGCATGGCCATAGGGATCAAGCTTGCATGCAGCTGGCCAATTAGTTTGCACTTAAAGCTCTTTATAGGGTGACATAACCACTGATGAGACACCAACCTATAATTTTATCACAAGGAGGAAGCTCCTTTAGCAGTATGTAATGGGAGCAAGTTTATGATCTCATAATTGTTATTGGTAGCTAGTTATTGGGATTATTTTAGTCATATTCTATTCTCTGATTTTTAATTTATTGATTTCCACATTGAGAATATATTCATGTTTAGGATTGTCTTTTTTAACCTTTTCACACCTCTGTCTGCAGAAAGTGGTGGTGCTGATGCCAAAATTGCGGACAACAAGGGATGTTGGCCAAGAGTGCTCCTGTCCTCCAGGTATGTCTCTGTTCTTTGTAGCATACCACTCACCAAAACACACAAACAAGACACTAAAATCGGCACCCTATCAGATACACTCCAGACATGACTGACTGCTTGTGAAACCTGATTGTGCGTCTGCCTACCATGCTTTCAGCAGCTCTCCTGAACTTTTTAAGCGTGTATGTATGCGTGCATGTGAAGGATCATGGCCCCTAAAAGCCAATGTCGGGCCGTACTGTGAGAGCCAGGCTCTGCACTCAGCAGATCAGCAGGGTTAGGACGTCCAGCCCGAGCCCTGCAGCCTTGTGTCAGTGGGGGATGCTCACTTTAATAGATGGAGCGGCCGTGTGCCAAGATTGGCCACGTTTCGCTTGCCGTGTTCGTTACAGACCTTGTGAAGGTTCCATGGGTGGAGAACAGTATGTGATCCACATCATGTTACACACAAAGTCCCCCCGGTACGCCTGTGAATGAAAGAAAGATGGCACGTCTTTTAATTTGGGTAAAGCTGCTGCTGTGACATCTGATGTGATGAGTGCACATGAGCTGATTAGCTGTGTATTTAATTCATGGGATTTTACCTGCTAGTCACCTATGGAGAGGAAGTTGTGGTTAGCAACAGGATGTGGTGTTTTGTTGAAGCTGGCATTCCAGTTTTTAACAAAATTGCAACCCAAGTGGAATCTCACGGCTGCACACATTTTCGTCTTTTAAAGGTTTGTATCTAGATGTGACGGCAGAGGCTGAGGGGATTCTTTTCTGTATGTCTGTCTCCGGGTGTGAATAGCCCAGCAACAACAAGAACAGGTGAAAGCGTTCACAAGTGGAATGTCTGGCGTGATTTCAACATGTTCTGTTTTCCAGGTTGAAGTCAGCTGTGCCAAGATAGCTGCTCGCTGTCTGGATGCTTAGTGAAGTTGGTGAAGTGTTGTGTTGTTTGCATTAGATTCAACACAGCCTGATACTGTCAGTGCAAGTGTTAGTTCGCTGCTCCAGTTCCACTTGTATACATTCAGTGCGTTTCTACTAAGCATGACTCAGTCGAATTGTAATGAGAGTTATATGTATAGCAGTCTTGCAAAAAGAATGTGATTTCTCCATTAGATGGTATTATTGTATCAGATGTTGCTTCCCGTTTTCCTGTCAGTTCTGCTGAACTGCTGTGTAATCAAGCGGGTTTGGCACTGAAGTACAATCTCTCCACAACTATTCAGAAGTCTATTTAAAGTCCTCACTTTCCGGTTTCTGGTCTTTAAATATATTGTCCCTTTTCTGGTGAAACAAAAGGCTGTTTTGTTTATTGCGGCTTTGATGCAACCACATGCCTGTGGACATCCCAATTCCCCAGATTGCTCAATAGAAACTTGTTAGCTTTTCTCCATAAATCTGTTTATTTCTTAAGAGGTTTTCATCAACAATAAACTTAGATTTGGAGATTTTTTTCAGGTTCTGTGTGCTCCAAAAAGCTATATACTCCCAGGAGTGTATGTGTGTGTGTGTGTGTGTTTGTGCTAAGCATTGTATGCAGTAAGTGAGTCATCATCATGTAAAAATGTTTTTATGGGCATTTATCTGAGCTGAGTTTGCCTAAATGTGTGCATCCCATCTGTGTCCTTGTGAGTGTACAGTCTGGTCATGGTCTCATATGACTCTGTGTGTGTGTGTGTGTGTGTGTGTGTGTGTGTGTGTGTGTGCGTGCGCGCACGTGTCCCTGAGCCTTTGAGGGGCCGACGGAGGCACCTCTCTCAACACGACACTGTAAGAAGAGACCCCCGCTCCCTTTAGCACCAGCTCGTCCCACCTGAAACTTGAATCTCTCACCACCAGGATCACAGGCCAAGGTATTTCTGCCTGTGTGTGTGGGTGTGAGACACACCGGTACACAGCACAAGCGGCATTTCTGCCATTAAAAACATGCCCTTGGCATCAGGGTGCTTGCCTTTCAACGTGTCAACAGGGGCCCAACAGGGGGCAGCACTTCTGTAGCAACAGCAGCTCTGGGGATGATGATGTTGAAATGTCATTGACTCTTATGACTGAAAGACTTCCTTCTGATGAAAAAATGAAAGTGTGTCAGTCACTCCAGGAGTAGCAGAGACACTAGTGTTTGCAACAAGGGATTTTTTTCTTAGTAGCTCATCGGTGGAGGCGGCACTGTGACACTTTTACGCTCTCAGATATGACGCGACCAGCAGTCGTTAAGTCTCAGGCAAACTATGTCACAGAGTCCAACTCTGCTTACAAGCCTCAGGTGTTTGCAATTAACACCCGGCTGTTCCTTCAACAGACACACACTACGTACGCTCGCCAAACCAATACACACTATTCATTACTTACGCATGAACACAACACCTTTATATGGTGCCTTAGCTAATTAGAACCATGTGGGACGCTGAATGTGTCCTGTGCAGGGGGAGCACATTGTCATCTCTACAATTTGTATTAAAAGGCTGTTTAACAGGCCTGATACCAGCTAGAGGGCACACAGTTGGCCCACAGTTGGGCACTGGCCCAAAATGAAATGCCAGCCAGATGCACCCTTTAATGTTATGCAATCACTGTGTGGAGAGAGCAGGAGAGGGTGCTAAAACAACACGGGCATCCACTGAAGTGACAGTATTGGGTGATTTTTAAGCCCTTACTTCCTGAAAAAAGAGAGGTTTGATGAGACGGTTGTGAGGACTGTCTGCGTGTCCTCAGACGTATGTTTGGTTTTAAGTCAGGACTGAGCTCCTTCAGTCAGGGCCGGGCACCCAAGTCTTTGGTGTTGGTGTGTATGAGGTCGAGAGGTCAGACCCCTAGCTGTGCAGTCAGATCAATTTCCATCAGATAGGAGCTCATTAACACACTGAATGGGAGCACAGGTCCCCCATATATGTGTGTTTTGTGTGTATTTATATAATTGAGAGAGCATGCTCACAACAGGGTCCTTTGTTTTTGATATGCACACATAAAAATGCACATGAATTCTTTTCTGCTTTCTGTACAGCTGTCTTTATTCATTGGCACTCCAAATTCTTCCAAATGCGATGGCTTGTTATTCTCCTGTACTGTCAGTGTCGCATCTTTCTGTCTGTCTGTATGCTGGTGTTAACCGTCCCGTCTGAGGATCATCCTCGCTGTCGCCACCCAGCTTCCTGCTTCCCCCCACCTGGAGGACGAGACAGAGAAAGCCGGCTTTAGGGAGACCCAAAGCCCAGGGCTGCATTTTGTTTTTAAAGCAGTAATAAATCAAACAGGGTGCTTACAGCTACCTATACAACCTTTCACCGCAGGACAAATACACATAAGATAAGATCCATTAATGACCATTTTAATATAATAAACGCAGGGAATTTCTTTTCATAATTGGTCTCATTTTGGATTTGTTCTGCTTGTGCTATGGGCTGTATGCAGGTTTTAAACATGCTGGAGAGCATTTTGTGCACGTGTGTTTGTTTTGATGTGTGCAGGCACATGCTTTCATGCAAGGCTCCCAGTGACCGACTGCATCACTTTAAATTCACTGTCTGTAAAGTCTGCTATGAAGAGGGTATCCTGGGGCAGAACCTTCAGGTGGCTTTTTAAAATCTGCTGCAGATTTTAAATCAGAGAAGAAAGTAAACATTTTTTAAATCACAATCTTTAAAAAAAATAAAAATTTAAAAAGTTTTTTTTAAAATCACAACTGGAGTTGGTCTGTAGGGTGTTTTCTGCAGTGTAAACCTTTTTTCCACTCCAGACAAAGATGGAGTCAAGATCAGATCCTCCCACACATCCCTCCTTCTGACATATTATACATGGACTACAGGAAAGGAAATTCTGAAATGTGTTGTATTATTTGTATTAGGATTTAGTCTTTAAAATTTGATGTTGTTTGTACTTTATTGCTTTATCGTGGAAGTTGTTAGGAAGGAAATAGTCTGATCCCATTCCCTTTATCCTTCTTTCCTTGCAGCCTGTTTTGTATTTAGTGCTACATCACAGACTACTGATACCATCTTCATATGGACAGCAGCTCTAATGCACAGCTGTGTGAACCTCGTGTCCTCAGGTTACTTGTATCCTCCAGTTGGTGTGTGTGTCTGTTATTCCCTCCAGTCGCTGTAAGAGTCAAATCAAATACGAGTGACTCTTCTTGATAGCTTGTTCTGGTTTGGAAGAGGATCAGTGCTCAGTTTATTTGTAGAAGACCAGGGGAATGCAGCGTCTTGGATGGTTGGAGGTGTTCAGTTTGGAGATGGTCACATCTACATCACTGAAGTCAAAGGCTGCACTGAGAAAAACATGCCAGTAATCTTATATTTAGATATGAAATCTACTCTTGACTCACGCAGAGTGTTGGTTTATTTGGTGATCTGATTATCTACCTGGATAAATTGGTTAGAGTATTGGGATGAAGACTACAAGTTTGTGGGTGTGGAGTCAGACATTCAAGATTCAAAGTGTTTATTGTCATACGTACAGTAGGGAAACATGTTTCCCTGCACAGTGAAATGCTTCCTTTGCCATCCGCACTTAGCTTGGCCATAGCCCTCCGTAATCTTCCGCTCAGTTATCATTTCCCTGCAGATTATGTCTGGGTTTGATCCCCTTGGACTCGATTTGTCAGGATGAATTCCAACCGGGCCAATCAGCAAATGGTGGGAAACGGGGAGGAGGGTGTTAACGATGACGTTGAATGTGCAGCATATTGTGTTGTAGTCTGGCTTGTTGTAGTTTGGCAATTACTTCCGGAGACGGAAGTAAAGGAAGCCATTCAGTCCGTTTTGGCTAGGCTCCTAAATATTCAGCAATTGCAGTCGGAGCAAGAGAAATGTTTAACCAGTTTTATTGTTGGTAAAAATGCTGTGGCTTCACTCCCCATGGGGTTCGGGAAAAGTCTTATTTTTCTGTACGATAGTACGAGGGTCTGGTAAGACCACGGTAATCTGCACTGAGCACAGCAATAAAGCAGATAGATGAATAAAAAGCATCTTTAAGGCAAACTACAAGGCAGCAATATGAAAAATACTACAATTTACACAAAAGGCTGCTTGATGCTCAAGGCTACATTAGCCGTTATTAGATTAGATTAGATTTGACTTATACTATATCTTATATTAATATTTATGAGCACAACACACCCAAATCTCTGACTGAGCTGTTGGTGGTCAAGTTGGTTTGTGGGTAATTAAGGCTCCAGATTTTCGACCTGCTTTAATTTGCTTGCATTACACCTGTGTGTGCACATTAGGCTCATTGCTCAGCCACATCTGAACCACATGTCGACCCCACTGCTTTGTGTCGCTCATCAGCCCTCTTATTAAAGTTAGCTTTGTGAAGCCACAGTGTTTAACAGCAGGGTCGACATTCTTCCTTTTTGAAAAATAAACTGCTGGACACAAGCCGGCCAGTCAGCAGCACACCAAGGAGCTCAGGAACACAGAGGAGTGAAGGGCCCGGTACCAGACTCAGCCTGTGGTGATAGTCCCACCTATTCATGGAAAACATTGCTGGATGCAATTTATCTATTGTCATAACATCATAATAGCTGTTAGACAATTAAAAGCAGGAAGCGATGTGGGACGGATGACTTATTAAAGGATTTCGTGTCCATGTGTTCATATTTAATCTTGATCTGATTGTAGGTCGTCACCTCTTTGCTAACGGGAAATTCCAAAGATAGCATGTTATTGAGCAACAGTGAGGGCCTGTGTATATTTACATCATTGTCTTCTTCTCTAGGAAAGTCTGAGAAGTGTGGAGAGTTTTCTCATAGCTCCATATAGCTGTGTAACGCTACACTGCCAACATAAACATGGACCAGATGAGAGTTTCTCATTACCGCAGATCGACATAAAAGTTGTCAAGTTCTGCTTTTTTTCACAAATATTGTACATTGTGTAAAGTATTAAGTAGTGGTTTTACTATAATAGTTTTTATCATTTTCACAACAATGCTGGATTTAATTAAGTGTTATTAAGTAGATGTTTAATATAGAGAACATTTGGTCCGCAGTAATTGAAAAACACATGTTACTAAAGTGAAACCTGATTTAAAAGAACATCTGACTTGCTGTTTTCCACACAATAACGCTTTGTCTGATGCACAAGAGTCCAAAACATGAGTTATTTAGAGCGGCGAGGATCAACAGCATCAACCACAGGGACATGATTCATTCATGATGTTCCTGGAGCAAGACAACCTCATATCTTTACAGATGACAATTCAACACAGCTACAGCATTTTTTTTTTCTCTGTGTAATTATTTTAATTTGTCTAAATTTTACATGCTTGATTTTAAAGGTGTTCAGAAGGAGGTTGATATCAGAGCACTTTTCAACAAGTTAACCTGTTTAACATCTAATATGTTAATTACTTTAAAATATGTTGGAGTGAAGACAAGTTAATGTTGTTTAACAATTAATTTAAATTCAGTTTAAGGGAGCATGTCTGAAACTAGTAGTTTGGAAAGTAATTTAGTATTTTTTTAAGTTTTGTTTAATTTTTTCCTCCTTCTTTCTTAAAGCAACTGAGAAATGTGCTCAGGAGCAAGTAGTGGTGGAGCTGACACGGTGCCTAACGTGGAAGTTATTACGATGTTTTCTTTAATTATCACAAGTGGCCGGTGACAAGGTGAATAGCCTTATAATGGGCGGGCAGAAAAACGCTTTAACACCAGCAAGTGGCCTCTGGCTGACGGCACTGTGAGATCACATGATCTCTCAGTGGGCTGCAGCGTGTGTGCTGAAACCAGTTTAATGAGATGTTTGAGTTTACAGAATCTGAGACTGAAAAGGAATTGTTTTAAATTGTGTTCTGCAAGAAAAAAAAATAATGGTGTCACTTGAACTCCCCAACAAACCTATAGAGAAAGTAAACAGGCCTTCATTTCAACCCCATCGTCAGTTAAAGATGTCCAGCACAGATAAAGATACATCGCAGTTTCCAGCATCAGTCTTTTTCTTGGCATTTACAGCTCCGTTAATCCATCAGGAATGTAGCGAGGCTGAATCCAGCTGCACGGTCGCAAGACTCACGCGACCACACCTGGATTTCTTGGACAGATAGCGTCTCTGTACGTGAACGCAGACAAACAAGAAGTTTGTTGTTGTTCATCCCTCCATCCATATCTTGGGGGTGTTGGAGGTGTGAAGGAAGACACCGGTGATCCAGATGGTCTCACCGTGCCGAACATGCTCCTGCTTAGTGTAAAAGCCCATCGACTGGCTCCTCACTCTCCCAGCACCTCTTTAATGAGAGCTGAGCTCGTAAAAGTGGGCCTTGAACCTTTGAACAAGCCCTCAGCATCACTGGGCCATGTTATTCTGTCATAACGGAGGTGAGGGCATTGTGGAGTGGAGCACAGCTCTCAACAACTTAACACCACGGCCTGGGACGGGGGTATTTTCATGTGTCGGTCCTGTTTTCTCTCTCAGTTTGATCTTTCCAAATGTGTCGCTCTCATTTTGTCCCTTATTTTTTCCCTCATTTACATGTGACGTCCCTCTCTTTTCTGTTTCCTCCTCTCCGTTCTTTGTCAATATGTGATTTGAGTGTGTATTTAAAGCTGTGAGATGGACGCCCACAGTGGGTCTGTCTGTTCGCTGTATGTATACATTAACCCAAAGTTCATCCAGCAGTGTGGTGGGGGGATAGAGATAGCTATCTATCACACATCCTGTAAACAGACAGTGAAGAGATGCAGAGCTTCTCAGTGTTAGTGGGCAGTCCCTCAGGTGTGTCTGTGAAAAAAGCTAATATCCTGCTTTTATAGCTGCTGGTAGCAGCAACACATTACTGGCAGCTCTGTTTTACTGACAGAAAACATCCAAGCAGTGGATCACAGGCCTTATAAATTATAACTTCAATGAAAACATAATAATTATGTGTCATCAGGGGCTTTGTTCAGTTTCGAGGGAGTTTAATCAAAGTTGAGAATCTGCTCAGACACATTAAGTGTAAACCCTTAAACGACATAAGTTAACCAACCAAGAGGTGCCGTCCTCCCGCTCTCATCTTTACAGTCATATGTGACACATCTATGGCTTAGCATTCAACCGCAGTGGCTGCTGTTAAACTGTCAGCTCCACTGTGTGAAACTGCCTACCAAAGCATTGACGGGCAGCTTCACTCACAGAGGATTTTCTGACCCTGATTTTAGGATTTTGCACACAATCATTTCCCAGCAGTATAGATCTAATTATAATGAAGTTACACTAAAATTACCCTGCAAACATTTTGGTCTTAGTCAACTAGGATTTCCTCAGTTGATTGGTCTTTTTTTTTGCTTTTTTCATACTAAACAACAATCCATCCATGGAGCCTATCCCAGCTGTCTTAGGGTGAAAGGCAGGGTACACCCTGGACAAGTCTCCACCTCATCACAGGACACATAGAGACAGACACCCACTCACACTTACATTCACATCTACGGGCAATTTAAATTAGCTAATTAACCTAATCCCCATGCATGTTTTTGGATGGTGGGAGGAAGCCGGAGTACCCGGAGAGAACCCACGTAGACACAAGGAGAACATGCAAACTCCACACAGAAAGGAATCGAACCGGGTACCTTCTTGCTTTGAGGCGACAGTGCTAACCACTACACCACCGTGCCGCCCCCTAAACAACAATAATGATAATAAATTTCATTTATATTTGTAGTACAATTTGAAAATGTCATAGTGCTACAGAGTAAAAAGGAAAAAATAATATATAGAAATTTAAATATATATATTTCGTGATCAATAAATACATAAAAGGAGAATCTATAAAACACATTTAGCAAAAAGCATTTTTAAAAATGTAGGGTTTCAGGGGCCCTCAGGTGGTCAGGGAGGGCGCTCCAAAGCCTTGGGCAGCAGAAGAAAAGGCACGATCGCCCATGGTGCAAAAAACGTATGAGTAAATTTCTCGTAAACGCAAGACTTAAATGGTGCTTCTGTGTGAGATTAGCCATCAAACTCAAAGGAGTGAGCTTGTGTGTACATCTCTACGTGTGTTTGTCAGCAGGTTTGTGACACTGCGCTAATGGCTGTTAAATAAGTGTTAATGAGCACACACTGGTGGACACACACACAGCACGACTTGCTGCCGTTAAATTGAAACACTGGTTCTGTCAGGGACGCCGCCTCTCGCTGTCTGACCGCCTCAGCCAGATGGAGGCACAGATGGGTGAGGGAGGAGGAAATGGAGGAACTTGCTATAACGAAATATACTGCACATGTTGAAACTTTTTGTCAGCGTTCCATCTGTTTTTTACATACTTAGCAAACGTTTGTGTGTGTGTGTGTGCCTCTGCATTCTTGTTGCTGAAAGTGTGTGTCCGTATGTGTGGGCTTGCATGTGTGTTAATCCTCATGTGTGTTCCTACGGTTCTGCATAAAATCCCATAACAGCCCATCTCCATAGCCAGCCTCTGTAGGGACTTGTTATCTGCATATTTGCTGCTTCACTCAAGAATCAAAATGAAATGAGTCCTGAATGCGTTTTGGGAGCCAGTGGAGTATATCACAGATGTCCAGTCAGCTCTGGTTACACGTGGAATATCTGGGTCAAACATGTGGACAATCTATCAGGTCCACCATCTCTCTATCCTCTCATTTTCTCTCTTATTTCGTTCAAAAAATGTTTCTTTTTCTTACCTTCCTTGCAAATCTGGTGTTTCTGGACAGTCAGTGTACACATGCAGATATTGTGCACAGAGTTTAAGTGGAGCCTGAAGTTGTTGAAGCATCATATGCACACACACATTTTTATGGCACTGTGACTGTTTGATTTGCTCTCAATGCTTTTTAAATCCAGGCACCAGGGATGCACTTCTAGAACCGAGCAGGCCCTTTTTTGGTCTTGTTTATTTATTTGGGAGTGTTTTCTCACGTCCATGTGGTTCTGATTGTGTGATTTGGACCAAGGACAAAGACGGGGATGAGTAGAGAGAGCAGGGAGAGTGACTAATGTGCACAATGTGATACTGATAAATGGAAACGTGAGAATTTAAGACGCATGTGAAGTGGACAGATGGGAACTCATGTTTCAGTTCCTTCCTGTCATTTTAAATTGCTCCACATCTCTATAAGTAAACTTGCTATAATTGCGACACCATCTTGGCATGCAGTGCTGCCTCCTCTACCTCGAGCGCCATATGATTCCTTTTACATTCCAAACAAAGAGTTTGGCTGTTTAACGCAAACGATTAAACCAGAAGAGAACTATAACTGCCCAAATTGGCCCTTAAATGGGGAACTGGTTAATATCACACAGCAGCCCAATGAGGAGAGCTGACCCCAGTCATCATAAAACACGTTGGAGCGTGTAACAAACCAAACCACCGCTTTTCTGATGCAGCTTTAATTTGAGAATTGTCTCATTGATGAAACAACCAGGAGTAACACACTGCTGATTAAATTAGTGCAAATAATCAAGATGTCATTTGTCAGAGGCGTTGAAGTTCTGGCATTTTTTCAAGATCTATCCGTTCTCTGTTTTTTGTTTGTTATTACAGGGAAGCATGTGGATTTGTCTGATGCTTTTTTTTTATATGAAAGAAGGCACAGAGTGAGCCAAGCCTCACCGCTGTGAACTGACTGACTGCAGGGATCCTCAATGATTGAAACATTATTAGACATCTGTGATATAATAGTGAGCAATGATCTGTCACTGGTGAGTGAAGGCTGTGAACTTATCCCAGTGCTTTATGCTCTGCTGGTAGAAAACATCCAGTTTAACTCAGTCAGTCACGTTTTTTTCAATATTTAGTCTTTCTGAGGGGAGAACAGAAGAAAATTGACATTCACATGGATGTTCACTACTGTAATTCGCAGAAAGTTAATACCTTCCTGTTTTATAGTTTTCCAGACCGGATTTCTGGATTTTTGTACCTGGCACTAACACGAGTCCTACTGAGGCTTTTTTTTAACAAGCAGATGTCCACGAGACATCTTTCCTGGCACAGGGTGTGCTCTTGATTTATTTTTGGCACGTTTTGATCAAATCAGACAGACAATTTGTCTGTCTGGAACACCAGTTAATTTGCTGTGCAGATCAGCTGATGTTGTTTGGTCTGATTCCATCTGAACTTTTAAACTCTCTGTCTGTTATCTGTCTCTGTTTCCTCCTCTATTGGAAAGACAGGCAGTGCTAAATGGAGCGTGAGCACCAAGATGTTGATCTTTTCCATCCATTTTTTTTTTTTGCTTTCTGCATGTCTGAATGCCTGTGTGTTTTGATGTATGCGTGTTTGTGGACAAGGCAGTGCACGGCTTCCTCGCCTGTTTGAGGTGGACAGAGGGGGTGGCTGCAGCAGATCGGAGGGGGTGGAGGTGCTGTGCGTACCCCAAGCAAACAGGCCAGATAAGATCAGAGTGGAGGGAGCGCAGCTGGAAGCCTTCCTGGGTTGACCCCTTTCTCCGCCTCTCTCACATTCCTGCGAACCCCTCGCTGTCTTCTATCTTTTCTCCTGCACATTCCACCTCCTAACATCTATTCTTTGCTTCAGCTCATCTTTTCCTGTCCCCACTCACAATATCACTCCATCCATTTTCTTTGATTTTTTTTCAAACATTATCCTCATGTTTGGGGTTTCTTTACATCGTCTCTCCTCCTGTTCGTGGCTTTACTGCCTCTTCTCCATCATCCCTCTCCTCCTCCTCCTCGTCTCAGCAGGACCTCAGTAAAGTGGGGTCAGCCTTTAGCTTGTAATGCTGTGTCTTTCCTCTGTTTCTCCTTTGCTCTTTGACCATGTTCATTAATACTAGCCCCTCTAAACTGACCGATTGCCTTTCATGTTTTCCCCTGGGCCATGTCTTAGACATGACAGTAGACCCTAACATTTCAAAGGAAGGCCTCTCCACCGGGGCGTGTATGCTTTTTTTGTGATTTACATGTGTGTGTGTGTCTGCCTCTTTTAATAGGACCAAGACAAAGCAAAAGTAGTGCAAAGCAGCTGTGCTTGTTATCTTTTGTGACCTAATTTAATATCATCGTGTGAAGCTGTTATGGGTGGTGTTGTGAGCTGTAGTAGCAGCTGTACGCCACATTAAAATGTGTGAGGAAGAGGAGGAAAAAGTGAGGAGAGGAGGGGTAATGTGAAACTCTGAGTCTGTCTTGGAATGATTGTCGTGTCTATTTAGCTCAGTGTGTGGCAACACAAAGACAGCTGCTGTTGCCAGCTCACATGTATTTTGGCCGTGCATTGGTCCCTCCTGTCACTTTATCCACACCCATATCTGTAAATAGTCTGTGCCGCTGACAGACTGTGTGAGATGGATGACATGCTGCAGAACTGAGATATTATCTTGAGATATTAATACAACCCAGGGTTTAGGGATCTAAATGATCAGAGCTGAATTTCAGGTCCAGTTTTAGATGTTTGCTGCAGGCCACACCAGCATCACTGGTGCTCATAACCTCACAACCTCTTGACCTTTTTAGCAAGAGTGGAGCCTTGTAATCTCTTCTGCAGTAAGCTTTAAACCCTAAACAAGCCCTTTTTAGTGTGGCCAAAACAGGATGCCAGAAGAGCAACCTACCCCCTCCAGCCCTGCCCAGCCTAAGCTCCCTCTCCTCCTCCCACTGGGAGTCGGAGCTCCATCAGCACCCTGGCACTATTCTCACACCAGGCGTAGAGGGGGTAGATATAAAAGAAACATCTGCTTACCAAAGTTTGCATAAATAAGTGTGTATAAGTAATATCTGTAGCACCAAAATGTCACTGAAAATATTATCTTTAAAACACCATTTGCTTCTCAAAGCCTGTGTATTATCACTTACTCGTGTGTCTTTTGTGTATAATAGCTGCTTTTGTTTTTACGCTCATTTTTCTCCTCACTTTTCATAACCAACTTATTTTAAACTAGTCTACTCCTTTTTTAGTTGAAAGTACTCTGATAGGTCAGCATTTACACTGTAAATAGCAACCTGAACGTGAGATCTGTTTCAGCTTTGTGTCTTCCTCGGAAATAAGGGAACTATAAACAAACAAAAAAAACAAAAATTCTATATTATTTTGTTACCCATGATCTGTAATCCTGTTTAGGATTAATGGTGTCATTCTTCAAGTCGTTCTTGGGCAAACATGAATAGGGAAAGAATAATGAGGACCAGGGCTGTAGGTCTTTTTAAGGGATAGGGGGTAGTGGGGGGGGGTTTAGCAGGAGAACTGGAGGGGGTTGGGGGTGGCGATGGGGTGTTGAGGGTTCCATGACAGGCCTGATCTGTTCGCTCAGGGGGTCAAATGGCCCTTCACAAAAAAATGGATCAAATGACCTAGCTTTAATGGTCCTGAAGTTGTCCGTCTGTCAGTCTGTTTACAGGTCTGCTAACTGTCAATCATCAGTCATTTAGTGTGTCACATGCACACACACGCACACACTCACACACACACACACACACACACTCTTTGCCCCAACCCTCAGACCAATATCTGACCCCGGGCACTGACACCGGACTCGATCGTGGTCGATGTTGGAGTTGGAGCTGAATCGAGTTAGTCTGACTCTCATTGGATCCATAAAGCACGAAGACCCTGAGGAGGACATCTAACCTGGTTAAAGAGAGCAAACAAATATGTTTCAGCACAGGAGTCAGTATAAACAGGTGTATGAATATGTACACAAATGCTCACATGCCACTACAGCCATGTAGCCATGTGAGCACAGAGAAAAACATAAACTTTGGACACAACCCAGCGAACTCATGAGGACTATTGACCATATGTCTGCGCGCGCGCACACACACACACACACACACACACACACACACACACACACACACACAAACTCACCCAGAACAGGAAGCAGAAAGCAAGAGGAACAACAATGGCGTCTCTCTTGATCCCGTCTTTCCTCTTCTCTACTGAGGGCCACAGAGTGAGACTATTGTCTGTCCTCATGGCAGCCATCATCTATCCGTCTTTTTCTTCCTACGCGCTGAGCTCTCCACATAGTTTGGACATCCTATAAGATTGACATCGAGTGTGGAAAAAAGGCCTGCCTCATGAGACCCACAGGATGCCCCCCTGTCCTGCTGGTTGTGATTGTTCGTGTGGTATTGGGCTCCTTAGTGTTGCGTACTGTGGTGTCACATTTGTGCTCTGTGGTGTGGTATTGTGGTAACGCTGAGGGGGCGGAGGGCAGACAGCCTGAACGGGGCTCTTTAAAGTGAATAAAAAGTCTTTAGTGTGAGTAAAAATCCTGTTTTTCATTCACGTTTCTTTGACACACTCACACAGACATGTGTGTACATTTGAGGTACGTTGACGGTCCTCTCTTCTGTTAAATATTTTCTGCAGCCCTTGTGTGAGGGGTTTGATGCTACCTTTGCTGATGGATGCAAGCAGCTGCAGGGAAGCGTCAGTAACTTTGACCAGAATAGTCTGCATTTGTCATGATGCCTTCGGCACTGCACAAGTATGGCATACATTTGCATTTCAGACATTTTGCGTGTATATCTTAGTCAATGGTAGTATTGTATTCTGTTGAATTATTTTTTTTGGGCCATGCAAGCTGTGTGGCTCTGAAGGCTCTGACAATTGACAGTGTCAATTTTGGGCCTGTGAGCATCTGTGGCCATAATTTTGCAGTGAGTCCTGCATTGTTGGCAACTTTTTGGCCACAACACATGCGAGTCAGCAGTAAGCCTCTTCTCCAGCGTCTGGGCTTCATTATGTCATCTGTACTTTGTCTTTAGTGCTAATTAGCAAATCTGCTAAACTAAGATGTAGTCCTGGTAAATGTTGAACTGGTTAAACAGCATCACAGAATAGCTAGCATGACTGCAACTTCCCATTTACGACACGTTTTATCCACATCACCCTAAGATTGATGCAGAAGGGTTCATGCAGCACACCCGACATTTTTCATTTCTGAACGTCACATCCCTAAACAGTTTCTTCATATGCTTTCTGCCCTGCGGCCTTTTTAACCACAATCAATCAGAAACTCATACTTTTGACATGTTTTCGTTCCTTTATATTGATGGTTAAATTGTTCGCAAGCTTAATTCCATTTTAAGAGCCGCAGTCTTGCTTTGACCTGATTCTTGTCAGTTTTCAAAAAGCCTTTCTTTGACTGAGCTGTGGCACAGTGCGGCTCAGCCAAAACCACCACTGTCACTTTGAATTGACAGGATCTTAGTTATCGTTTGATTGGCGCTCTGGTCTTTTTTGGGCAAGATGTTTCCACTTTGGAGGACTGTAACAGTATATTGCCATGATGAGGTTGCCAGCACATTGTTGGACTCCACACACACCTGCGAACCAGTCATAGAGGACTGGGAAGATCATCAGCTGAGGACGACTTCCTCTGTCTGCTCACTTTCATTTCTAATCAGTCCTTTGTTCTGTCCAGTCTCTCCTCCTCTGTTAAAGTAGGAATACAGATGTCAAGGCCATTTGCTTCCCCTGTGAGGTGGGGAGGGCCGTAAAACCCTCAGTCCACTGTAGAACACGATCTTCAACGCTCCGTTAGCCATCAGCTGACCTGAGCTGATCTTTCCACTCTCCCCTCCAGCTTTTTCTCTCTCTTTATCACTTCTCCTTCTTTCTCTCTTCTTCTCACTTTCTCAACCTCAACTTCATGTCTTCCAACCCATTATCACCTTTAGCTGTTCTTTTTCTTTCCATCCTTTCCATCATGAATTCGTTTCTCTCTCTCTCTCTCTCTCTCTCTCTCTTTCAGTCTGTCTACAGATAATATTATATTGGGAAATCATTTGGCATCCTTTGATTTGATGGTTTAAGAACATAATGTTCGGCCGACATTAACCAGAAAGGTAAATTACCATATATCATGTTTGTTGCCCCCTTGAGAATGAAATTCTATTGTCCTGTTTGTGGAAAACCACAATATGACAAGGCCCTAAGCGAGCTTTAACCAAACACTAAGAATGATTTGTAGACGGTTTAATCCAGTTATTGTGTTTACAGAGCAGGACTCACTCTTTTCCACTCACTTACCAATCTGCTGACCCAGGCTGACCTCAACGCCTTAGGAAGCGTCTCTTTTTCCACTCATTTCCTCGCAGCTCTCATTCAGTTGGAGTATTTGGTGTCCACAAATTCCCAAAATGTGGGCTCTCTCTCCTCCTTAAAGCCCCCATGTGTCACCAAAGACACATGTGTTAGCCTATTAGCACATTAAGTAGCCCTCTCGAAATTCCTCTGATAGTTTTTAATGAAGCCACTCTCTATAGGGATCAGAGCAGCAGTGTTAAATTTAGGCATTCATTAACCTCTCTGTGTCTCAGTTTCCTGCTATTGTCAGACAGCAGGCGCAAGTGTGGTGGACAGTGAGGGCTTTAGGGATGTGTGTGAGCATCAGTTCCTCCAGTGATGGACTCCAGAGAGCGGAGACGAGTCAAAGGATCATCACGTCAACTGAGACGCAGAGAGCTGGTAATAGATGCGTCGATGGACAGAGCACTTGGATGTATAGATAGACAGAGTGATGGACAGGCGGAGGTGTGAAATGAAAGCACCTGGTCCAGAGAGTGAGATGGCCAATCCTGGCAAGGATCAAGGGGTTGTGACCCCTGACAGGTGTGGAGGATGGATGCCATCGCTGTGGCATTCATGAGAGACAGATGAAAATGGCTGAGATAGGAGGACGTTACACACACACACACCCTCAGTGTGTGTGTGTGTGTGTGTGTGTGTGTGTATCAATGTCCACTTGCGGCGCCAAGTGCTTTTTAACAGCCTCTTTCAAATTCAATTTTGAACTTACTCCCCTGATTTCTGGTCAAGAAACATTTTTCTCGGCAATCCGACACATCACTCACTCAGCCCAGTTCATCCAGTGTTTACTCAGGTCCATAAAGGATATTTGACTTATGTTAATGAGAGCGTCTTCTGCCAAACCAGAAGAAGATAAATAAACCTCAGCACTGAGCATAAAGGAATCACTTTCCTGTCTGACACTGAGAGGCTCCTGCTCCTGCTGCTTATGAGTTTTGTACTGAATTAAAGCAACGCAGGCTGTCACATATTGAACAGTTCTGGAGCAAAAATTTAGCAGTCTGAGAGTATTTTGTTTGCTGGTTGCTGAATTGTGAAAACTATTTGTGTCAGCAGACATTTTCAATTCAAACAGTGTTTGTTTAAGAACACAAAAGAGTCTGTGGTTCAGAAATAAAGACAAGAACTGAAACGATACAGAAAATAACTGTTTTGATCATTTTAATAAGTAATTTTCCAGCAAAAATGCCAAACCCTTCTCTCTTACTGCCTCGTAGTAATGAGCATGTGCTGCATTGTTTTTTTAATTAAACAAAACAAGCCATTTGAGGATGTCACCTTGGAATGAGAGAAATTCTCATTCTGACTTTGGAGCTACTTTTTTTCCCATTTCATAATCTAGCTGATTGATTAATTGAGGTCAATTGAGAAAATACTTAACAAACTGGAAAAGCACTCAGAGAGTGCAGACCTCCGCCAAGGAGGTAATGTTTTCACCAGGGCTTGTTTGTTTGTTGGTTTGCAAAGTAACTCAAAAAGTTGTGGACGGTTTTTGACAAAATTTTCAGGATTGGCTGGATCTGATTCAACGGCAACACCAAAAATGAATCAGTTTGAGTTATTTTGCAAACTAACAATAAACAAACCCTGGTGAAAACATAACCTCCTTGGCGGAGGTAGAATAATAATTAGTTGCATGCAATTAGATAAAGACAGAGGTTGAAAGACTAAAGCCACAGGACAGAATGTGTCTACTCAAGAGATTATGACCTTTGAAACCTCATATTGTTGTTGTATTATCATACTTTTTAGGGCTGAAATAGAATTTGAAACTTCTTACTTCTTAGTGGCAGTAAATGGCAAAAAGATAACCCCTATAAACCTCCATCCTGGTGAGTTTGAGATGAGCATGGAGTGTACAATGAAGAGTGACATGAATACAAAGACACTGCAGAAACTCTGACAGGAATTATGTGTGTCTGAAAACAACGGAGGGAAGAATGGAAAGAGAAAAGAGGTCAGATTGGGTGACATCTGATTGATGTGTTAAAGCTCTGAGTGAGGCATCAGTGGCTGTGGTTGGAGTTCGGTCCTTGTGAGTAAGTAAGTGCGTGTGTGGTTTAGTGTGTGGTTCTGGCACATCTTTGCTGATGGAGGCCAGGATGCCAGGCACCATTGGGAATGTTGGAATGCTGGATGCCCTTTCACAACGACCTGTGTGTGTGTTTGTGTGCGATAAGTGAGAGGCGTAAGGGAATAAGCGAGCAGCCTTGAAGAGTTTATAAGGCCTCCCGTATAAACGCAGCGACCCTGCAGCGATGCTTCACACAAACAGCTCAGCTCAATGGACTAATACATTTTCCATGCCTCTCATTATACAGAGGTTGTTTCGTTTAAAAGGCATGTAACCTCTCATGCTTTGGGGTTAATACACTGCTATTTCTACTTTTTCATTAGGATTTTCTGTATTCGTCCGTGAGCCGTCTAATTAAAAAAAGTTTTAGGAAATCAAGATCAGCTTTGGACAATGAATTTGTGGGATGAAATAAAGAACAGATGTTTAGGGGATAATGAAGTCGTCAAAGACCTCGGCCCCAGTTTTTTAAAGTGTTAGACTCTTATTATATTATAAGTAGACAGCTATTTTTGCAGTCTTGTCATTTTTAGGGAGCAGTGTTGTGGTCCTTTCTTTCCATGCTATCTGTTATTTATGACCCTGGCATGAAGTCAGCCTTGTGTTTAGCATCCATCATGCTCTTATCAGGATTGTTGGGGGTAGTCTTCCTGATCGATCGGCTGCTCCCGCTAAGTGGACGTCCCTAATTTGTTAAATGGACAACCCAGAAAAGGCAGATTTTACTCTCTGAGGAATAAATGTTTGCTGTGACGCTTTTGGGAACGCTAAAGCTCAGGAGTGTCTTGCAGCGGAGGAGTGAAGGCCATGTTTGGAGGAGTGAGGAATGCTTTGGCCCGTTGTCATCCCGCTGGTCCGGTGATGGTGGTGTCAGGTTGACTGTGAGTGATCCCAAGTTACTTACATTCCCATCATCCCCTCCCTAAAACATACCAGTGCAGTACTGGAGCTGGATCATGGCATCAACCCACCAGCCGTTATTGTCCCACCACCAGCTTCTTCTCTGTCATATAGTGAGAGGCATGCTAATCCTTCTTTCCACACAAACAAGATGGCAAGGACACAGTCACCTTGTACAAATGGGACCTGGTGTTTTCAGACAAATGGATAAACAGTCAGGCAGACAGCCAGACAGACAACAGACCGAGGATTAGCCAGGACCCGCAAAACAACGCCCACCGGAAGAAGCTGGGCATATTTTAGGCTTACTGTTATCGTCCTCTAGCACAAAAGCACATTTGAATGCGACCATAGCCTTAACGTGCATGCATATGTATGCCAACACACACACACACACACACACACACACACACACACACACACACACAGCTATTCTTGTCCAGCCACTCATCTGAAAAAGTGCAGAGCTGGTTAAGTTACATGGGGAAAGGCGGTGGAGGATTTGGAGGGCAGATTGTCATTGTCGCTGTGCTGCTGACTGCACAACTCCTAATGAACTCGAACATCCCCATTATGGGAATAATTGTTCTGGTGAGGTGGAATTTGGGCTCAGTCTGTGTGTGGTCAGACATGGTCTGCCTACAATGTGGCTCTGAATGCTTCGCTTCCCGCGGGAAGGTTTGTGTTGCCGAGCTTCACTTTGCCTCCACACACACACATCCAGACCCTCGAGGCTGCTTGTGTTGGACAATTCAGTGCTTTTGTCTGAGATTCGGTTTCAATGGCTTTTGAAAATGGAATAATAATGTGAAGGTGGTTATCATCAGCCAAATATAAATAGTGCACTAATGAACAGAGAAGAGGAAAAGGAGAAGATGAACGGAGACGGTAATTTTGTCATTTAAACCAATGGTTAAAACGCAAATTGTCGCCATGCTGACAGGACTATGTCTCCATTGTGACTGTTTAATCATGTAGCCATCAGCAAAACCATTGAATTAGCAGCCAGTGTGGTTTGTTCTTCCAAACTCTGTAAAGTCCTGTGTCATCACTTCCCTGCTTTTCCAAATTCCACACAAAAGCCTCAGGAATCCTCCGTACTGTACCAGCTACTGATACTGTCACATTTGGACTTTCTGTAGAAGCAGTCGTGGTTCATAGGAGTCAACAAAGTCAATTGAATCAAAGATGAAGCTCCTCTAAAAATTATGTGGATTTTAGCACAATACTTTAACTTAAACACCAAAACCACCAAGTAATCAATAATTCCAACACATGCAGCCAAAACCTCTGTCATCCATTGATGTTCAAAGACTATTTTAACCGACAAGCTGCTCTGTTGCATTGGGTGATATGTTCCTTCATCACAATAAACACTGCAGTTTATTTTCATCAACTGTGCTGCTGACACTAGCACACCAAATGTGTGCTAATCCACGGATGAAAATAGTCCCCATTAAATGCGCTATTTATTCCTGTTTGAGTAATGCTTGTGAAGAAATATATAAAACTTAAGCAACCAGTGCAGAACTTGAGTCTTTTTCTAAGGAAATCCCAAGTCATCATACCTCTGCTCTACCTCTGGCATGTAGCAGTAAAGTGTGCAGCGTGCAGTCACTCTCTGATGCTTATCACTGTGATTGGAAGTGTTATTAGTTCCAGCACTGCCAGCTCCAGTAGAGCCTGAAAAAACCTGTTATCTTTATCTACATGAAGTGTAAGAATATATGTGTATACACACACACACACACACACACACACACACACACACACACGCGCGCACACACACAGGCCCATTGCCACACGCAAACAGACATGCAATCACCAACTTCACGTCACCAACTCGACTCTCACTCTCTGTTTGTTATTCTTGTGTGTGTGTGTGCGCGCGCGCACGCTTTACATGGTGCATTTGCCATTTGTGTGTCTGTCTTTGCCATATGTTTATAATTTATGGGGATCTAAAAGAGGATTTAAAACACATTAGTTTAAAGAGGACTGGACTCTTTCTGTGTTGCCTGCTGTAGGAAACACTGTTTACATTTCTGTGTATTAATAAACAAAAGGCTAGTGTTGCTGCCTGGTTGGATCTGTGTACTTTTTGTTGCACGAGCAGATGTTTGCGTGTAAACACTGCTTCTCCTCCAGATGGGACATCAAATAGATTTCTGAATGGCCGAAAATTAAAACTGTATCCTTGAGTGCCTTTAAAAGATGATTTATGGATACAGACTATATGTATGTCATTTGGCTCAGAGGGTCCATCCTCTCACTCTTTTTGGCCACACTTTGGCATCAGTGTATCTCGTGTAGTCTTAAATGGATTATTATTTTTCCATGTGTATTCATTTCACTAATATTCTATTTAATTGTTTCTGGCTCAGTTGTACGGAGCTGCTATTCTCTTGTAGTTTTCAGCCTCTCTTGGTTTGCTTTCTGTCATGTTTGCAGGAGTCTCCATCCACTCAGATTGTAATGTCTCTTGAGTGTTGAGGAATGTGTTTGAAGAGTTGGTAGGAGTGTGCTCCGCCTGCCCCTCTCTCTCCTTCATGCTGTCTGAAGTGTTGCCCTCGCCCCTCCACCCTTGTTCTCTCCCTGCACCAGACCTCCCCTCATGCCCTCTGTTCCCTGGATGTCCATGCTCTCCACCCATATGGTCCCATAGCGCCTCCTTTTTCATCGTCCCCGTCCTTCCACCTTCAACCCCGACCTTTCTTTGTCCTCCACTCGTCCTCCTCCATCTTCACCTGCTGTCCATGCTTCCCCCTCTTGTGCGTCTCCATCTGCGTCAGTGCTGCAGATGTCCCCTTAACTTAGATGCTCATTATCCCTTAACGCACCTCTTCAGCTTCCACGATCTGGAGCTTGATGCCAGGGTGGAGGAGGTCCGCTCTGTGACGAACAGTCAAAAACACATATGTGTTTTCTGTTTGAAGGAAGCAGCAATATTATGCTGTGAAGACTGATGGCTGCCAGTTCTCATGTGGCCTGAGGGAGCTGCCACAGAGCAAGGTGGATGTATGTGAGCGCTGCATGTGTGTGCAGAGGGGAGCGTTTGTAGGACCTCACTTATTAGATTACTGAAACATAAACAAAGGGCTGTCATTGCAAACGCTGATGAATTTAGTAAGAATTATGTTCCTTTATGATCGTATTATTCTCAAAACTTTTTATATCTTTATCCTCCACTATCTTCATCCATGAATCTGCTTTCGTGGCCATATGTGGAGTTATAATTGGTCCGTGGTGTTGAGCTGGTAGAACTCGCGTGACCTTTGGGCCAGCTCCCCGAGAGAAAGTTCAATACCAGGAATGGAAACATCACTCTTCTGCTGGGCCACACAAACGGAGCCAACCTAGGGCACTTCTAGAAACAACGAACGCCAAGGCTCTTTGGTTTTGAATAATTAGTTTCATAAACAGGAGCAAAGAGTTGCGACACGCTCTTCTCTGGGAACAATATTGAAGCAATTTACACATATCAGTCAGCGTTGTTTGACAGAAAGAGACATTTCCCCCTCATTGGTCCAGATGTTTCTTTTGCAAGAGACCCTTTAAAGGAGCGTGAGCGTAGTGATGGGCAACACCCAAACTGAAATGTAGATGCTTTTAGTCTTGCTTACGTAAGCACATTAGGGAGGAGAGGCTCATGTGTGGGTAGTTTGCACCATAGGTACAGTTATGCTCTGGCTGACAGCTGTTGAAGGCATTTTGATGCATTTTGGTCATTAAGTGACTGATCCTGTCTGAGGTATCGAGCCCTGGACACTCATTTTTGTGGTAAATGCTGTTATAACTAAGAATCTGATTGAAAGTGTGGAAAAAGTTCTGTTTTTTTTTCTACTTCCACACTTTGGTCTCAGTAGACAGCCTGCAAGCGCTGACAGATGAATCTCACGCTGAGTGGGACTTTTGATATCTTCCTCCCTTCAACCCTTCACTCCATCTTCATTCTCCCCAGAGAGAGAGAGAGACAGAGGCCAGGCCAAGCCAGGCCAGGCCGCTCCGTGTCGGACAAGCTGGGCTTCCTGGTGGGTGATAAGTGATGGAGCAGGGCCGCGTGGTCAGGGTCCACGGGGGACAACCCCGAGAAGGCCCTTAAGGGGTCAAAGGGCAGAGGAGTCGACTGGGTCGAACTCCTCGAGGTACCACAACACAGATGGCAATGAGGGGTAATAAGAGAGGGAGCTGGTGTCACAGTGCAAGCCAAGGCATGGGAACCACTACTGCAGATGTGTGTGTGTGTGTGTGTCCACACGCTCATACACTCCATTCAAAGCATAATAATCAAAGGGGAAAGCTGTCCGACCGGTTCAATTAAGAGGTTTGTTTTCTGAATGCCTGTTTGAAGCAGCTCCCCATTAATCTTTCATGGAGCTTGAGGCAGAAAATCCACATTATGCTGCAGATAGTCGCACATACTTGGGCAAGCTCTATATTTACCGTGAAATTCAAACTACAGGGTCATTAGCTTGTATCATAATTTGTGTCATATATACTTTTCTGTTACGCCGAGCCTCCCTTAATGTGGGCTCAGTGTGGGGTGGCGGTGGTTGGCAGGTGTAACTAATTAGTGTGTGTGAGTGTGTGTGTGTGTGTGTGTGTGTGTGTGTGTGTGTGTGTGTGAGAGAGAAAGTGGGAAATCAGCCTTAAATGAGCAGCGTGCGTGTGTGGATGCATGTTTGCACTCATGACGGATTGTGCAGGGCTTTTAGTGAGTGTATGTATTTGCAGAGGATCACAGGGCCGGACCTCTGCTGTGGGATGACCCCCACATCGAAGGTCCTGTAGGCCCCCGGGGGCCGACCGCTGAAGTAGATCCCTGCTCTCTCAGTGGGTGCTCTCTGTAACAGCGTCCTGTGAGCTCACACTAACTCTGTTAACCGGAGTAATGAGATTTTTAAAGAGCATTATAAAGGTGTTGTTCTCAAGGAGATACAATCTGAATTGAGTTAAACTCAGGAAGCAGCACAAAACAAGAGATCATAAATGCTTTCACAGTCTGTTAATACGCATTATCAGACTTTGGTGTGTCTTTTTCTTTCTCTGATAGCATGCTAGGCTAATTACCTCCTGGCCCCTCAGCTTAATAAAAATCAAACTCTGTGTATTTCCTGTTTGATAGGAAATTGATATCAGAGATAAGGCCCATTTGCATAAAGATGGCAGAAAGAGGAGAGTAGCTTGTAATTATTTGCAGAGAGAAGCTTGTTTCTACTTGAGGGTAAAGTCCTTGTCCTGATAGCAGTCGGGTTATCTTTATACCAATCCTTTGATTTGTTTTATTTATTTGATGTTCTCTTATCGCAGTTGTCGGTGGCCTAAGGACAGTTCCCATACACTTGGCATAGCATAAGAATCATTATGCAGTCCAAATGTGCTGATCTATTGAGATGCTATTAGGCGTTAGGGTTTCTTAGATGCGATACCGCAGCAGGCAGCGGAGAATAGTTTGGCTTTTATATGCTGGAGACTAAATTGGAGGAATAGTTGGACATTTTGGGAAACAAAGTTATCTGCTTTCACGGGCTTCATGAGTTACATGAGAAGACTGATACCACTGTCAGATTTGCCCGCTAAATATGAAGCTAGGCAATGGTTGGCTTAGCTTTTGATTTAGATCCAGTTTAATCATCTCATGACCTTGACGAGCTGTCATCACCTTCCTCCTCCAGAAGCGTTGGTACAAACCTCAGTTAGCCCCTCGCCTCACCGCAGCAGCAGCCACCATGCAGGCTTCAGCGCAGGCTCACCTTCCACAGCCGGGCTGACTTTCACAGACAGGCTGTGCTTGCATATGAATATGTGTAGCTGCGGTTATTGTGTCAGATGAGACGTGTCTTTGGGGGCAGTGGAGATGTCTGTGTGCGATAGGCTTTTTTAGGGTCATGCTGTTTTCTGTTTCAGGCAATGAGCCGAGGGGAGTTTGTCTGTGTGTCACCTCAAACTGTTTCCCTGCTGTTATTGGAACATCATGTCTCTGTTACACTTTCAGCACTCTTTCTGTAGTTTATCTCTATCAGTGAAATTCCAGATGCCAAAGATCCCAGTGTACATTAGTGAGTTATTTTTTTCTGCTGACAGTCTGTTGTCCAGTGGCACAGGAGCCGTGAAAACACATTGAGTCTTAACTCAGTGTTGGGGTCAGAGACTGGCTCTGGCTTTCTTCAACAAGCCTCTGAAACACAGGAGCTTAGGTAAAGGATGCATGGTGAGGATGCCCAACATTGGATCAGTTCTTTGCAGTTTGAAGTGTGAGAAAAATGTGAAAAACAGCTCGCTAAATTATCAGTTTAACACTCACGTTCAAACCCCCAAAAGATGCATCTTAATTAACAAATAGTTTTCAAAATTTACACATGCATCATTCTTATCTCTTAACTCTTTGAGTACCAGCCTATTTTTAAATCAAAAGTGCCTTGTGCAAGTGTTTTTTGCTCATTTTGAGTCATATTTCTCGACCCACAGACTATTTTTTACCATGTCTCTGAAAACACTGAATAGCTCAAATGAAAGAAGAGATGCACTATTTCATCATGATAAACAACGTTTGTTTTTACCTTGTTCTGTTCTTGTGTTGTGTGGAGGAGAGTAGAGGCCTCTTTCACCAAAATCACCACTTTTTGTCCAGAATCTGTTTGTTTTGCTCTCTAAACGTGATCGTCTCCACTTCCTGCTTTTATCTCCTTGGTGCATATTAACCCTTTATGTCCTGACTACAAATCACAGAAGCCCCAAAATTACTTACATGCCGCAGGAGACTGTGATCAGCGACCAGCTGCAACAAACACTTTGACGGTGACACTCGTCAATGGCACTCAGAGAGTTAATGAGTCCATACAGTGAGCTATCATTTGAGCTCATTGATTTACCTAAATGGTTTACTGGGATGTAACAGCTCTGTATTGTCCGACACAGTCCAAAACACTAACACTTTACATTTAGAATGAATTTTTACATGATATATGACTTAAATATTTTTATCAAAACTGTTGCTAATTCATTTTTTTTCATGATGTAAAGGTATCAATCACTAGAATTGTGTCAAATGGTAGAGATGTCTAAGCAGCAGCTTTTCAGTATTTTAAGTTTTGCTTCAAAACTTCTGAACGTTTCGGCGTTGTCTGAGTGGGACATCATTTACATTTTGTCTGTTTGTATTCCCCCAGCCTGCTGTCTTCTTAAGTCAGATGTACTGTAGAAACACGTTCACATCTCTTATCTTAGGGCTGCCAGTCAGGCTCCCGGCCTCCAGTGGGAGTGTGTGTACTGGATGCTGACTGGTCAAAGGTCTGGCATTACTGTGGCAGTTTATCACACTGATAGCACCCAGTAGCATGATTGATCACAAAGCCTTGCCATACTTCCCCACAGAGCCGCCATTTACCCGACCACAGAACCAAACGCCCCTAACTGCAGGATCAGAGGTGACCTGATTGGCTTCAAGAGACTTCTGGCAACACTTATCCTTCCTCTGTGGTCCTCCCAGCTTTGCAACGCTGTTGTGGGAATGATGTCTTTAAACTGTGTACAGATCCTGTTTGAACTGATTCAAAATATTATAAATGTTTGTGTCTGCTTTGTTTTCTCATTGCATTAAACAGTCTTACACACACATATTTGATTTCTTATGGCTGACACACGTATACAAACACTCAATGGGTTTCTAGAGGAGGCTACACCCAATGAGTCAGCCGTTAATCCTGGCACTGCTTGGGCTCATACCTGTTTGGGATTTTAAAATAAAGTGCAGGTGAAAGATTTCTAAACATTTGAACCACCCAGAGCTCCAGTTTATGACTATGAAATGAGATCCAATAGGAAATGTGCCATAAACTACTTATCTGTGTGTCTATGTGACTCATTTGCCCATCATAGTGATCATTTTATTTCCTTTATTATCATGTGATTATGCAGCAACAAACAGGGACAGTTTTGAAAATCCACAAGAAAAAATAAGGTGAGTCGTTATTGGTTCCCAGAAGGTGAACATGGACAGAGTGTGTACAGGAAAATTAATGAAATAAAGAAATTAAATTTATTACTTTTTTTACTTTAATTTATTTATTTATTGCTCAGAGGGTGGATAATGTGTCTAAAAATTGGTGTTATGCTTTGACCACTAGCTAGGAGTTGTATGAAATCTCTGTGAGCCAGTACATTGGCTTGTTGTGCTCACTGGGTGGCTCCTTCACTGCAGCTGGGACTAAGTGTCTTGCTGAAGGCCATTAATGTAGGAGCTTTTGATTTTGGAGAAGAATACTTCTCATTCACTTTCCTGTCCCAACTCTTTCTTTCATTTCCAGCTAACCTTTAGGCGATCATCACCCTCTGCGATTATGGGATAATCAATCGTATTTAGTGCCTGGCACAGGACAAAAAGGCCTACAGATAAATGTTTCTCGTGGACCCTCACAGGCTGGCCGTGGTTCGCTGTGGAGAAACAGTACACATCTCAGCAGCCACTTCTATAAAGGTCCTCTAATGTCAGATGCTCCTAACAAACAGCATGTGCTTCCTGTTTTAGAGGCATCTCTGGCTGTTGTTGTACTCTGTGGTTTGTTGCTCCTAACCAGTAGAAGGACCGATGTGTACGCTACATGTCCTCCTACGGGGAAGGTTGGCTCTGAGCTGCTGTGCGAGAGCTCAGACAGCTGAGGTTACATGAGAAGAGATGAGATAACATTGGAGAGTAATGTAATGTCATGCTACCCGAAAAGCCAGGTGGACTCAAAGTCCATGTCTTCATGACATCACAAATGGCTTATGGGAGAGTGGAACATTATATTCCCATGATCTGAGCGCTGCCTGTGTGATCAAGCATTGACTTCTGATGAATGTCGTACTGTATTACAGACTTATATTTAATTACATTATCTACATTTTTCTCCTTAATTATAGCAGTATAGCATTAGTATCAGACACTTTGTTTCCTTCCTTTTTTGATTCTGCATCTTAATATATAATAATACGTGTGGTTGGGAGTTAATTCGTGGAAACGTCAGCAGATACATACCCTGAAATCAGAGCTGCCTCTCCGTGTGATAAGTAATCCTGCAAGCCTGTGAGCACACGCCTGTTGAATGGCTTGAGTGGAGCTCAGCATTGCAAAGCCGACGGCGGTCCGTTTGGTGACCTGAGGTTCAGTCAGGATGCCTTAATAAACCTACAGCACACCTCCCACTGAGCAACAGGCAGGGATAAAATCCAAATGTTCCTTTGTTTTCTTTCTCTTTGGCTTGTGGCTCTCTCTCATTAGTGTGTGTGTGTGTGTGTGTGTTTGTGAGTGTGTGTTTGTGAGTGTGTGTGCGTGAGTGTGTGCGACTCTGTCTCAGTCAAATGGGATGTAAATTTATGAGTAGTTTGTGTTGAAATGCTGGCAGCGCGCTCAGACGAGAGACACTGTTTTTGTTGGGGCATCACACTGAGTCTTCTTCCACTCCCACAGCCTTGGCCCTCGCCAAGACTTTCACCCATTCACATGCGACCCACACTTTGTCGGTCGCTGTTATCAATAACAGCAAGAGATAAGACTTTCGAGTGGGGAGGATGCTTGACTTTAGGAGTCGTGTTTTCTGTTTTTAAGCATTTCTTCCGTAGACCAAAGTCCTGAGCCTACAGAGGAATTCCTTAGCCCTTATCTCAAAGGGTTTTAAAGTAATTTCTTAAGAATCTAGAGTTAAACCTACACTGCCTGCTTCCCAATCTCTCTTGGTATAAAAGGCTCTGATACAGAGCTGAGGAGGTTATTAACCCACACGGTGCCTTGCGTTGATTACCTCAGTACAAGACAAAGGTGGGGTGACCCTGAGGGGTCTGACGCTGTTTGAAGGCTCAAAGGGGGGTTAAGCTGCACTTTCAAGGAGCATCCAGTTGTTTGAAAACCAGGGTCTTACAGTCTTCCTGCCCCCTGCCTTCCTATTCCTGTCCTGCTGATCTGACATCATCTGTCCCACACACACACACACACACACACACACACATAATGTTAACTCGTCCTGTCTGGATGAATGGATATGAATCTAGGCTTATTGTTCTCTGGATGCTCATTTCCTGCCTCTCACACCTCACTGCCCTGCCCTTAAACACACACACACACACACACACTCGCAGCTCGTCCAGGGGTCGGAGGGAGGGAGCTTAAGGAGCTAGTGGTAGAGGTCAAAGGTTACCAAGTTCCTACCGCCCAATGACTCTGGGTCAGTGTGGTGTGCACCCTTGCGTATGTGCCCGTGTGAGCATGTGTGTTAAAGCTGGACAAAGCAGAGCTTGTGTGCACAAGCGCACAGCTGCGAGGGCTACGTCGTGTTGATGAGGTCTTAATCAGAGCGCTTACAGACAGGGTTACAAGGTCGCCGGGTGATGCTGGGTTTTGATTGGGCCCCTGGGAACCTGATGGACCCTGAGGGCATGAAGGCAGGGTGGCAGCGGAGGGCCACAGCGCCATGACACTCCTGATTTCTCTCGGTCAGTGCACCCAGCATGCTGTGTTTGCACATGGACACACACACACACACACATTTGATTGTTCACCACACACAGACAATAGCCAGAGGTTTGTTATTATAAGGCAGGAAGAGCCTACTGTGTGGCTAAACCAGCCCATGCTCTCCAGCCGTCACCTCCTCTACCCCAAAACCTTCAAACCACCATTCTGGCTCTTATCTCGCTCCCTTTCTCAGCCTGCAGAGAGTAGAGGTGCTATCAATCAGCTGAATGTGGCGAATGAAAGAATAGACGAGAGTGCTTTATTTGCCTTTTATTGGGAGTCCCTCTCCTCGCTGTGCACTGCTTGATCTCATGCCAAGCGTCAGGAGGCAAGGGATGACTCACATGGTTGTTTTGAGTTTAGAGGACTGTTCGGAGAGGAATGGGAGACCTGTGCATATGCTTTGTGTGTTTGGCATGGTCAAGAAGTTTTTAACATCATCTTGAAATTAAAAAAAAAATGTCTGCTCTTTAAAATTCAATCAGAAGCTGCTACTGGAAAGTTTGTAGCACAGCTTTCCTGTCCTTGTTTTAGTGTTGAAAAGTGCAAGAACTTCACCCCTGAGGGCCACTGAAGGTGATTTGTGACTTATTTTTCCAGAGTGTTCTAGGAAAGAAAAATGAGGCGGCTTCTGACGAGACTACTGTACGAGCGCCGCCTGAAGGAGTCAAAAATTTTGGCAAATTACCACCAGCGTCGGCAGAAATTACTGACCACACACACTATTTAATCAACGGAATATAAAAGAACCGATTTTGTGGAAAACAGCAGCCAAGAGCAAGAAGATGGACTGTCTGGGGTCAGAGTGGAGAGTTAAAGCAACATACTTTGCTGTAAGGCCAAATCAGCCGGTGTTCATATGAATGCAATTTAAAAGCTCCATAAGCACCAAACTGTGGTCATATTCAGGCTTCCAGTGAACATCCTGTTGTCCCTCAGAATAGCTCTGTGATGGGATAACGGTCTGGCTTCAAAGCAGACACTCCTCTCTTCCTACTAAGCTCTTAAAGGTTGGCGAAGATAACTATAAAGTGAAGTATGAAAGAAGTAAAGGTGAAGCAGAGGTCACTGCAGAGCGCTTCTTCTGGTTTTCCTCCATTAAGCCAACTTTCACGGGAGAGACAGCAGCAGTCAAAGCCAATCAGTTTGCTTGAAACCCAGTGTGTGTGTGTGTGTGTGTGTATATATATATATATATATATATCATTCATATAATATCTAGTATAGATCCACATCATGTTTCTTCGTGATGCTGAACATCTGTCTTGTCTCAGGAGGCAGACGCTTCACAGTGCTCTGACCTTTTTCTCAGGATCACTTAAAATTAGGGGACTTAACTTTTTTCTTTTGTAAAAGAGGCGACATGGTTGAGTGTTTATTTTATGCCCAGTGTTTGCGTGCTCTTGTTTATTCAAGCCTGATCTAAAGTGTTCTTCAACGGTTCCCTGGAGATAAATCGGCGGGCAATTTGGCGACGGATCAGCGAGTGAGGATGAGTGGGTGACGACATGCCGAGAGAGATGCATCCTGCGGTTAGCCGCTTGGCTCCGATGCAAACATCTTCTTTCGCTTTAATGGACTCAGCTGATGGAAAGATGGAGGCTGACTGTAATCCTTCCATATCTTCCCAAGACTCGACTGCTGAGATTCCTTCATCCTGCCTGCTTTCGCATTCTTCACGTCTTTGCCAAGGCCTCACCATTGGCTGTCCACATGAAGAAAAGCAGCAGTTCAGGTGCTTCCTCATGCCCACAAGATCAAAGAAAACATTGACTCTGTCATAGTACCTGAGGTGGTCAGCTGCCTTTCATATTTTCAGTCTTGGCTGTGTCTTTGTTTGACGTCGCTCTAATTTTCTTATGTCAACTTGTATTTTGCTGTTTATACTTATTGAGAGCTTGGCCACTTTTTTGCAGGAAAGTTGCTGGCATGTTGTCCCAATGTTGCACACACAAAGACAGACGCTCTCTCTCTCTCTCTCTCTCTCTCTCTCTCTCTCTCTCTCTCTCACACACACACACACACACACACACACAGTCCAAAGCGCTGTAATCAAAGCCACATTGGTTCATTTCTTTCTCTGGAGGATCAATTGAAGTAATTGGTTGCCATGTGAGATGCCACATTTCAGCCGTTGCAACATACCACTTGTGAACCCTGTTTTCTTTACAGTACAGTAAAATATGGTAACTATAATATGATGTGGTGTGTGATGTGGAAAATATAATCAGAATATATGCCAGTCAGGCAGCTGTGTTAGATTACTCATTGAAGTAAAATCAATAAATCTGCATTTAACACCATTACATGTGTCTCTGAGAATTTTGGCACGGTGCTCATATCATTCAGCCTGCTGTGGGTCCATGTTGAAGCTGCAATATGTGGCACTGGGCGCTTCCAGTCTGCTTGTTTGGACTGCAGGGTGTATAAGGAGATTAGTGGCCTTCCGCTCACTCAGTGGGCTTGGTTAGTTTAAGGACTTAGTTTTGTCATGACAGGCGGGTGAACTGCTTTCCAAACAGCTCTTTCATGCACCCTCAGTAATTGGGAGACCCACAAACTGGACTGAGCTGATGGGGGGGAAATGTGGGGAAAAATGGAAAGTGTAGTGATATGACCCTAATGAGTCGTTTATTAAAGCATGTCATACAGTTCTGTAGCTTGCCAATAATATTTATCACATATTCAAATCTTGACATTAAAATTTTGGTTGAGTTTAGTGCACACTTTATTTATTCTAATTTTAACACATTTTTACATTTTATTAGATAGATATTAGGGCTGTCACTGTGCTAATGCGTGACAGTAACTCTACTTTTACTACTGTTGCCAAAGACGTGCTGGCACGTCATGAGGCAGAACTCCATTCAAAAAAATCAAGGAAACTAACAACACAGTCATAACTAACGATCACACATGCTGATAAAATTAGATTCACCATCTTTATGAATCTGTCCAAGCTTCTCCTGTAATTCGGCAAACAAATAATCTATCAAATTAATTTCATATATGCATTTTTACATGCATTATGCAGTTTATATGCATTTTTCTACTGCTCCTGTCAGCACTTTTAACAGGAAAAGAATCTGTAAAAGACCACAAAAGATGGAGTCAGTGGCATTTTAAATACATGCCACTGGCCAACAGAGGATGATCAGAGACTGAGAGGTAGATCATTATATTTCTCACTTGATAACTGATAGATGCTGTGTTGCAGCACAGTGCTGAAAAGCCCTTGAGTAAGAGCATGTGTAACCTCTGCTCAGCTCTGAGATGTGCTTTGGTTCTGCATCAGTTTTGTTATTTCAGGAGGCGTAAAAGCCCACAAAAGATCTCGATCCAGTCAGCTCCATAAAGCAGGCAGGGGGGATGGAGGGGGCTGGGCAGGGGACTTCCCTGCCAGGGGTTGCCAGATGTGTGACCTGGCCCATCACTCTGCGATAAGAGCGACAGCTGACTCTCAGCTAGAAGCATATGGGAAAGTTGATGCATCCAGTCTGCAAGGGAAGAAAGAAAAGACAATGGTGGAGACAAATAGACACTTAAGCAATAAAAGCATGTTTTTCATCTGCAGCTCACATGTGAGCAGAGTTTTTCCTGAAGGCATCCTGAACCACCGGCTCACTCACCAACATCATCATCCCTGCTTCCATCACTAACAGGCTGTGTAATACGACCAGCGTGTTTCACTCTGTTTTAACCCCACATCCCACTCTCTGAATCTTGCCAATGCTAAGTCAGGCTGTGCAGGTTCACCAAACTGCACAAAACTCACAGTGGACCGGAAAAGGAGATAGCGATTTATTAGCCAAGTTTGTGCTTTAATAGACTGCAGACCCTGCATGACACAGCTGTCCGCTCCCATTGGTGGAGCCTTTTTTTTCTCAGGCTCCTATTGGCCAGTGTGGAGATGCCATCAGTGAGCTAATGGCACAGTATCTCTGTGATCTGCCCGCCATAAGACCCCCCGTTGTGCCGAGAGTCTGGATGCTGCTGAATGAGAACGGGCCACAAGTTGATCCATGTTGTTTTAGCCCTCTGGGGAGAGGGAAGAGGATGATAAGGATCTATGCAGGGTTCAGGCCAATCCCTGTTGTTCTATGTGTGTGTGTGTGTGTGTGTGTGTGTGTGTGTGAGAAAGAGAGAGACAGACAGGAGTCTATCTCTTCATCACTCATTAGAAAGCTCCAGTCGTTTGAGAGCAGGAATTTAACTGATGCTCTTAAATCACCATCAGTGGATTCACCTCAGTTACATTACTGTTACAGTTAATAACACACACTTCCATAAATTATCAGGGATGACAGAGAGGAAAGCCCAGGACAATGTTTTCATTTTCTTTATGGAATTTTATTATGATTATATGAGTTATGGCGGATGGAGCGTGCAGGCCTGCAGCCGCCACAGTACCCCCACAACCACAGGACTCCTGTACAGCATTTAAACTCCTCCTCTACCATGAAAGTCATCCATTATCCCCAAGAATTACCAACAAAATGATTCATCCAGCTATGCCAAAACATTAATTAATAAATCACACTGGAACATAATAAGTTTGAGTTCCACCCTGGCTCTGCCGAGGTTTATGTCAAAACTGAGCTGCAGCAGAATGACCATGTTCAGTTTACAGTCCGTGTGTGTGTGTGTGTGTGTGTGTGTGTGTGTGTGTGTGTGTGTGTAAAGAAGCCATAATGAGAACAACATGGTTCGTGCAGCAGAGAGAAGAAGCAGAAGACATGAACCAAAATACTGAGCTGACCTGCTGTTATCAGTCACTCTTTGACAGAACATATCCCACCTAGACTAAACAATTAGGCAAGTAATTGATTCATTGAATTGATTGATCAAGTTAATGACACTTTTAATAAATCATAGAAGTCATATATCAAGTAAAAATGCCAAACATTCAAATATCACCTAGCTTTTCTCTGTTTTGTATCACTTTCATTTGAGGTATTCAAATGAAAGTGATGGTCTATTGACATGCTTTACAGTGCAATTTAAATTTACATTTAGGTAGGCAAGACAGATCTTGGCAGTATTTCAAGCATTTGTTATCATATTAATATTTGTGAAATGGTAAATAGCTGCATTGATATCAGTTTCATTGACGCAGTCTTTATAAAGATGATTTTTTGAGTGTTTTTGTTTTATTGTTTTAGCTATAATTGTTGTTTCTTCTAGAGAAACAATCTTCTTAAAGGCTTGACGAGTTCAGTTTCGACCTGTGAGTAATTTGTTCCACTATTGGTATTTTGTTTATTAAATGCAAAATTTGATATTAAATGTCCATTTTCATTCCTCTGTTTCCCAGAGTCTGTGCCCCTTCAGTTGTAAGTTACGTTGGGTGCTTTGACTCCTATTTATTGTTAATTTAACATTGAATTATTTGTTGAAATAAAAACTTTTTCGGTACATGTCTCATCTCAACCGTAATTGATGTAAAAAAATAAAATGGTGTATATGAACAGTGTTTACATGCCTGATAATGATAATCTAATAAGAGAGTTCTGTAACTGCTGCAACTACTTGGAATTTAAACAGTAAAATGGATAAAAATGTGTGATAGAGATTAAGTGCTTGTCACACTAAAGTGAAAAACGTCCTGCTATATCGTTTTCCCCCTTTGTCTTTGGAGACAGTGGGTTGTGTTTCAGTAGCCTTGGTTTTGTGTGTTTAATGATTGAGACTCCAGACCACAATGAGCCCAGAGGAAAAACGACTCAATAAAATATGCAGCTATGTTGAATAGAAGACATTCAGGTCAAAGAGCTCAGAGAGATAACAGGACTCAGAGCTTTCATTGGATCATGGGATAGGCTCATAAAATGGGATCATTGCACCAGATGATAATAACACTGAGTACGTTTACATGCACAGTCCAGCTAATATCGTAGTTTTAAAAGCCACATATATACACCTTAGTTGAACTGTAGTCGAACCGAACTGGAGTTTTTATAATCAGACTGTTCGTGCCAGATAATGTGGTTCTAAGTCGAGCTTTTCCAGCATGTATATGCAAACCACGGTTCTGGAAGTGACAAGACCACAGAAGCAGGATGACAACAACGCAGTAGCAGAAGAACCGGAAGACTGCAGACGCGAAAGGGTGTGTAGCGCCACCTACTGTCTCGGAGGCCTCATTCAATAATTTGATTCTCTTGCCGCGCATGTACACTCAGATTTCTCTGAAACTCCAGTTAAATCCTTAGCTCGGTTATTGCAAATAGTCTTAGATGTGCATGTAAACGTACTGATTGTGATACTTTTCTATACATTATTCATTATATTAACCAGATGGTTGATCCCAGCCATGGTCAGTGGGGTGCATGCGTTGGTGGTTTGGTCTGCAGCACAGGTATTGCTTAAAAGTGCCACATGTGCTCTTGTCAGCTTGTTTTAAGCTGTGCAGCCTCGTCTGATCTCAGAGTATCCCTTATCTTTTTATCTGTGCTGCCCCAGCAACTGTTCAGCCCGTCTCTCCCTGTTCACATGCATTGTAGAGTGGATGCTTCAGGCTTTGGGCCTCTGTGTGACTTTTTGAGTTAAAATGGAAGTGCAGAGCTCAGTTGATCCACGTTGATCCAGATCGTGAACCATAAAAAGCTGCATATAGATAGTGACTTTGATGAGCTGCACTGAAATAATCTGACTTTGATGAGTTCTGCTGTGGTAATCTAACTTTAATGATGGTCAGAGGCTCTCTGGCGATGCCACCACTGGTCATTCAGGAATAAAGCAGACAGTAGAAGTGAGACGAGGAGGAGGATGAAGGTTGACGGAGGAGACGTTGAGATGATACAATGAGCCAAAGTGAAAGTGAGGGATGATGAAAGAGAGTTGATTTGGAGGAACAGAGCGGATGCAGAGATGGATGGAGAAAGACAAGTGAGGAGGTCTGGGCTAATCTTCTCATGCTGTTTGGAAATGTGAAGTGATGTTTACGGTCATGTTATTATTTACAGGTGGAGACCTTTGCGGTGTTGTTTTCCACTAGAGGTCGACTGCATCACTGTGAGAAAGAGCCTCTTCACCAAAGAATAACTTTCTCCTTATGTTGCTGATAAATCAGTCAGTGGCTAGAGTTTGGGTCACAGAGGCCATTAAAGTGCCAATGTTGCTGATTAATGGACGGTGTGTTATGTATAGGACTCTGGGTGGTGGAAATTTCTCCAAAACAACGGAAAGGATTTTAGATGTGGTTTCCTGATGTCACTGTGAGATACTCTATCAGCGGATAAAAAAAACATTAACATTATGATGCAGGTTCTCGCCCACTCAGCCACCAAAGGCTCCCTCTTGTGTCCAGACTCACTGACATGAGGACTATCCAACATTCGATCAGTTTGTTGGACATGCGTACAGTCCCATAATGTCTTGAGAAGAGACACGGTCTTCGTCTGTGGAAAAAGTGACTTCCTTTAAAGCCCCAGTGAAACAAGTGTCTTCAGCTCCTGTACTGTGACATATTCCCCAGTGAAACTGAGTATTTCAGTGGTGCACAGATACTGGAGGGATTTAAGTTAAAACCTTTGCATTTAATTGGTTTGCTAAATTGAGTGTGGGCTTAGAATGAGCTCCACACACTGTCATTACTGCTAAAAGCTGAAGGTTGATTGATGGATGGATGAAGTGATGTTTTTGGTTAAAAATGTCTAAGCAGTGACAGCTGGTGGTGATTCTGGGTGGGTGGGCCAACAGATGCATTACATTTATCAATACTTCACACAGCAGCAACAGTAGCATCACATCAAGTTGCAGCAACAACAGTGTATGCTTTGTTATAGAATCACAAGCAGAGTTAAAATCAGAAATATTTTGAAAACACTGAAAACATTAAAGAAAATTGATTAGAAAGTAAATAATCCACTTTGCTTATGTTCATGCTAACGCCGCCATACTTCAGTTGCTCACTTCATGCCCTCCACGTTCTACTACGAACTAGAACTGTGCTGTGATAGGTCGAAGAAGGTCGTTGTATTGCTGTTACCGTGCTGTGATTGGCTGAAGGTCAGCCTTTGGGCTGAATTATTTTAGCCCAAGCAGCATACGAAGGGGGCGTGTCAGGGCACCTGTCAATCAAAAGTGAATGGAAGCTGGCTACTGTGCTTGGGCTGAATACATTTAGCCCATTCACAGGGAAAAAAAAACAGGATATATCATATATCCTGGGTTTTTTCTGTCACTTTTTGGTGCTGTTGCTACTTTACGTTCAACCAAAATTTAAAACAATATGTTCTGAGGTTTTCAATAATATTTTTTTCATTTTTCTGTAAAAGGTAGGGAGGGCTTAGCTCTGTTAGCCCATAAATACCAGCTGCCCCTGTGTTTAAGTACACAACCTGTACATGTGATATTAAAATATGCATATATGGTTGTCATGTTATGTGCACAATATGACTGGAGATATAGCGTAGCTTTAAATAGACATGTTTTTCCTTCACCTAGATTTTCACTTATTTATTTGTTCTAAGACATATTTGTTTGCTTGCTTACCTTTATTATTTATTTTGACTTTTTTTCTACTAATTAAACTTGACACACTTGTTTAGGCTACTTGTGTCACCAGTTCTTATTTTTTACACACACCCTTATTGTAAAGTTGCTTTATCCACTTTGCCACTGAAACACTGTAAATGTCCCCCTTTGCGGCACGATTAAAGGATTATCTCATATGTTATAGCTGCCCAAAAGTGTCCGGTTCTGCATGAATTGGTTGCTTTCATTAATCTGGGTCATATTTATGCAGCAGACTTAGTCTTTGTAATGTTTCTCTGTTTGCCTCATAGAAATAAAGAGGTTTTGTGGTTCTGTGCACTTTACGGGGACTGATTTGACTTTCAGATCTTGAGAATGAGGACATTTTTTGGACACTGAGGACATTTGGCTGCTCCTGGCTTCTTCAAAGTGCAGACGTTAGTTCAGGGTGCAGGCACTGGTTAAGGTTAGCTTGAGGTGTGGGGTTAGGCATGTGGCTGCGATGGTTAAAGTCAGGTTTAGAGGATCCTTGAAAATGTGCAGATGTGTGTGTGTGTGATTTGTGGTTTATTTTGATTGGAGAGCTGAGACGTGGGTAGACAGATGGCTATGTTGCTGCTTGACTTGCTGAGGGCTTTAGATCACACACATCCACACACTACAGCCTCATGCACCCTGCATACATTTATGCATGCTCACAGATGTATGCACATTGATGAAATTCGTTTTATTGTTATTCTTTACCATTCACCGTCCTCTCTTTTTTCTCTCCCCCCTCATGCCCTCATCGGTGTCTCCCTGTGGTTCCCCTTGCTTCATGTCAGGTATGTGGTTCAGGTTTTCCCTCCATCCTCTCCCTGTTTTATCACACCGCCACAAATTCACAATTTTCCAATCACTGCCTCTCCGCTTCTTGCTGATATTTTAAACCACCACGTTGTCAAGACGTTCAACACATGAGAATGAATAACCTCCATGTGTTGAGCCAGCGGTGATACAGATCGGGGCTTATAGCTGTGGTGCATATATTGTACGTACGTTGACAATGTGCCAGTAAATATCATTAATCACAGTCTTGTTTTGGCTCTTCTGAGTCAGCCATGTGGAAGTGATTTCTGTGGCTAAAACGCCGGGTCCTGCTATGTATTCTACTCATTCAGCATTTCTCTGTGTGTTTTTTTTTTATTTTCTGCTCTAGTCAGACTTGCTCACGCAGTGACTCAGCAGTTATTCAGTACATCTATCAATACATTGTGCCCCTTTTCAGTCTCTCTTAGTCTCTTTCCTTTAAGGAAAAAAAAAAATCGGAGTAGCTTTTTGCTGCTGTATTCTGTAGTTTGATTAAAAAGTGTGAGTTTCACATGTGTATGTACGTATTTGTGAATGGGAGTGAATGCTAACACATTTTTAAGCATTTCCTGATGAGTGCTTGGTGGGTCTGGCTGCTGTGTCCGTCCTAACATGGAGACAAAAGACTTGACAAGCACTCCATTTTCTTTCAACTACCTCTCAGACTCGCTCCAGCCCGGGGAGGCTCCTGTGGTTGGGGTTGGTGCAGTCAAGAGTTCAGGGTGTCTGCTGGTTGAGTTCAGGGGAAAAGAGGGGTGGGGGCAGATTCATCCTGGCTTTATTAGGTTATTATCTTCTGTCTGCCCTGCAGCGCTGCAGCTCCGTATCAGACACACACACACACACACACACACACCCACACCCAGTGTCACACGATCACAGCGTACAGATGTGTTTGTGTCAGCACCAGTTTCAATCTGATGTTGGTGATAAATATAATTGTGAACGTCTGGATTTTTATTGAGTCTGATTGTCTCAGTGGGACACATAATGTGTGTGACTTGTAAACAGCACCAGTATGCACACTGTCCTTCCAGCAGCCATGTTTTCCATTGTTCCTTTGAGAAAGTGCGAAAACATTTGCCAGTTAGCTGTAGTTTGCTGACACTATCCGTCATAAGCAACACATACCAGACCAAATGGAGTCTACACGATGACTATAGAGATGATATTCTTTTAGATACTTCCCTAACTAATCATCTCTTCCCAGTATTTGTTTCATAAAGCTTTTGCAGAAGTTGTATAACACTTTATACCTGTTGTGTTGCCATAGGCCTGCAGCAGATAGAACATGTATTTGTCTTTAGTTTTGATGCGGGTGTTGAGAAGCCACACCTTAAATTTTGTGCCGATCTTAGACTTAGACTTAACTTTATTGATCCCCTTGGGATGACTCTCTAGCCAGGTATCCTCCATGCAGAATGCTACAGTCATTGTTTTTGTTCCTCTTGGATTACTAGATGTTTTAACAGACCTTAGGACCAGAGCATTTCTTATAGAACGGTTAGAAAGCTGATTGGCAGGTTAGAGCCAGTGAGCGTGGAACTCGGCCAGAGTCTGATGATGGTGTTTCTCAGCTGAGGTCAGTCTGGTTTCCCGGCACTTCAAAAGGACATGCATACAATGCAACAACAAACTCCGAGCTCAGCACTTGCGGCCGCTATTGGATACTGACTGTAGAATCAAAACAAATGCAATAAAGCAAATAGGACCCCCTCCCCTGGCCCAACGGATGAGTGCTGGGGGGGCACAGCTTGGCCTGCTGGGGGGTCTTTAATGTGCCGGGAAGCGTCACGCTGGAATGCTCTGCACAAACAAGCCTCGACTCACATGTGTCGACTGCCTGTGTGTGTGTGTGTGTGTGTGTGTGTGTGTGTGTGTGTCTGTCTATGTGATTTTTCAGCCAAACGTAGTCCAGGTTTCATATGGACCTGCATGGACCACAAACCCACTTTGTGGCTGTCAGTGAAAACACGCCTGCAGCAGATCTAAACAACGAGGATTTCTCAAATGGCAGGCTTTGCCAGGGAGCGTTATCTCCTTACAGTAGTCTCAACATCAGTGGTGCTGAACACACATTACAACTGCCTAATCCCTTTACCTTGATCTCCGTTTACCTCACATCATTTTTGCACCACATGGTTTCAGTTTTTAGTGGGGGAGGATTCATCCTTCTCCTCCTCTTCTCTGTCTCTACTACAGCATGTCTGTTCACATGTCATTCATTCTCATCCTCTGGGCAGCTCTGAACATATTTTCAAAGCATATATTTTCATGACATAATTCTGTCGTTGGTGTGTTTTATTTATTTATTTATTTTCTTCTTCTGGATGTATTATTGTTTCATTGATTTCAGGATGTCAGACATGCGCCCACCCTCCTCTGTTGTAGCGTCGGGTTAGATGTGAGGTCATCCTGTATTCACTGTGTTTGTGTTTAGAGTGCAGCGTAAACACATGGATGAAGTGAAGAAGCAGGTAGGAGTTACATCCCAAAATACTGATTTAAATACAGATATCAGGAGATGAAAGCTTAAAATCCCTGACTTTAAATGGCTTTAGAAAAGCCTTATCTGGTGTGTGGATAAAAATGTGGGCTATTTACAAGTTAAGCTTGGATATCCTCGAGGAAATCCAATCCTTACTTTGTAAACAAGCTCTCTGGAGTAGTTTATGTTTATGCATGTCTGGTATTGCTGTTTTTGTTACGCTGTGAGCGTCGCCATTCGTTGGTGTTGGACTTTGCCTTCTTCAGATACAACCATAACCAACTTCATCAGCCTTGTTTACATTGTTGTTTAAACATCTCTCGACTGTGGAAAATTGAGCTACAACAATGAAAAAAAAGTAAAAAAAATAAAATAGAATGGTTAGCCATCTGTCCTTTCATGTCTGATGGCAACCATATTGATGGGTTTGCGTTTATAATTCCTGCCGAGCACTTTAAGACAAGAGCCTGAGGAAATAACCTCTATAAGACAGAGAGGATGAAAAGAGGTTTTAATTTGAAATCTGTGATTTATTAATTCCTTCATTTCATTGTAAACAATAAATTATACTGCCAGATGATTTAATGGAGTCATGACAGGAAAGTAAACACAGCTGTGTGGAAAAAGAGAAACTCACTCATTTTTGCATCCCACTAATGCTTTTCCATGAATGTGCATTTACCTCCACATTAAAGCAGTTCTTTTAGTCAAATATTTGCATGGGTAAATTGATTTCCTCTGCCATAAAGGGATAAATCTCATGATATTCTATATCTTTCCTTTTATCAGCAAATCCATGTAATACCAAAATCAACAATTGATTAAGTATTTTTCGAACTAAAGCCTGATAGATTATTACCTCCACCGAGGAGGTTATGTTTTCACCGGTGTTTGTTTGTTTGTTCATGTGTTGCTTTGTTGGTTTGCAAAATAACTCAAAAAGTTGTGGACGGATTTTGATGAAGTTTTCATGGTTGGTCAGAAGTGGCCTAACTTAAAACTGATTAATTTTTGGTGGTGATCCGATCCGATTCAACAGTACCACCAGAAATTGATCAGTTTTAAGTTAGACCACTTCCAACCAATCCTGAAAATTTCGTCAAAAGAAGTCCATAACGTTTTCAGGTGCCTTGCAAACAAGCCCTGGTGGAAACATAACCTCCTTGGCGGTGGCAGTGACTTTAAATAATAAAAAGTCCCTGCCGCCCCCTTGGCGGGGGTCTGCACTCTCTGAGTGCCCTTCTAGTTTATTTATTTGTTAGTTTGCAAAATAACTCAAAAAGTTCTATATGGATTTTGACGAAATTTGCAGGATTGGTTAGAAGTGGCCTAACTTAAAACTGATTAATTTTTGGTGGTGATCGGTTCTGATTCAAGGTCATCAAGGTCAAATGAAAGGTCACACCATAGTCATGTATGAGAGATTTTGCATATTTTGAGAGATTGCAGATTTTGCATCAGCCAGTCGTCACCTAATTTGGTATATAAACTAATATAGGAATCCAGAAGTCACAGATTCTGTTTGGTCAAGGTCAACAAGGTCAAATATGTGTTTTTTACCCATAACTTCATGTAGGAAGGAGCTAGAGCAATGCAACTGGTCTCAAAATATCCAGAAAAGAATTCTCAGTTCATAATCTTGGCATTCTTGTCGTCAAATATTAATATTTTCCACGATAATCGGGAAAAACTGTACATAGAGGGCAAAATCAAGGCAGAATGCTGCCTTGGCGGAGGTCTGCGCTCTCTGAGTGCTTTTCTCGTTCTTCTGTGCCGCAGACCTCCGCTGTCCAAAAACAGTCGCACTCTTCGTTACAATCACAAAGGATGGTTTGTTTAGAGTGAAGTCCCACATGCACAATCCTGCTGCTGTAACTACTCACCAGTGGTTGAAAATAGTCCCCAACAAATCACTTTTGCCAGAAAAATTTTCCTAGGCTTTTTTGCTAGATAAATGCATTACCCTAACAAATGTCCCTTATTAAACTAAATGTAAAACTATATGAGTGGATAGTTTACTACAGTATGTAACCATGAGCATCAGCTGCTAGGGAGGCAGGGAACGATCCCTCCAACATGGGTTGATGTGACCTTCACATTAATCTGCTGTAGTTTGCATGTGCTACATAGTGAATTCATAAACTGTCTTTTTAATCTGTTGACTCTTTAAATACATTTGGCTTCAAAGTTCAGTACATGTAATTTTCCTGCTCTAACTCTTCCACACACACGTCGCTCTTTCACTCTGTCTTTCTCTGTTATATGCTGCGTGTTGCCAAGTGTGCTGAAATGGACCCGATTTAATAAAATGTGCGGACGTATGCAGGTGACTGCGTTGAATGAAACTAAATACCAGCAACACAGTGTAATTATGGGTGTGTTTATACAGCGTGCAGACAAAGAAAAACATCGGAAGGGACAATTAACCTCTGTGACTTCATACTGAAGCTCAGCAGCCGTTCATAACCACATGTTCTTTCTATCGTTCATGTGAGGAATCCATGACCTTTCAGGGAAAAAAAAAGCCTTGTTCTGACATTTTCTCTCTGCAGCCTCACTCACGGTGTCATGTCAGAAACAATCAGCTTCCTACTGAGACGTCAGGTGAGAGGGTTAAACGGGATGTGACCCTCAGCTCATTATCCTGGACCTGTAACTGGGAAAAGAAGAGGGACAGAGAGGCCAAGGGTGGAGTAATAAAGACACTGAGAGGGGCATCCACATGTTTCTATCTACATTTTAAAGACCATCTAAGTAGGAGCAACAGAAATTTGAAAAAGGAAAACATTTGCGTTCTGCCATCTTTGTGGAAATTCACTTAAAATAAATGCAACGATGGAAACAGTGGTGAGGGAATATATAATAATGTATTAGAGGAAAAAAGATGATATTATTAGTTATGTTTTCCTGCCAGCAACATGAGTGATCAGTGTTCAGGCAACAGGTGTTTGGTTAGTTTTGGGAGGAGATCACTTTGGGTTAAAATAAGTATATTTCTTACTAAAAGAACTTTGGCACATTACTTACATTGGTGGCATTACTTGTTAGTCATAAGCAATAAAAGTAAGTTAAAATAAGCTGACTTTTGGTTTCAGACGGGGCACGAACGGCAGATTTGATGTCATCCCATTGATGTCTAAGAAAACATCTATAGCTGACACCCCCCCTGCACTGACTTTGTCCTTTCTTACGGCACCTTACTTGCTTAGCGGTGATTTTATTGGTTACACATTGCTTTTTCATAGATAGAAGAATAGAACAGTGGGTGAAAACAGCCTGGAAAAAAAACACAGATAAAGAAAAATAGCAGGCGCCAGAGTCAAGCAGTGTTTAAATCAGACTTGTGGAGAGATGTTTGCGCTGTGCTTGCAGCCCTCTGGCTCAGGTGCTGACCTCAGCACTGATGGATGTGGTGTGAAGCACCAAAACGCTCTGTATCTGCAGGGTGGAGCGCCCACTGCTTTCTGATCGACTTGTTATCCAGTCTGAAACTCCCTTTGTCCTCCAGAGCTCCATATATCTCAAAATGAGAAACTTTGTCTCACTAGGGACTAGTCCTTATTAAAATAGATTTCTCTCCATGTCATCAGGTTCTTCACTGTCATATTTATTCATCCAGTATCCTGTTCTTATTTCCTTTCTCAGCTGTGTTAAATCTTCTTATAATGAGCACTTTAAATATATATCAGAAAAGATACCATCCAATGTCAACAGTATGTAAGGTAAATGTGGAGCAGTCTAATATCAGATGGTACAGCGATGTAGTAACAGATTTCAGGTCTGCTGTAGGACTTCAGGCGATGGGAAAGTTTCAGATAAATATCAAAATGAAATGCTGTCCCAGCTGGTCAAAAAGGATATGAAGACAATAATGGTTGTGCGTGTGTGTGTAGTATGTTTAAAATTAGTAACGGACCACAGAGGTCCAGCGTCTACATATTTGTATTGGTGAGTGTACAGAATGTACAGAATGCCACGTTCATTTTCAGCTCACAATAAGTCGGATTTGACAACAGTGCCGAATGTGTGTCAATATTTGTGTCGGAGAAAGAAAAGTTTTCTTTTTTTAATTGATTACATTTAATTGACTGTGAATTAAACCCAGCTGTATTGCGCACACCAATAAATAGTCAAACACAGAGGCATGTGCTCGTTCATCGCTGATTAAGAGTCCATGTTCCTCATTCGTCTAACACTAAAGGTATACTTGATGACATGTTACTTCCAGGAACTACAAAGAGAGCAGCGAGTTGGTTGGACAGTGATGTATGGCCTTTATTTAGCAGGGACAGATGGCCCATTACTGCTTATTACAGGCCGTTCCCTCCGCTCACAGCCTAATTTGTTTCCAGTTAGTACAGTGACTTGGGCTTTCTTTAAACACAGATATTGGCACATGTACACACACACACCATCTCCGTCTCTTTTATACACACACACACACACACACACACACACACACGTTTTTTGCTCTTACTATATCAGAGAGGCCTCCTCGAAGACCATAAAAGAGGCCCCTTCTTGCTGTAATGCATGGCCTGCAGCCTTAAAAAATGTGTCCGACATGTTGGACGTTGCCATCTGATTAAGTAATCCTTCTTTTTGGCGTGTATCAAGTTTAAAGTGTTTTGCATGCACGCAGTTGTTCGTCGCTGAGGGATGTGATGTTCATGTGCAGAGCGGCTGTGCATCAGGCCGTTCAGCGAGAAATGAAGAGCTGAAGAAAGGATGCTGGCAAAGTTATTTATGTAGTCCTGAAAGGGATGAAAGCAAAGAGTGAAGGAAAAAGGGATGGAAAATAGGTCGTTGAGTGGAAAAGATGCAGGAAAGAACAGGCAGTAGAGCGAGCAGCATGAAAGGCTTTGGTCAGTGTAACCTGTAAAGCTGTGCCAGATTCACATTAATGAGGCGTGTCCACCAAAGACAGCTGAGCCAGAGGTGCTGATGTCACTGACTGCTCCCTTTTGACATCACAACATCACTTTATTTGGCATCTAGCTTTGAAAGGATGTTTCTCAAGCTGCAGTAATGTATTATAGTAGTTTGGAATAGTTACTCCAGTGCAGCTATTAAGCATAACAGCCACATGCATAGCAGGACCCAGGGTTTCCCAGCAGACCACTGCCCAAAGCATCAATCACACTGCCTCCACCGACTGGTCTTCTTCCCAGGTAAGCAAGGCACATACACCTGGCCATCCATGTGATGTAAAAGACATGGTGCTCATGTGCCCATTGTTGGCACTTTTGGCAGTGGATGGGGTCAACATGAACACCTGTGTTTTCTGACTCCTTTCTATCAGAACCAGCATTAACTTCTCTGGTCTGTTGGATCAGACCACCAGGACCAGCCTTCACTCTCCACCTGCATCAGTGATCCTTGTCCTCTCATGACCCTGTTTCTGGTTCACTACTGGTCCTCTTGGACCACTTTTGATAGATCCTGATCACTGCAGACCAGGAACATCCGACAAGAGCTGCAGTTCTGGAGATGCTCTGACCCAGTCCTCTAGACATCACTGTTTGGTTCTTGTCAAACTCGATCAAATCCTGACGCTTTCCAATTTTCCCTGCTTCTAACACATCAAATTTGCAGAGTATCGCGTATGTTAGAGATTAAAAGAATAAAACATGGAAGTTTAGTATTAGGGTTATCATGCTCTGATAATGATTACACTGTTAAGCAGGGAGTGAGATGAGGTAACATCTGCATCCAGATGTTTCTTCTTATGAACTCGCCCACCAGAGGGACACGCTGAGCATCTCTCTTCATCACTCAGCACTTTTTAATTTTCTTTTGCATCGGTTTGACTCGCCTGTCAATCCTGCCAAGATCTGTGGCAGTAATCGATGCATTGTTACCTGTGATAGTGTACATGTCTGTCTTGGCAAATGCATTTTTATTTATCCTATGAGGCAGCTCAGTGATGCAGACAGTGTGCAGAGATGCATGACTGCCAAGAGAAATCCTGGTTGGCGCTACATGCACTGAGCTGGATTCTTGAAGTCTGGATGATATACAGTTCAAGCAAGTTTTCATTTTGAGCTGAAGTGATTTTCTTTGGAGAATGGTTGGCGATGATAAAGGATTGTAGCTAATCATCAGTAACCTGATGGTATAAACCTTTCAGACAGGCTGTGCTGAGCCCAGGGTGTCAGAGATGGATGTGCGTTCTCTTCCCTGTGGAGCTCAGGCCGATGTAGGAACATGTGCCACAGTTTGATCCCCATGTCAGGAGACTCCTGTTCAGGCTACAGGTCGCCTCAGCCCTGCTTCCTCCCCGCAGGGAGAGAGGGACACCTGATCTGAGGTCCTGTCAAGCATGGTTAACTAACTCTGCACACAAAGGGGCTGCAGAGGGGTCACTGATGTGACGGAGGGGGGATGCAAGCCTTTTTTGTGCCGGTCAGTTAACTTATGGATAAAATAAAGTCAGGAGTCTGTAGGAGACTGTAGTTTCTGACCCAGAGGACGTTAACCCTTAACAACCACATGGAAGTAAAGCTGCGTCCCACTAAAATCAATCCCCCCTGGTGTTCGCTTAGCTGTCCTCATGCAGGGGGGGGACCATAATAGTCTGTCATGCGTTTCCTCTGTAAATGATGATGTTACCTGAATGAGTCAGATCACTCAGCTTTTCATGGGGACTCATTTTTCGGTTCACTGGCTTTAACGGGGTTAGCTCAGCCACACTTCAGGCTGTGATTGGCTGCAGACCTCAGAGTAGAAAAACAAACAAAAAAAAAGACAAAAGCCGTTAAAATAAATGTTTCTTCTTTGTGTTCTTCATGATGAAAGATACATCGACTATTAAAACAAATGAAAATGATGACAAACTGTATGATAATTCTGTTCAGGATGACTAATGACTAATTTAATTGATTTATAATGATCAGAAAAAAATGGCTCCTAGTTGACAGATGCAGTCCATAAGTGTGTCCCAGTATGAGAGGTGTGAACTGTTGACACCCTCAACATATTTAAACCACTCTGCCTGAATCCGTCATTAAACAAGAGACGGGACACTTAATGGTTAGCGTATGATGTGGATACACTGATGGATAATCACAGCTTGTTGTTTCCTGTAATGAAAACCTTCTGCAACTCTGGCTGACTTCATTTCCCAAAGCGTCATAGAGTTTGTTTACATTTTAGGAAGAAGATGCAGATTAAATAGTGATCAGGGTGTTTATAGGGAGCTGACACATTTATGTTCGGCCACTGAACTGCAGAGTTTACGCTTCAGATTATCCATTATGATGCTGCATCATCTCTGTGCTTCTCAATAATGTTTTATTCACAAATTCAGATTATTTCTTTGTTGCAGAAGCCATCTCTCTCTCCCTCTCTCTCTGTTACCCTCTGCTCTTCTTTACTGGCAGCCCTTCAGAGGAATTCCTCACGAGTAAGAATTCATCTTTGACATTTGTTGTTGTGGAGGCCACATAGAGAACACTGTGGTCGAAAGCTGAAGAGGTTTTTATTACAGATAGCAAATTAAATCTCGCTGTCAGGTTGAACAAGGCAAAACTGAGACTAGGAGCCATAAATATATTGGATGCATTCCTGATCAAATTCTATTATTCATGTCAATTTAAGTTGGATTTATATTGTGAGAGCAGCATTTGACCTTCATGTGTCTGTTTTTCATGAATACTCGCACGCCATAATTTTCACTAATCCTGCAGCTCGGAGTGTAAACGGAGGTTTAATCACTAAACACAACACACACTCCTGCCAGTACTTTATGATCGCTTCAGGACCTGTCAGAGCGAATGGACCTTTTTCACTAGTTCAAAAAGACTATCCGGAAAAATCAACAAGAAACGTGCACAATAGAGCCTCTGTGAGCTACAACGACGGAGTTAGAAATGAAAAGTCATGACCATAGTTTTCATAAGCCTGTCAGTTTTAACCGAGCTGATTTTGTGACAAAGGTCGAATCTCCCGAGCTTGACAGAAAGGGAGACATTTCCACAGTTTAGTGATTTAATCCATCAACTCGTATTAACCATGTGCTTTCATCTGATAGAGCTCTGCAATGAAAGATACAGTGTCTCTTCTCCTGAGTCATGTCTCTGTGTTTTCTTTTCCTCCCGGCCTGCATTGTTCTCCTGTGAGAGTGTGTCCTCTGCAATTGTGATGAAAGGGATCCACTGCTGGCTGGAGCTTGATTGTCTGCTTGACAGCTGGCCCGATTGTTTATTTTTCTATTTATCTCCAGCGCCCTGGACTGACACACTGACACTGCTCGTGACATCGCCAGACCCTGGTCGGTGAGAAAGTGGATCTGGATGGACATATGTGTGTACTGGGATGTTTCACATCAAAAGATTTGTTTCTTGAGAGTTGTTGGATTTGACACATCTGGACTGGACTCATCAAGCAGGCACACATATAAATACTGTAGAGACGCACAATTACACACAGATGGATCACGTCCAACCATGTTTACACGAGGAAACACTTGAGTTCTTAATGCAGAAATGTGTTTATTCAGTGTTTACTGACGTGTTACGAGCTCAGAGCTGTTTCTTTGCCTGTCTGCACCACAGAAGGGCTTCTGCAGGTCAGCTGACTGAAGACACAAGAGCGCCGCATACATGTATTAGGACATAACTACATATGTGTGTGTATATATATATATGTGTGTATATATATATATATATATATATATATATATATATATATACACATATATATATATAGATATATATAGATACATACATATATAATCTATATCTATCTATATATATATCTATATATATATAGATATATATACAGTATATATAAGTAGGCGGCGGCAGCGGGACGAAAAACAACAATAACCATGGCGGACGATAATGTGGAGAGTAGTCAGTGGGGGAGAAACGAGGTTTCTGAGTTAATTCATATTTGAGGGGATAGCTCTATTCAGGCCAAACTGGAGGGGTCTTATCGGAACCGGGCTGTTTACACTACACCGCTAGCATCCATGTTTACTTCCGTAAACACTCTGCATGTGACGTTGTCGCGTCCTCCCATGCGCATGCGGGACACTTGTGAGGCGTTTAAGTTCACACTGGAGATCACATACAACTCGCATTTAATTGGAAATGTGAACGACCTCGCAAAAAAATTCGATTTCACAAAAAATCTGAATTGGGCATTAAGCCCTGCAGTCTGAACGTAGCCTAAGTGTCTGCAGCTCTACAGAGGATTTGAACCAACAGCACACACACACACACACACACACACACACACACACCCTTCTGATTTTACCTCCCCAGGCTAGCATACCAAGAAACACTTGTGAAAGCTCAATCACTCATGCACCAGCGCTCGTGTCCAGCCTAGCACGTCATGTTTTGTGTCTGTCCGTCCTCAGGCATTGGAACAGGTTTGTTCCACTGGCTGGAACTGAAGGGAAGGGCAGGTGAGGTTGCGCGGCCTGCTGACCTCTTGACCCTGGCTGTGTTAACCTCTGGCACTAGCTGTATCTCCTTTAACTGCTAACAGGATGCGTTGCTTTGCCCGGAGAGGTGGCTGTTTGCTCTGTCCATCTGTGCCGTCGCTTTGACCCTGACCGGACATTCCCAGACCATTCCCACACCTCTGACCCCGCCAGAAAAACCTCTGCACCTTTCTCCATCACTCATCCTTCCTGGCCTTTCCGTTCAGTGAACCTCACTATTGGCTACATTCTCCTTAACTGAATTACACTGTCGCTGCAGGGGGGAAAGAAACCATGAGGATGGACAATCATTGACAGACAGGCTCATCAAAGAGAGGGTCTTCTTTCTGTTTATCATTAGAAATGGGTTCTGGAGGGCTGATGATGATGATGATGATGGTGGTGATGGTGGTGATGATGAATGAAGTTGTGGGAGCAGTAAGGACCAGGAAGCTCTGTTAGTAAACTTTGTTCTGATGGTGAAAGCCACAACTGGGCTCCAGTCGAATATCCTGCTGACTGATGTGTCAAAACAAGCTTATGATCTCTTTGTTTTCCAACGACACAACACATCTCGATATGCGTTTCGTTATTCTTCTGTTGCATTGCGAGTGTTTGTGCATGTCATTTCATAAGAGCGCCATGAAACCTGAACCACACGTCTGCAGTCTGTTTGCTCCACATGGACCGTCTCTGGTGTTGTTTAGAGTCCAAGACAGGAGACAAAATCTGTGTTGTTCTGTTCTGTTCTGTCTCTCAGGGGACGGCCCAAGAAGACAAAGCCTCCGCCAAAGGCACAGCCGATCACTCTCTGAGTAAAAGGGGTGCTTTTCCTTCTGAACTTTGGTTTGATCAGTTGAGCTGTTTTTTTTTTGTGCTGTTCTTTCATATGATACAGGCCTCCACAGCCACAAAGGCACAGTAAAGCTGGCCGCACTCTTCAACCAAGGAGCCATTAAGCACGACCAGATCAAAGCCAGACTCTTCGTGTTTGCAATAAAGCGAGAGTTTCTTTATTATTTTAATGGATTTTTGTTGAAATACAAATGGTTGTGTTTATGTAGCATTCCGTTAATTTATCTCAGTGTCTCGAGACCTTTGGTCGGCCCCAGTGGCCTCAAATATCCCGACGGATTGTCAGATTGTCACGTTTGCTTTGTGTCAGCTGCCTCTTTGTTGCTGTCCGTCGTTCATCATTCGGCACATTTTTTGGTTTGTTTTACTGTTTTGAACTTGTTCAGCTTCACTCAGACAAACTGAAACCAGTGTTATAGGAAGGTGCCTTCTTTTTTATTCTGTTCTCCTTCTGTCAATTTAAATAATTTGTGTTTTTATGTATTTAAGACATGAAAGTTCACTTTTCAGATCAGCAACATCACACACTTTCTACATGTGTATGAAGCAGAGAGCTGCTCCTTCAGAATAAGAGTCCCCCAAGAGTTCAGGCCAGTGTTTGGGGGAAAAAAAACACTGACCACAAAAATTTGGAAACTTGAAAGAAAGATGAAAAAAGTATGTGTCATCAAATATAGTTAAAATATTAGTCAGTAAAAGTGCTGGTTATCCAAGCTTATTACAAAATGTAACAGGTACATGTAAACAGTGCATATAAATTGCAAATTGCAAAAAATTCAATTCACCTACAATACATGTACTTAGGTACTTAGTTCTGATTAGCTTAGTTACTATGTGTTGTTTTACAATTGACGTGTTATTACAAATGTATGACGCATCATGATTCTGAATCTCTGGCATGTATTTGCCATGTTGCTTTGATAGCACTTGAAAGTATTAACTTAATATTTTCCTGTAATCATGGACATACTGCAGGGACGTAACTTTTTGTAGTCTCCCCTTTTTTTTTTGGAGAACTTTTGTGTAAAGAAAGTCGTTCCCTCAATGACAAATGAAAGCAGATGAGGACCATCAGGAATCATGTGTGCTGGATTCACTTCATCCGTGTCTGGCAATTAGACCGACCAGAGTTTGTGTCCTCAAGGTGTCTGCGCAGGACGTCCACGGACAAATTCAGTGAGGCAGGTTCCTGCTTTAGGACAGGAGCTAACTGGAGACATGTGGTGAGAGGTGATGCACCCAACCAGGTATGTCATTCTTCCACCATCTGTTTGCATAGCAGACCTGCTGAGCAGCACCTCAGGACAAGCTGATTGTCCTGCTTTCCATTGTCTCCAGAAAGACATGATTCACATAAACACATTACTTCTGTATTGGAGCTTCTCTGTGTGGCTGCTCATATTTCTCCATTCATGTTGTTTCATTTCTTTCTCTGGTGCATGTCTGATTTATGATTGATGCTGATCAAACCTGGACTGAACAGATGTGCAGCACTCATGGTCTCACACTGATTCCCCCTTGTTTACATCATAGTTAGTGTCTCTCAGTAGTTTCTCCTCTTGTCTGTTTACCATCTACTCCTCTGTTTTATGAAGAACAGAGGGAGAAGCAGAAAAGCATTTTGCTTTTCCTCTCAGAGTCCAACAACAACAAGACTTTTACTGGAAAGAGGCCTTACAAACTGGCCTAGCTTCTACACATGGTTTAAAGATGAAGAAAAGCTGTATCTGGTATTTTTTTTTTGAAAGAGGGTAATCAATGCTGAGCAGCTGTTTTAATGAAGCTTTAATGAAGGTCAGTTTAAAAACTTGCTTTGACCCTTTGCCTCAAGAAAAATACATTACATTAAAAACTGTTGCCTTGAAGAGGAAATGTTCCACAAGCTTCTTTCCCCTTTTTCTACCTTATCTTGACTTTTTCCCCATGACCTGCTGTTATCAAGCATAAAAGAGTTTGAGGACAGTAGTTCAGACTAGATGGTCATGAATAGCACCCACAGAAAACAGAGCCAGGAGATGCACTAGAGATAATATAGTGCTGGTGACTTTGGCAGCAGGCCTGCAGGAAAGATAATCTAACGCCACCAAGATGTCTGGAATGGCCTCTTGAGTTTTCCCAGCAGCGTGCCTGAGGCCTGCGTGGTCTTACCTTCATTCACTGGAGAGTATTAGAACTGATATTCCTCCATCAAAGCCCTGTTTCTCCCTGCGGACTGTAAACAGCCACAACTTCAACACTTTCTTCATCAGAGTCCAAGACAGGCTGCGTGACTGGAGCTCACGGGAACAAGCTTCATGACCTCTACCCTGAGATGGTTTTATTTGAGCCAAACTAGGGTAGGGAGAAGTGAACAAGAGAGAAAGTGTTAGTGTGACAGAGAAAGGACCAGGACAGTTAAAACTGAGGTTTGGCCTCAAGCTTCAAAGTTTCTTGGAAGCAGCTGTTGCCACTGAGTGACGCAGTTTGCTTTTTAAAAAAATCCACTCTTTCTCTGAGCTAAAACTCTGAACACACAGACAAAACACACATATCTTTAGATTTAGTGTGACTTCCACTTTCTGAGGGTATTGTTGTTACATTAAGACATCAGCATGCCTTTCATGATGCCAAAAACTTATTTATGTTATTTTTATGTTATTACACATTTATTTGCCTGCCATTTGTTCGTGAAAGACGGAAAAGCTGTTTTATCCTCCAGTCACCTACCAAAGGAAGTGTCAAGGTTTTGCGTGCTTTGACTGGCTGTTTATCCAGTTTGCCAGACGTGAGTTCTCCAAACACATCTGATGGTGCTTTGATTCGTCAAAACTGTCGATTTCCTGTAACACTTACATCATCTGATTCTCCTCCATCCAACCACATGTGCTGTCCTTTCTCGATCACGAAAGTGTCTTTCTGTTTAACTTTCTGTTTCCCTGTGACCTCTGCCGCTGCTGCACTCCCATGAGGCCGATTACCTCGCAGGTTAAACACTTAAAAGTTTAAAAGTCATCTAATGAGCCATGTATTCTCAGGTCATTATTGTCTTTTTAGGTTTAATGTGATACTTTTACATGATGTAATGCATTTTTCTTCATCTTCTTTACCGGTGAAGACATCAACGATAAAGTCTTTGCTGCTTTACTGTGTCACTGCTTGTTATAGTCTAAATGCCATTATCTCAATGGAATATGAGCCTCACACAGTCATGTGTCTTTGTTTTAGTGAGAAAGACTGGTACTTTACCTGACAGTCAGAGAGAATGGGTTGTAAAGTGGCTGTTTAGATCCATAAACCACATTTCTGAGCTCTTCAAGAGGAAATCAACTCTAGGATTGATCAGCAGAGAGCAGAAAATGACTTGACAGGTAGTTAAGGGAAGGAATTGGGAGTGTGAGTGACAGGCCACCTTCATTTTCCACAATAGTCATATCCACCTTTTGGCAGTTTATGCAGGTGGAAAGGAAAGGCCTTTATCTCAATATGCTTTGGGTAAATGGTGAGAGTTTGTTGAAAGCTTTTCCAAATATACAGGGAAAGGCATTTTCAGCATGGGGCACTGCAGATCTGTGAGGCCTGAGAGGTCTTCTGATCGCTGTACTGTTCATACACAGTTTGCTGTGTTGTTGTGTCTTGCAGTTGTTGTGCTTTTTACACCACATGACTGACCAGCAACAGTGGGTCACACACTGCAAGAACTATGAGAACTGGCACTTTAAGTGACCTTGTACCAGGATCTTTTTGTTCAAGCCATCAGCAGGACTTGTTGTCATTTGAATATGTGTTCACAAAATAGCCAGTTTCCACATCTTTACTGTTTCTAGCCTATTTTTAGCACCCTCTATTGTTTCAGACAACCCCTGCCCCAGGTTTCCCTTCAACCCATGGCTTGTGGTCTCATCAGCAGTAGCTCCCTGAAAGAGTTCCCAACATTTCCAGTTATTTATGGTATATCTGGATCGTGTCTGTGATTTTGGGAATCCCTAAAACCTGTGTGCAACTGGCAAATGATGGGTTAATGTTGTGAAGCGTGAACTTGGCATTAGCTGCAGGCCAGCGCTGATCAGAGGCCAGCTTCCACTCACGCCATCTCAAAGACGGTGCAAATAAACAGAGAAGAGGTGGGAGGAGATGCCTGGGAGGAATCACAATGAACACAATGAGCAGAAGGAGGAGCTCAGCAGTGACAGTAAACAACGAAGAGATGCAACCAAAGGAGGAGAAAATAATAAAAACATCAATAAACAACGCCATCCCAGGCCTGTCTGTGACCCATTATGGAAAGTTTTTCTTTTTTTTGTCGATAACCCGTGGAGTAGCTCATTAGCTCGTGTATTACACATGGCATTTGCTAAAAAAATTGCTGGCAAGTGTTGAACATAAGATAGAGGAGAGGTCAGGCTGCTGCCATCATAGATTTAGCATCTGGCGTACCGAGGCTTAGCCTCTCACAGCGGGTTTAACTGTTTGTGCAATTTCACTCAGCTTAAATTCGCTGTTGGTACAGCTGGAATGGCCACCTTGTTGCTCTAGGTCATTTAATCTCAAACGCTATAGGCTCCATGACTTTCAGCTGCCTGATATCTGTGCTGTCCTCAGCTTCTGTGCAGGAGCTTCAGAGGATTGCGGTGGCGTCATGTCATTTTTATCAGTTTTGCGCCTCAAAGGATGGAGCCCATGAGTGAATAGAGTCCATTCTTCATATGTGCAGACCTCCCTCACTGGAAGAACACTCTTTGTGGATTCATCTCTTTCTTTCTCCCTTCATCTCTTTCACATGTTTGTTCTGCGCCGCCACTGTACACATTCCTTCCTTACAGCTCTCATTTCAGGTACAATAATATTATCTCAGTGGACTGTCTGTCGTTCATACGATCTTCAGCGAGGGGCTGTAGCTAACAATGTCCAGACCGTGCTGCCACCTCAGAGGTTCCCTCTGCATTGCTCAGGTTGTACCGCAGGTCATAATTAACCTGAAACAAAGCACTGACCTGTGACAAATAGACTGTAACACTACACCCCCTCCCCGCTCAGCACAGCACAGTTCGGCACGGAACAACATGTCCCGCTACAGTGTGATGGAGATGGAGAGATCCTGCTGGCCTGAGGCAAAGAGGCATTATAACAGACAGAAAGTTAGGAAAGTAACCCTGGAACTGCAGGGGAATTACTTCTGAGTTACATTAAGTGCTGTCCCCCAGAAAGAATTGGATGATATCATCCTGCTCTCACATGTGTGATGGTTATTTATACTGCAGCTGCACTGAGAATTATTTGGAGTGGACTGCCTGTGAGAGCATCTTAAGGACAGCTGTCTTGGTTAGTTGGATATAAACAAAAGTATTAGTTCATTAAGTGCACTTGTACATTCAGTTTTATTTGAGTACAACAGTGCTGCACGAATCCTTCCTTTATGTAATGTTCAGTTAAGCATTTGTCAAATCCAGGTAAAATGTAATCAGAGATAGCCACGTCACAGAAAAATAAACATTTTATAATTTAAATCATGTAAGCAGATTTTAAGCCTGGGCGGGATACCACAGAATGACTGCTGTGGAGACAGAAGCTCCTGATGGCAGAACAGCTCATGATGACGACCGTGGGTCCCAGTCATCTCAGACTGAAGTTTGCTCAGAGATAAGGAGGAAAACACTTGAGCGGTCTAACTCCAAATGCAGCACTATATAGTTTATGATCTATGTAAAAAAACAACAACTTTGCTTTGTATTTTGTGGATAAAAGTGCCTACTGTTTGGCTCAAATAGCGTCTTAGCTGTGAATTGCTTAAACTTACATGTGACGAAGAAGACTTACTTTATTAATCCCTCAATGGGGAAATTACAGTTTTCACTCTGTTATTATTTTTCAATTGCACATCACACGCAAGTTATGAAACACACATGCACATGCAGTAGCAGAGAGGTGTCAGAGTGAGGGGGCTGCCCCGTATCCAGGCGCCCCGAGCAGTTGGGGTTCAGTGCCTTGCTCAAGGAAGAAGAGCTGATTGCCAGATGTCTCTTATAGTTTATGCATGCTGCTAATTCATACATCATAAGCAGATCAAGATGAACAAGATTTTATATTTATTTTAATTCAGGCTATGGTAAAATAAATCTGTCACATTCTGATGCTGACTCTGTACTTGAAGGGGTCATGAGAATATTTTGACCTGCAAACAGAGAAATGGACTTGAAAAGTAGCAGGAATGCTGGTTTCCAGTGTTACAGTGTTTTACGTCAGTTTTAACTGATCTGTTGTGTCCTCATAGTCTCTCCCACATAATCCTGTCATGCTTTATTCCCGTCCTCTGCTAATTGCAACAGAAAACACATACAGACGCGCCCCATAGCTTTTAACCATGCTGTTACCACAGGTATGTTAACAGGGCCTGGCTTTGGTCTGTGTGCATTAGCTGCACATTCCAGCGGTGCGGATAATGGGAAGTCCTATTAGGAGCTATTTGTGGCTGTGCCGTGGCGTGTTTCACCAGATTCCAACATTAGCCAGGGTTTTAACCTCGTCGGGAGAGGGATACGAGGGGAGTGAGGAGCCGATGCTTCGTCTCCGTTTTTCTTGTTTGTTTCTGTTGTCTGCCTCCCTCCCTGTATATTTGCTCTGTGTTGTTGAAGACTGCCATGGGAATATGTGTTTGTTTACCGTCTGTGTGCATGTCGAGCACTTATCTCTGCTCATTTAGGTCTCTGTCCATCTTCCTGTTTCAACTTGCGTCTCACTCTTCGTGTACACGTCTCACTCAGTCTCCTCAGTGTCTGTTCGTTCATGTACTGTACATGTACCCTGTGACTCTGTGTGTGCGTGTGACCATTGGAGACCTTTTGGCCAAGGCAGCTAGGAGGTGGGCTGCTGACAGTGAGCCCTGACAGGGGAGCTTCCTTCTCTCCAGCTTATAGAAAGCAAACAAACTAATCAGAGCCAGCACTGCTGCTTTCAAGTCCCCAACAACCTCTTGGAAATGTGGATAGTCTAAACTTTCTTAATGCTTCACTATCCATCTTCTGATTAGTGACCTTTAGTGATTTTGTGTCCTCATGCACCAACTATTGCTGTTTCCTGCTACAAATATACGTAGATCACTGTAGTTTACAGAAAATAAGCTCACAAATGATTCTGGTTACAGAAATTTCAAGAAAAGTGGAGAAAAGACTGACACAAAACATTTTTACTTTTATGTTTTACAATGAAAACTGATAAATTTTGTGTTTTGATAGCTTCAAATTATTTCTATGGTCTACGCTAACATCCAGAAAAAAATGCCCCAAAATATGTTTCTTTTCAAAACAAAAGTGAAAATAATGAGGCCTGCTCTTTATGGTTTTCCCACTACAGTTTATTCAGGTGTGTTGATATTCTCTGAATGATCTCCCCCATCAACCAACTCTTCTACCATTACGCTTCATTCATGTGTGTACTTTAAATGACCTTTTGCAAGTCAACAAATGTGAAATGTTCCACTCCAGGCCACTGCTGGTGTTTGCATTGCCCCAATGAGGCTTTTAATGAATTTTGTTGTTGTGTTTAGGTCACAGTCAGCGTCGCAAACATACCGAAGTGTTCAGGCTGCTCTCATCTCACTGTTTGTTCTAATATCTATGGAAAATAATGAATTGTAATTTGCATTTATAACCCACTTAATAGTGAGCCAGGACAGGTGATGTAAAATAGAGAGTGACAAAGTCTGTGTTGGGTGGGCGGATGGGTCAAAAATCACAGGACGCTGTTGTTCATGTTTCATGTGAAAGCAGAAGTCAACTTTTGCTTTTCTTAAACCTAAGTCGTTTTTGTTGTGCAAACACTGCAGGAGTTAGTCCATAGTGCACCACTGCACTATGGACATTTACACAAAGACATAAGAGAAAAGAAAAAACAACATTTCATAAGCTATCACAGTAGCTGTAAGAGAAGCTGCTGTAGAGTCACACAGTGTAATCAAATGTATTTCTTACAGTGAAAACACTTTAATCCCCCTTCATCCATCCAAGTGCTTCTGGGGCTGCAGAGTCCAGCGTGTTTGTGTGTGTTTGTAACATCAGGTGTAGGTTTAAACTCTTCCATAAACCTTTGCAAACACTCACCCCCTCACCTCCCCTTGAAGACCACAAACAAATAAAACTCACACTTCTTGGGCTCCATCCACACAACAGCAACAACAACAGCACGATAACGCTTTTGACAACGTTGCCTGAAGTATTTCCATCTACATAGCGACGCGATGAGGAATGACAAGGATATAATACATATGCCACGCCAATAAGTGGCACTGTGAAGAAACACAGAGACCCACGACAAAGAACGAAAGAATGCAATGAGCATGCGCATGAAGTCTTGTGCTGCGTACGAAATTCTTTTTCAAAGATTTTTTGATATGTCCAAAACCTTAGTATGAACCCAAATACGTACGTGAGGTGCATACTATTTCTGGTAAATATTACAGTATGCAAGGACTGGACACTACGCCGGCATAAATGTCCCACAATGCAATGCAGTGGTGACAACAACAACAACACAAGGGACAATGGTGGTTATTAACATATATAATAATAACATATCAAGGGTGTATTATTGGATTATTATTATTAGATGTATTAATATCACAGATTGCCAGTAGAGGTGAGGTTGGCACGGGTTACCACGGTTACGTGTCTCCAATCCAACCAGCAAGAGGCTCTCAGGAATTGCGTCACTTATACGTTTATTCACTCAAAAGTATGTTGAATGATAGTACACACATTGAGTATGTAGTGTATAGTATGAAATTTCAGACACAACCCTTGTTTACAACTACTTCTTGGCACGTGATAAGTGACATCATCGTTAGCAACAACGCCGGGTACACACTGCAACTCTGAAACAGCGTTTCACTCAGATCTTCTCACTCTGGACCCCATTGTTAGAAAATACCGTTTTGGGTCACTGACAATGCCGAGCTGTTTGTATACAAGGCGGAATCTGTATTAACATTTGTCGGATTCACAGAATTCCGTCGTCGTGTGAACGGCACCTTGTTAGCATCAGTCCGTGTTCACACTTAGACCCCCCACCCCCCAGAGAGCAATAAAGAAGCTGCTTTTAGACAGGCTTGTGATTACCCATGATCCTCCTCGGTCATCCTTGACTCGCCAAGGCCAACAGGAGCGAGCTGGGAATAATTACTGTGAACTCTAGTACTCGTTCCTTGAACCCCTGCGAGCGGTGTCAAGTCGTATTCGTGAATTTCGGTCCGGGCCGTATCTTCTTCTGTCAACACTCTCACGCTCCACATCCTGACCGCCCTCCACCAGGGAGAGGAGAGAGAAAGATGGCTTTGCATTCATCTTGGTCTCTGTGCTTCATGACAGAGGCCATTTGGCACCCCTCTTATCTATCTCTGCTCTTCTTCACTCAAGGTCTGGCCTCCTCCCAAGACCAGGCAACACACGCACATACAGTCGATACACTGCGAACATTTATCACATTTTCTCCCTGCAAGACTGAAATCACTGAGGTGGAGGCCAACGGAGTACAGTCAACGTATATCGGGATCAGCAATCAGCACAATTCAGTCCATATACTGTACTATATAATTAAGTAAAAGCTCATTGATTACTTTTGTTTTTGTTTTTTGCCAATTTTCACCAAATTCTTAATAATAAACAGAGTGATTTAGAGCCATTTTCAACCGTGGATTCAATGATTTAAAAAAGTTTAAAAGTGTAAAAAAAAAAAAAAAACAGTGTCAGATCTTTTAAGATTAAAATGTATTAATTCAGTGTAAGAGTTGCTCAAGTAGAAAAAGCAGGAAAGGATACCAGGTCATTTGTTGATTTATTGCAGTCATCATCCTGGTTCCATGTATTTTAGGAGGACAGAGTGAGTTTAAATGTATGTCTTAATAGTATAGTTAATGTACTATGGATTACTTCACTACATTATGTTATCATATTTTGAACGTGAAGTCACATACTCCCTGATAACAGTCCGTTTTGCACAATTTCATTTGTTTTAGACAGAGCCTTTTGAGAGCCTTAACATGAGCAGTTTGACCTGTTTCTGCATTTTTTTATGTCCAATCAGAATTACAGTTGTGTGTCTGGAAAGAGGAAGTCAGGAAGAAACACACACTCAGTATTTACACATACACACATCCACACTGCGCTGTAATAGAGATGCCTATCAAACACAGCCCTAAGTGGAAAAAGGTGACGTTCTCTGTGACATAAATGCTGTTTTTCACTACCGTGAAAATGAAAGTCCTCACAGATGTCTCCGTATGGCAAACACGCTCGTTATCGAATCAACGGCTGCCTCTGTTCTGCCCGGTGTTTATGGCATCGCTGACTTCAGAACACTATTGAATGAAGGGAAACACGCCGTCCTCATGGCTGTGCAGTGTGTCGGTGTCAGATGGATTACTGAAGCATATATAAAGCACATCACAACACACATATGGTCCCTGAACTCTCTTCAGAGACTGTTGCACAGTGGCCCAATCCTCTGCTTTGGTCAAACAAACATCAAAGAATTTGGAAGTTTGGACAACTTGATAGTGTGTGTATACCGCAGCAGAAGAAACCTCATACTCTGCTAACCTGAGACATGCATTTCTAGGCTATTTGCTTTTTCACGCATACCTTCCTCTTTCTTGCTCGCACTGATACATTGCAGGACACACGTCGGTTTTCATGTTAGCCTGCACCTGCACGACTGGAAGATATGGCCACATGGATGTTGTTTGTGCGATACAGAGCATGTGGATTATGTCCGCCTCAGTGTATCTCGTGTGCGTGAAAAGCAGGTACCCATGTCACTGCAGTGACTCATATGCTGCAAGGACCTGGGGGATGCTGGAAGCGCTTCAAAGCGAGTTTGTGACTGTTTTGTGTGAAATGAGCTGAGAGGATCTGGGCTCTGCAGATGAAAGAAGGAGTGTGTGTGTGTGTGAGTGTGTGACTGTGGTGCACAGCTTGGATCTGAGTGGAGGAGATGTGGGCCACAAGATGTGCCAAACGTCCTTGCAATCATATATATGTGTGTTTGTGTGAGGGGGGGACAGACACTTGCTAAACCAGCATATTGTGTCTGCACACAGGAAAGAGAGGAAAACAGTCAGAAATAAATTATCCAGAAAATCTTGTTAACGTGAGAGAAATACATCAAGTGTAGAACACATGATTGTGTGCCTTTAGATGTCCAAGAGAACTCCTACAAATTCAATAAAAGATCAAAGTTTTATTACACGTTTATGATTTATTCATCCTGCTTCATTTCATTCCAACATCAGGAAACATGGCACATTAACATCAACATGCAATGCGACCTAGTTAAAAAAAATCATTGATTGAATGCAGACTTATATATTTATACTCATTTTATTAACACCATCAGGATATTTCTTTGCAGACAGAAACATATTGCTGTGGCAACAGGACAACAGCAACAGATTAGATCCTGTGGCAGATTAATGACATATACATGTTTATATAGTATCCATATTTGCTTCGACTTGTATCATGAAGTGTTTACTGTGTATAAGATAGAGACATCCTGAATGCTGCAGCGAGCACCTGGCTGACTGTGCAGCTGCACTGTGCGACGCTGGCCTTGAGTGCAACTGCGTGACTGCGAAGCCTGCAGAGCCGTAATGAGGAAATCCATCAACAAGGGGCAAAGAGTCAGTGCAGGAAGAAACAGGTGCGACTGTATACCGTACTGTTCAAAAGAAGGAGGAGCTTTTTTTATGAGCAAAAAATGGAAATGGAACAAATACAACAATTTAAAATGATTCTTCAGGGCAAACAGTTTTGGTGAAAATCCTTGAAGCATTAACTAAATGACTTGTTGACAAATGAACGAGCCAGATGATGAATAGAAAGACCTCGGGCACAAAAACAAAATCATTTCCTTACTTTTGCACTCTAAATTTCCAGGCACCACTTTTTCCTCTTTTTGCAAGTGAGGCAGTAACAAATGTGGAAAATTATGAGGAACCTCTTTCTTCTGCTGACATGGATTCCCTCTATCATCAGTCAGTCTGGCCTCATATAATGTGTTCTAATAATGTGTGTGTGTGTGTGTGTGTGTGTGTGTGTTTCCCAACAGATGGGCTGGTCCCACTGAACCAGAGCGCCATGGATGGCTGCTAATAACCCACCCTAATAATCCCTACATTACCTAATGTCTCTCTGCGTTCGCTGCCATTAAATACCCATTCATTATAATGCCAACAGCGAGTACTATTGTGACCAAGGTCCCAGAGGTGGGACCTGAAGCTGGACGATGGCTGGTGGATTCTTCAGCGGCGCAGTGGGCTGCTTTGTGCCCTTGGGTGGCGATGATTGGTGATTATCCAGGGTTCCTCAGAGGCATCTGGTTAATGAGCACTGGGCATGATGCTGGAGCACCCCAGACTGGAAATATACACACAAGCTTGACACTGTACTGGAAGACACACACACACACACACACACACACACACACATTGACAGTCTCAATGTTCATTTGATATGTGCTCCATTTCCTCCTTACAGTGGAGCACAGGGAGAGCCTGCTGAGAGGACTCGCAAGACAAGGAGTTGAACATTAAACATGCATTTGATGGCTTACATTCAGGTCACATTTTCTGAAACTGGCAAATTTGACTTTAACGGCAGTCATATGTAGATGCAGTAATGTAATGCAGTAATGGAGAGCGCACTGTTCTGCTCTGCTGCTATCAACCTGCTTTAGACTGTCGTTTATCCCAAATCAAGTCTGAGTTTTCAGATAGAACGAGGCTTTGCAGAACATGTCTTTATTACACTACTCTGAATATAGGACCTAATTAGACGCACGTAGGAGCCTCCCCTGGAGGATGGCTGAATATACGCTGGGGACTCTGGGAACTTTCCTGGAAACCATTAAGGAAACAACATTTCCGACCGCAGGGAACAAGAGAAACGACTGAAAAATGAGAAAAAATGAGACGCTTCAGGCCCAAATTGTTACATGATTGTGGGGTGGGTGTGCATGTGTGTGAGGGCTCTTTGTCCAGGTCGCGTGCCAAATTACATGTCGGCATGGTAACAGCTTGGCATTTAACACACACTAGCAATAAAGAAACTTAGATACTCACCTCTGTCCAGTCAGGCCCCTTATCCACAGCACCATCAATCAATCTCTCATTGTCATTTGCATTTTGAGCTTCAGCTTGTTGCCCTCTGTGGCACCGCCGGCCTCCACCATGTGCACCGTGAGAATAATACACAGTCACGGTCCTCAGATGAAGCACAGAGCGCAGTTTAAAAGTGAAATCCGCATCCTCACGTCACTTTCAACTGCTGTTGGAGAAACTGACGGAAACTCTTCATTATGGTTGAAATGTTACGTGAAGCACGGGGTCGGGGGTAGTTAGCAGCAACGCAGTTGAACGGAGGCGGTATCTGAAATGGCACCTGGAAGCAATTGTGTTTCCCTTCCTGGAATATTTATGTATTGGTGAATTATTCTAAGCATGTTCCCAGTGTTTATTTCTACAATGATGTCTGGCTTCATGGCAGAACCACCAAGCAGCCAATCTGTGGAGTATGAAAGACAAAAAAAACAATGTGTGTGTGTGTGTGTGTGTCTGTGAAATGTGCATCTATTGATGATGCAGCAGCAAACTCAGTCCACTATATCCCTCATAAAAGTGAAGTCAGCCCACCTCCCCTCAGGCTGCCCTTTTTACATGCACCACCCCATATCCAAACACTGTTAAAGACTCATAAAAGCTCAGCATAATATTTTGATGTCTGTCATCTTGTGCTGTTATAAAGCAGCCGAAGGGAAAGGAAGTCGCCTTTGTTTGTGGTATCCATTCCCATCATAACACACAAGCTCCAGTTCCCCTATGGAGATGTTTGTTGTGATGTCTTGTGGCACCAATGCAAACAGACAGTCTGCTGGAGGCCTGGTGGATGTGTTTAGTCTTGGTGGGCAGCACACAACGGGAGGATTTTCATATTCTTTGGATGGACGCTTGTTTCTCTTCACTGTGGTCTTTGTGATTTTTTTTTTTTTTTTTGATCTGCAGTGTTTTGAGGGACAACGATCATCTGACTGAACGGTTTCTTGTCCAATCAGGCTTTGTTGTAGCTGCTGTGTTTACTTAATTCCTGTTGTGAATCATTGATCCATTCAAATCCATTTTAGCCATGCTAAATGTTACATTTGTGCATTTCTTTTTGACCAAATACCTGCAGAACTAATGGCATTACCCTCAGCTGTGCTTAACATTTAATGGCAATCAGCAAATGTCAGCATGCATGTTAAACTGTGTTGGTTATCACAGTGGCATCATCTTGCTTTGCTGAGCATGTTGACATGTTTATCAGCTCCAAACACCAGCAGGGCAGTAGCTCCAGCCTCTCACAGCTGCTAGCGCTGTTACCTCTGCCAGGGAGGTCATATTTTCACCGGGGTTTATTTGTTGGTTTGTTGGTTTGCAAAATAAGTTCGGCCACTTCTGACCAACCCTGAAAATGTCGTCAAAAACCGTCCGTAACTTTTTGAGTTACTTTGCAAACCAACAAACAAATACACAAAGCCCGGTGAAAACATAACCTCCTTGGCGGCGGGGGTAACTTTAAATAAATAAATAATAATAAAAAAGTTGCCGCCACCTTGGCAGAGGTCTGCGCTCTCTCTCAGTGCTTTCTTAGTTTGAAGACTCAAAGATTGAGTTAACTCTCTGAATTTCACGTTCAAAACATTTTATTTATCCAGTTATTTCACATAACTTTTTTCTTTCTTCAAAATATGTATGAATATATATTTTGTTTGTTTTATAAATGTGCTATGTTTCTGATGCTTGCAAGTCTTTGACGTGATCAACACTGAGAAGGTGCACACAGTGAGGTGCATCCATGTGAAATCCATCAAAATGAAACATGACTGCCAAACATTTGGCACGACATTGAAATAAATATGATCCTTTAAGAGCAGACTCTCAGTTTCATGCACATTAGCCCCCTCTGTGGGATGTTTTCTCACTAAGTGATGAGATCGGTCAGGAGTAAAGGGGGGTGGGGGTGGGGGGTGAAAGGTGACACCGTGGCAAGTGGTGTTTACGAGAGGAGAGACTACCACAGGACAAATATGTGCTGTCTTGAATATGAGACAGAGGGAGAGAAAAGATGAGGAGGGTGACTTAGACGGAGATGTGCGAGTGAAAGTGAGAGGAAGACGGAAGTCGAGATCTAGACGAGAAGATGTGATGCTGACATGAGGATCCTCTCAAACTAACACCGACTCTTATCCTGGAGGTCAGAAAGAGAGGTGTGGAGCGACAGAGTGAGAATATATAGTGTGAAACCACCACAGAGGGATCCTGCCGTCTTCACTGTCAGTGTCCATCTTTCATCGAGTGAATGTGTGCTGGACCTCCGTCCCTGCAAAAGAAATGTGAATGGGTTTGTGTGAGGGTCAGAGGTCACCTGTGTTGGAGTACAGTGGCAGATTTATGAGCTCCACCAACCTGAAGGCTGGAGGTCGCATGCTGACTTTGTTACACGCTTCAGCCAACACACACATACACAAAGCGTTGGTTCACACTGAATACCAGCCTGCTGATGCCAGGTCATGTGTCCTGAGGTGCAGGTAATAGATAAAGCAGGGAATGAGGCTTGACTGGCATGTGTGTGAGTGCCTGTGTTTCCCATTCTGCCTCAGCGGAGAACCATATTAAGTTGGAGATGGAAGACAGGGGGCATTAATCAGTAAAGAAACAAGCTCTGGACCAGGGATGAAAGAATGAAGTCGGCTCTTGTTGCTCCATACCATTAATATCCATCAGGAGTGATGCGAAGCTTGAAAGCAGCCGGGCATGGATGGATGAGGGGAAGAGACAGAAAAAAGAGGAAGATGTTTCTCAGGGTCATACTGTTGCCCCTCTCTTCCTGTCTTCATTCATTCATTATCTCCCTCCCTTCTGCTGTCACTTTGCAAAGAGTACTTTTATCTGCTCCTGCAGGAGTTTACAGCAGTTCACTATTTATTGTGATAAAAATCTGTAGTGCATCTTTTTGCCAGGTTATCCTGCGCTCTCCTGTTTTATGTGTTTTTATGGTTTATCTTACCTGATGTCCATGAAATAGTTATGATTGGATTTAAGAGATTACAGAAATGTAAATCACAGGTTATGTGCCTTTTCTTCCCAAGAGTGAAGTGAGAAGTGTGGTGTCTATGGTGAGTCTACAGGCAGCAACCGGTAGTCTTAGTTTAGCATAAGGACTGGAGAAAGCTCAACACGTAGGATTTTGAACAGATATAACAAATGTAGCATGCAGCTTTGCCATTCGCCAGGCTCTCATTTCCAGTCTTTGAGCTAAACTAATCAGACCGTCTACTGTATCGTGTTCAGCATGTTTAAGAAGAATAAGCTTATATTCCAGCAGTACAGTCCTAGTATGGGCTAGTTCAGGCCTATTAGTAGAACGTATGTTTGGAAAACTGCCAGTCACTCACACTTTCACCATGTGTGCGTAGGAGTTTAAATGTCTGGCATTCATCTGTACTCCTCTGTCATAAACAGGTGCTTTAGGTTTGACCTGCTCCTCCTCCACTGTACTTTCAGATAGTCAGAACAGATAATTAGGTCCTGTTAGCATTCCCTGCCAAAACCTGAGGCTTGATCTTGCAATTATGAAAACGAGCAGAGTGAATGTGGTCTCTGAAACATTTGGTTCTCTTGTTGTGCCTTGATTTTCTACGATGGATCTGTCAAAAAAAAGGGCTTTTATGGCTTCAACAGAAGGTTGAGAGGGGAGAGGTGTGCTGTAAGAGCCATTTAACTGAATTCGGTTTAGTTTAAGGCCATATTGGCTAAGCTACAGTCAGGTGCCTGCAGACAAAGCCTCCATTGTTGGAAACCTCCAGATAGTTAGCTTCACTATAAACCTCCTCTGACCGATTTATGAGACAGCCCCCCCCTTCCAATGAATAAAAACAAGAAACATTTTGAAAGCGCTGCCACTTGGAGCTGATGGCAAAGGCCCTAAATCACTTTCGCACAGACCACAAAATGTATTTCTTGTACAGATGTATCGTTTTACCCACAACACTCGTTGATCTGGGACGCCAGCTCAGTCCAAGAACATGTTTCTTGGTCAGAGGGGCGTTATGACCACAAGAGGTTTTCTTTCACTTCGCCTGGCAGACGAGCACTGAAACCTGAAGCCGGACTGACCACGCTCTAGTACGACACACCAGGGTGACTCCTTTGAGCTGAAGCTGGGCCAGCGCCTCATTCCTTGGTTGCGGTTCAATCAGAAGGGTTGTTAAATGATGTTCCTTAAGATATCTTTTATCGCTGACCTGACAAATTGTGATGTTTCCCTCGTTTTTTACTGTTGTTGGCAAGCTGAGAAATGAGTCTGCAGCAACAGCTGAGGTAGCCTGGAGGCTGATCAGTGTTCATATAAGAATATATCCCATTTGACCAAACAGTAAACATGCGTATGGAGCAAATGAAGGTGACGTCATTGACTTTGGATGAGGCGTCAGATGAGCGTGTGTTGAGTGAGATGAACTAAGTGATGGCTCATGCCTCGCTCTCTGTCTCTCTGCAACTGTGGTTTACTATCTCTTCTCTACATGCTCCCTCTCAACCCTTTTACATAAGGTCGACACATTATGAACTCTGATGCAGGGATGTGATTGGTCAACAGCAGCACGACACATACCTCTGTCATGCGCTCCCAGCTGTGTTTAACTTTCATTACTGCACATGAAGGCTATCAGACATATCAGCTGTGTCAGCCATCTATCACAGTCACAGCTGTCAGGCTCACGTACAGTGGAAATACTCTCAGACAGGGCCATCTGCCCAGAGCAATGAACTCCACATACCTGGACGGATATTTATTGAAAATGATGTTTAAGATGAGTGGTTTAATGTAAACTCACAACAGACTGTAACATCAGACTAATCCCAGTTGATCACAGACGGTGTCAAAGGCTCGACAGCCATCCCAGCCATGCTCCAACCCCGAGAACCTGAGCAGCTGATCGGACCAAATATGGAAGCCACCAATTCGGATAAAGTGACTCATGACCCCCTCCCATAAAGTTCACACTGGGGCAAGTCTGCACCTGCCACATGAGCAGCTCCACAACACACACACAGGCACAGCAACCCTCGAATCACGCAGTATTGAAAGGGGACATGGCTTAGGTTACATCAGGACGATAGACCCTGCAGTCAGAGGCACGATGAAATGATATCCTCCTTGAACGCACCTGTATGTGTAAGCATTTGGAATAAACAGATGATCATCTTTAAAGGAAGGAGTCCAGAACCATCATTTTGAAATCCCAAAGAGTTTATGAGCGACCACAGAAGAGGCAGCACTGACGCCAGCTCAAGTCCCAGCAGGCAGCGGCCGCCGCTCAGATGTCAAGAAGCTACACTCTGCTGACCGTCATACAGTCGAGTTGAATCTCAGCCAGAATTTCATAATTTTGATCGACTTCTGTTTCTTTTATTCAGTTTCATCTGTTCTGAAGCTGCTTTTTCTAAAAAAACGAAAATTTACTAGGGCTGTCGAAGTTAACGCATTAATGCGCTAATTTGCATGATGGTAACTCTACTTGGACAAAATGCGTTGCCAGGCCAGAGGTGTGCTGCCGTTTCTTGGTAGATTATTTGTTTGCTGAATTACAGTAGAAGCTTGGACAGATTTAAAAAAGATGATTAATCTAATTTTATCAGCATGTTTGATCATTAGTTACGACTGCATTGTTGTTTCCTTGATTTTTTTGAATGGAGTTCTGCTTCATGACCTGCCAGCACATCTCTGGCAACGCATTTCTGGCAGTTTGCCCTAGTAGAGTTACCATCGCGGAAGTTAATGCTGATTAATCACATTAACGTGCTAATTTAGACATATTCACTGATCATTACTTTGTCTGTTGCATTGAGAAGTTTGTCTTGTTTATTTTACAGCAGTTTCACAGAAAAAACTAGGACCAGGTATTAGGCATCATCTATATCGAAAATGAATTAACTTAAATAATTCCACTGAAAATAGATAAAACAATGAGCTCTATGATGAGCACTATATTTATAAACAGATACATCTATCTGTCTCACTGTTGTATATGACAGCCCTTTGGTGTTTGTCTTGCTTTTGGATTCTCAGTTGTGTTTTGGGAATTCAGCCAGAAAAGTCAGAATATATTGTTATAAATATTTGGCCCCAAAGTAGTTCTGGCAACATCCCAGCAGTATACATGTAGTCGACATGCTTGTGCATACATATGTGTGTGTGTGTGTGTGTGTGTGTGTCTGAGTGTGTGAATATTTTCCATCATGGATATTTTCTTGCCCTTAATGCTGAAGTCTAGAGAAATATTTACATATCGTTTTAGAAAATAACATCACAGCCCTCAACATGATTTTATACCGCTTGTTATCTCAGTTTGGCGCTGCTCTACATAATCAATCACATGCCGATGTGATGGCATTGGAGGTTATTTACTTTAGCCAGAATGGGTTGGCAGAGCAGAGGGCTATGTGCTGGGGTTTAATTACAACCAGACGACATACAATAAAGTTTTGGCACATCGTGGATGGATCAGGCCACGGATGGTGGAATGATGGTGGCAATGACAATAAAGAAAAAATAAAGCTGGAGGAATGGATAATTAATCCAAGTGTGTGTTTATGAGCAGTGACACACTCACGAGTCAGTACATTTACCGGAGTTGAGAGAGGAAGTTGCACTGTGGGAAAGCAAATAAAATGGTTTGACAGAAACAGTTGTGAGTGCTGTGTACAAACTGGAAAGAACATATTTGACCACATGCACCTATTTAGATGTCTGTCTATTATGTGGCTACCTCTCTGAGAAGACAATGCATAATGTCAAATGGTTTGGCTTGTCAGTTTAGTGTGTTATGGTTCTACTGGGCTCCATCTCTCCGCTGTGCCACGTCTCAACTGTGTAGTCAGTCCCTGGACCAGCTGCACCATGTTGCCTTTAACAGCTTTGAGATTGAGAGCTCTCACCTTGGCTTCTATAGAGGCTGTAATTAGCCTGTCTGCTTCAGGTGTGACAGGAGAGTAGAGTGAAAACAGAGCAAGGAGCAAGCTTATTGTAAGTGGGTAGAAGGGCATGAGGGGTGAGACACCTGCGAAGACGGAGAGAAGTAATGGTAGAGATTTGAATTTGATTTCTATTGGTAGAAATTGCACAGGGAAGCAGTGCTGGAATTTGGTTTTAAGAAAGGTGAGGGAGGATCTGTCAGGGTTAAAGAAAGAGTCTAGCTGGGATAAGGCTCCCTTTTGAACGTTCACACCATGTTTCCTCAACTGTGGCCCACACATTGTCTTCTGTTACAGCTACACACACACACACACACAAATGCTGCAGTTTTTGTGTAAAGTCATGGTGATTAGTGCACTTTTTCCTTTATTCCTTTACTTGAAGACCTGCCCCCGCCCCCTTCATGCCCTGGCTCTCTGGTTTTACTCTAACATGTTCCAGAATGTCAAACTAGAACCACATTTTTACCGATGGATAAGGGATAAAAAGATAAAAGAGCATTTTATCCTCTTATAGACCACCATTCGACTCTGGACGAAACCGACACTTCAAAACATCCTTGCCAAATTACCACCGTGCACATTAATGCCGCCGACGTTCATCACATTAAAGACTCTGATACTTTATCTTGCAGTACAAGGAAGTCTGGCGCTTAAAGACTCAATCTTTCCATGTTAAGGCCCATGATCCTTCAGGTGACCCGTGTATTTTCCTGATCCCCGCTCTGTGTGCCAGAATGTGCTAACCCTCATGTTATTCACCCTGAGGACTAGATTTCACACCTCCAGACCTGGAAGTCCTCGCAGCACCGGTGGCCCAGATCTGATATGATCCACAAACATAACCCTCATTCTCACCTTGACGTTGCACCAATGGCGGCTGTCCTCTGCCTTCAGCCACATCTCACATTCATTATGGGACTCGCTGCTTCTCACATCTGAAGGGGCACTTGGTCACAAGCTGAAGCCATTGAGGATAGGTTTGTGTGTAGAGGTGTTTGGGATCGCTCATTTGTGTGCAAGTGTGTTTGTACGTTTAAAATCCTCTGGCGTGCTCAAATTCCAGCGTCTGTGATTACAGCGTCTACTCATGGTGCCACCCAGGAGCCACTGTGACTGGTGCCAAAAACCAAACCTCTCCAGTCCACACCGACACACCCAGCATCAACAAACACACACATCTGAGTGCGAGTGTACGTACACGTGTGTACGCAGTCACAGACATATTTGTATTAACTCATGCTCATAAGAAACTTTGCTGCTGTCCTTTAAAAATAAAGATATGTTTCATGATGTAGACAAGAGACTCTCCTTCACCTTATATTTTAATAAAGAGGAAATATGATGTTCCAAGCAACTGAAAAATATTATTCATAATTAAATAAAACTATTTATTTGCTGCTATATTGCTGTACAGCTGACACTTTGCTGACTACTCTATTTATCTATAATGAGGCCAGTGGCTAGAAGTAGCACAGGTCCACATTAGTGTGTCTAGTAGTCGTTATCTACTGAAGGAACCAATCGCCAGATTAGATGCATAGTGAACTTTGTGGCTTGCCGCAACCTCAGCGAAAGAGGAAACCCTGTTTTCAGACTTTTTCTGCCTCACTTTGAACCTGGAAAGCACCTGAAGAGCTTTTTCGGTCCACTTTGCTGTGATCTGCTCTTATTTGCTGACTGTGTTTTGCTAAATCACTCTCATTGTTTTGACTACGTTCGTCTCTCCGTGTGGGGCAGGCCCGTCTCTGCCTTCGCCTCTCATTAGCTATGACGTATGGCGACTACCCAGGCAGCCTTTCAGCACCCGCCTGCCACTCAACGCAAACCACCTGCCGGACATCACAACAGCCCGGGTCTCCTTCTCCCGAACCTGTGCGTGCTCAGAACAAAAAAGAAACGCATAATCAAGGTTCAAGCTAGCTGTGTTGCACCGAAAACACAAATGAACTGTCAGAGATTACAGAAAGCCAAATAAATGCAGACACAATGAGCTTTCCGTTCATCAGGACCGAATGAATAGTGTAACAGATATAAACAACCCTGCATTCTTATTCACACGCAGGTTTACAGCGGCGTCACTCAGCCCTGACAGAGCGTGTCGATCACACTCACATGGGCGTGAAATAGGCGTCCACGCCGCTGCACTAGTACATCCTCAGATAGCCACTCTGCAGTCACGCAACACTTGAAAAAGTAAAAGTAAAACAGGAAGGTCGACTTGGTAGCGACGTGCTCCCAGCTTCTTATCCTCCAATCACAGATTTCTGTTTAGATTTCTCTCTCACTTTGACAATATTTAATCAATCATAGAGGTGAATTACAGTCCACACACAGATCATGAAATATGAGTATTAATAACTGCCTTAATTTGACATTATTTTGAAACTAGTGTGGGTATCTAATGTCTCTTAAGAAACTACCGCATTTAAATTAATCTGAATGACATTTTCTCACATAGTTTATTCACTTTGTCATACTGAGCTATTTGCTGAACTTGCAACAGACATTGCAAAAAGGCCAATTTCTTATCAGTGTAAGGAGAGAGTATAAAAGGAGGCAAATGTTATAATTTTACAATTGTGATTGGACCTTAAACAATGAGGACGTTTTACCAAAACACTGAAAACTAGAAGCAGTTATTGAAAAAAAGAGATATTTGTGTTTTTTTTCTTTCAAACTGATCCTAAATTAGGTGGAGATTGTTAATTTGTCTGTAACATAAAATAAATTAATGGTAAATTTATTACAAAAAAGTTCCTAGGTATGTGTTGAATATGCACAAATCGGCATTGGGGAATCTCGACTGCAGTTTCGATCAAAGGAAATTTGGGCCAATCAGCGTTAAGAGATTACAACATCTCTACAGTAGGATGTAGCTTTCCATGGTCCGTCTAGTGTGTTATTATATAATTATAATTAATATATAATTTACACACCTCTTTATATCTGGTGCGGCTCTTCGTTAAACCTAGATGGTTGTCATGGTAACATGTGATGGGGTGTGGTTGGATCACAGGTAACGGTTCGTTCTTGTTTGATTGTGGTTGTCTGATGGTAGCCACTGTGAGACCGGCTGAACCTGAGCTGACCCAGAGCAGCTGGAGAATGAATCACCGCCATGTCAATCACATCCGTTGTCTTTTTCTCTTTGTGTTTGCTGTTTACATCCACAGCATGTGTCCCTCGTCTCATTGGAACCAAAGTTGGACAGACAGGAAAGGGCTGAAAGACCAGGAGGCAGTTTGGAAGAAGTAGTTTCAGACAAAAAGGCTTTACAGCTGTGCTGTATGTGTCCATACCTCAGATCAGTAAGCAGTTTCAACGATAGCACAGCGTCTAGACTCAAGATACGCAAATAGATTCAGTCTTTGACAATTATTGCAGTTTTAAACAAATGCTTTTTTGTTTATAATCAGTAATTATACAGTCAAACTTTTAGATTCTAGACACATCTAGCAAGGTGTTGTGATTGTAATTAAAGGAGATTAGAGGGAAAATTGATACTGGGATTTTAAAAAATAAATAAATTAATTGTAAAAAGAAAATGAGAGGAGATGCTGTAGAAACTGCCTCCAGCTAACATGGGAGCAAGAAGTTGACCTTCACTACTTACACCCTTCCTCTGCACAACCCCACCCCACCTTTCTCTTCCTTTCCAGCTAAATTAAATTTTCCCCTGTTGCAGGAGGAGTATGGGGGTATGCAACAAGGAGCAGTGGAGAGCAGGGGGGGTAGATGGATGGATGGATGGATGGAAGTCCTGTGGTCGAGCATACAGAGTATCACATTCTTCTATTTTCATTTGGCTCTTTATTGCTCCCAGTCGTTGGGTTAAACAAAATGGGGCCTAAAAGAAAGAGTGAAGAGAAGGAGGGACGCTCCACCGATCGTGCACTTTGTTCCCTGGAAGCACTTTGTTTGCAAGAAAATGTCACAGTAGCTAAATCACGCTGAGCCACGGCTACGAGAAACCGGCAGAGCAGATGCAGATGTGTGTGTGTGTCCAGAGAGCGAAGGTGGTGTCGACGCAGGGAGCGTATCAAGATGCATTTGGAAATGTTCACTGGAGAAAACTCTCAATGTTTTGAGAAATTTGAGTATGTGTCGTTTTTAGCACAGAGACATATTTGCAACCAAGTTGATGGAGAAGTTGCTGTTGAATATGCATTAATATAATGCAGTGTGTGTGTGTGTGTGTGTGTGTGTGTGTGTGTGTTTGTATGAGTCATTCTCCAGTCGCTGCCTAAAACATCCCATATATACAGTATACTAATGAAGGAATCCAGGTCCAGATCCAGATGTTTGTTTCTCTCAGTCTCAGGTATTTGTCAGATTCAAACACACATAAACACACTTACAGTCTTCAGAGGGGTGGGGGTGTTCACAGAGATCTACGCACAGGATATAGTTTTCTTTCCTAACTGTCAGGCATTTGTGGAGGTCCATCTTTCTTTCTTTGGGAGTTTTTCAACACCCGTAAGAGTGACGACCTTCGTGTTCAGCACATGTCCTCCCATCTCTGCACCGCACTGCGCTTTTTATTTTTTTTATCTGTTAGCTTACCTTATTTGTCAGTCCCTTGGCATCTGCTTTACATGTATGAACCAGTTGATAACCTTCAACCTCTAGCAAACCAGAAGGGAAAGGAAGTCATGATACAGCCCATCACTCTGTCCAGTACAGACTGTCTCTCACGCTCTCTAATGTACACACTTTTTCTATTTTTGGTGTGTTTGTGTGACATTTTCTGACCCTGCTAGGCAACCGAGACACAGGAAGTCAAGACGCCTAAGTCACAGGCTGTTTGTTTGTGTCTCAGTAGGTGATGATGTGTTCACTGCTCTGTCCTGATATAGGAATCTCAACTATACTTGCACACTCTGCTCTTCACTGCTGCTGTTTTTCCCATTAATTCCTCCAGTCAATCCAGTCCTAGATCAGCTTGTCGTCGCCCACCTTCATTCCTCCTCAAAACTGCCACTCAGGACCAGTCACGCTCCCACGTTTCAGTCACTGTGACGCCTGCTGCTCCAGCGTTTGGAGGCTGAGCTGTCAGCATGCCAGCGGTTGCCTTTTATGTCTCAAATAAAGGTAGAGCAGGCAGGGCCCCCTGTGACCCATATCTCATAATGCATATCCCTGCCTGAGGAGGCACTTGAAATGACCATGTTGTACATGGAATTTAAAGGACTGTGAAGCCATCCATCCATCCTTACCGACTCCTTTCTTCATGGACTCTCCTGTCATTTTTAAGTGCAGTATATCTCCTTCTCTGTCCCTCCTGTTTCATTTCTCTAACCTCCCCATCCCGCCACTCCCTTCCACATTCCTCTCTCTCCTCCTTCCAGCTTGTCCTCCCCGTCTCCCTCCTCACTGGCCCTGGAAAAATGCTCGGGCCCTTTCAGCAGATGCTGAGGCCCCCATCAGCACAGCTCCACACTGCTGTTTATGGCTGCGGGGGCTAAATACAGAGGATGTGAAGCCCAGTGTGGAATATTGAGACTATTAATGTAAATGCTGCAGCTGGCAAAGTGTGTGTGTGTGTGTGTGTGTGTGTGTGTGTGTGTGTGTGTGTTAGCTGGAGTCTGAGGTGTAGAGGTGTTAAATGATTAAAATTGCTCAAACATAAATTTTAAATGAGGGTCAGTAGCTGCACAGCTGTACTCGTTCTCCATTGTTGTAGTTTCAAATTGGTTCTTCTTGTTGCCAACAAGAAAAAAAACAGTTAACTTTTTTATGCTATATCTTAAATCCCTCTATTCCAGAGTAATTGCTAGCATATTGCTGTTGCATAAAGGAGGGAATAAGGGTGAAAGAAAGAGAGGTAGACGGCATAGGGAGGTGGAGGAGCGTGACTGAGCTCTCTTTGAACGGGTTGGCACAGTCAGGAAGTGATTAGGCCACTACAACAACTCCAATAATGACAATAGGGGAAACATGTCTGCAGCCACAACCACTTACCATCAGGAAAAGTGCCCAGTATGGTTCCTATTTCAGTGAGTTTCATGAGTGTGTGGGAGGATGGGCACATGGAAAGAAAGAGAAGAAGTGAGGCATTACCAACAGGAGGGTTTCAGGAGAACAGCAATGTTTAGTTAATGACCACAAATTTTGAAACAATGGATCTTTGTCTTTTTCATGTTTCACAAAGACAAAAGCCAATTCTGCCAATTCTTTGTGTTGTTGACAACCCCAGCCAACCCCAGCTGGCCCCTTATGGATAAACCCTGTATAATATAAGTGATATCATGCTGAAAGAGTGAAGTAAAAGATTTAGGGGTGGCATGGGTCAGTAGATGGCCATCTTGTAACCGGAGGGGTACCGGTTCAATCCCGGGCCTGGGGTGCGTTTCCCAAACAACGACTGAAGTTAGCATGAAACCATGGTAGTATGTAGTACATCCGAACAACCACACTTCCCCTTTCCCACCGTTTCCCAAAAATCTCCAACTACCAATCGTACTATGTGAGTTGGAGCGAGTTTCCAGATGTTTCGGGAGCCTTCGGAAAGAACTCGGATGCATTCGTTGCTTAAAGCGTGTCAACGACAGAACCCCTAACTGCTCCTGATGGGTTATGGTTAGCGCCTTGCATGGCAGCTTCCACCATCAGTGTGTGAATGGGTGATTGTGTAAAGCGCTTTGGGTATCGTTTCAGGTATAGTAAAGTGCTGTATAAATACAGACCTTTTACCATTTATAGACCATTTAAGCTGCAGGCAAAAAGTCAACATCACTCGCTGATGAGCCACAGATCGGTCAGTGGTTCTTATACAGCTGCACAGAGCAGCAATTTCTCTGACATGACTGTTTGGATGCAGTTATGGTTATGAGATAATGCTCTTTATTACTAACTTTATTGCAGGGTTTCCCTCCACTACAGCACAGTTTCAATGTGTACCTCTTTTATACTGTATTTGCTAAGCTTAAGGGCCTCTGAGAAGAAACCTGTGATTTTTTTTTTTCGCTCAGTGAGTTGTACCATCAGACGCATACTGAGAAATGATTCATGGTCTTGTAGCAGCATGAAGTCAGAGTCTCTGGATCGGCCCTCTCTCGCTGGCCACATCATCTTCTGGTTTCACTACAGCCCTCCTGCACTTTTTCACAAGTTTACCAGACTTCTCCATCAACAGCAGAAATCGTTTTAGCGGAAAGGTGGAGGTACCAGCTGCATGGCTGCAGGGTCAGAGGAAGGAAGCTGGATGAAGCCCTGGCAGAGAGGATGAATGGGTCTGATGAAGCTGATGTTCAGCCAGAATGAGGGGCGATCCAGTTCCCTCAGTCTGACATTAAGTAGTGCGCTACATTTGATTCTGTGACGGGATCTATGTTGTTTTTTTGTTTTGTTTTTTGGCATCTGAATCTGTCCTTACATCACTTAAGCATAGATATTTCGGTACTGTGCCAGCTCATACAAACTTGATTCCAGGCAACACATGACCACCAGAAGTGAAACAGAGTGATGCTCGGTTGTTCTCTACTCATCCCTGCACTGCTGGTTTGGATGATTTACTCTTCTGTCCATGTGTTTTCTCAGGGCCTCCAGGAAAGCGTGGACGGATGGGAAGAAGAGGGGAACCTGGTAAGTGATGCTCGCCACCTGCTTTGTTTGTTTATTTCTCCCTCTCTCTGTTTCCTGGAAGTCTCTTCATCTCTCACTTGCTCTCCCTCTCTTTTCCTGGGTGACTGGATAAGTTGGAGGGCTGGTAAAAGCAGTGACCCACGAGTCAGTCCGTTGGATGATGGCCTGCAGTTGGCCCTTCTCCCTGTCCCTCCCTATTTGCGCAGACACAGCGCTAACTTCGGCCATGTGGTTGCACTAACTTCACCCAGATGTCAGCCGTTCTCTCTGAGCGGTAGCAGCTGCAGTAGTACGAGCCTAATGAGATTCTCCCTTGCCAACATCTCTACCCGCCGTGATTGTGTTGCTCTTTTTTCCCACCCAGACCACAAAACACTCACTGAGGAAACAAAACAGCACATTGACAAAGCCATAACTGTTGTTACATCAGAGGTCGTCATGACAGATTAAGCGGATGCTCTACAAGTTTGAGTCACCCTCATTTGTCGTGTTTTTTTATTAAGCGCTGACTCCACCAAATTGTGGCGCGACACTTGCAGACGATTTTATCAGGACTGCAATTGTTCTGCAGGATGTGTGTCAGGTGGGAAAACTTCCAGACTGGTTGTGATTCATCATTGTGGATGAGCTCTGTTCCTGTGAAGATGTTGACTAAGTGAAAGCTCACAAGTCCCCTTCATTTCAGCACACAAAGATCCTTTCTGACGTTCTGTTATCCTTTCATTTTAGATGAAATCTCTGAAGCTTGTCTATTCACGTTTTCACTTCCACAGCCTGATAGTTCCTCTCAGATCCTCTTTATTATCCAACAGCCTCTTAATCAAAAAAAGATAGCGGCTATCCCTCTGAGGTGTGTGACTCCATCAGGCCACCATGTGCATTTTTCGTGGTTTGGAGGACATTTTTGAAGGATTATCATCACTGATGTTTCTGTCAGGACAGGACACTCATTGGCTGCTTGATGTTTGCTGCTGGATGGGCTGTATCTGAGGAGTGATGTGCTTCAGTTTAGGTTGTCTCTCTTGTTGTTTACATTTGCGTCCTCGTGTTGCAGTCTGGGTTATATAATGGGGGGGGTAGCGGGCACGGAGAGGCTGTTGCCTCTCAAAAAAACAAATGAGAGTTGAGAGAAGAAACACAAACCTGAATAACAGGAAAGAGGGCAGACAGAGTCAAGCATCTGTCGCCTTTTCTTCTGCATCGACCCTCACATTTTTTCTTTATTTCCTGTTTGCCCTTTTCTTGTTTTTCTTTTCTTTTCTGTTTACTTCTCTCTCATGCTCTGTCTCTTTCTCTCTCATTGCTCTCCATACTCACAAACACCTGTCTCAAGTTCACTGGTTAAAGCTGCTCTTGTGCATTTATTTACCAAACTGTCTGGCCCAGAAGGTCTAGACGCAGCTTCTTTTGATTGACTTGGTCGCCATGCCTCGTAAACCTCTAAACACCTCTTTCCCTTTCACCTTCTCACCCCAACCACCTTCGTTTTTTTCATGCCTCTCTCTCTTTCCTCTCATGCCAAATATGCCCTTTCCCTCAAATCAAACAGCACACTTTAAGGCTCACATAGATTCTGGTCACGTTAGCAGGACTTTTTATATGTTTAAATAGTAACAAAACACCACAAATAGCCCACTTTTCCCCAGAGCAGGTCTGTTTTCAATCTGGCTCAGTTTATGTAGATGTTTAGTGCAACATCCAATGCCAGGATCGTTCCGTAGACTGTAATTGTGTTAACAATCACATAAATCAACAGTGTGATTTGTTTTAAATTTAGATCAGATAAAGATAAACCAATTACTAATAAAAAATGTTTAAATGTCAAAATTATGCATTCACTTTGTAACGGGTTTGAGTGGTTTATTAGTGTCCTCTGCCTTTTGAGAGAAGTTTAAGAATAATAAGAGTCTTTTGATCATTGTTTTTGGTTAGGCTAAGTAAGAAAAGCAGAATGTACTTTTTTTTTCTGCTGAGGCTCAACATCAGAGCATTTCAATCAGATGTGAAACTGCCCCGGAGAAATTTCAGAGACATCTTTTTTTATAAACTTTAAAGTTTGCCAGCACACCCCCAACCTTTTCACTGCCTGTTTGTCCTCCATCTCATACATTTCTTAGGAAACAACGTCTTGACATGACTTCATGCCCTTAATGCAAAACATGGCCCATTATCCAGAAGTCTGTTTATCATAAGGGGCTGGCCACAATACTCCATTGGCAGCAGCACTAATGAGCTTGTCTTGTACCGTATTTAGGTGGTTAATTACAGTCATCAACTAACAAACCACATTGCATGCACATTTTTTTTTTTTTTTGCAGTGCACCACTTTTCTGAAAAATTGATTGCTGTATAAACCAGTGGTTATCATAACTCTCACACACATGCTTCATGTGTCAGATTTATTGAATTTATTTTCTAACACCTGATTTCTCTTTTTCTGTTTCAGGACCACCTGTAAGTACAATTTCATCTCGTCCAGGTTGTATTAAAATCATCTCATAAGTTATGAACATTGAGCTGTTCCAGTACTTTCACACACACACACACGCACACACACACACACACACACACACACACACACACATCCTTCAGTATATAAACGGATGACTTTCCTCTCACAGCAGTAAAACATGAACACACAGACACACACTGACAGACTCACTCACACGTGTGCATCCACAGTGCTGCAATAAATGGACCACCTAGGGAGCCCTGTGTGTGTGTGTGTGTGTGTGTGTGTGTGTGTGTGTGTGTGTGTGTGTGTGTGTGTGTGTGTTTCATGGTGATGGTTAGGGAGCAGCGACTTATTAGCAGCGAGTTATTCTCCTCAGTGGGACTATAACTCCTGCTGACACACACACAGCAGATAAAACACACACATACTCAAAGACATGTACTAACTGACCACTGCAGCTGCCTTCATGTTTGCCTTTTCATATTTTAATTTTTAGTCACATGTGGCACTGATCAAGTGTGCACTACACAATGTGTAATTTATCTTCATGTATACAGCCACAGTCGAGCCTCGAGCCCAGAAAGTCCAAGGGACGGTGTGGTAATGCGGAGTCACTCTCTGCCCCACAATGCACCAATCTGTCAGAAGAATATGAGTCGAGCATATCGGCTGGAAGCTGTCACAAATAATCAAAGAGAATTTGCTCTCTAATTTGCTCTACTACTTACTTTTTATATCTGATTTAAAAAAAACTGATATGGCTCACATTTGACAGCTGATGTAAACAGGTGCCAAATAAATCAGATGTAGTTCATACATAGTTGAGCTGGGAGTCAGAAGTTTTACTGAAAATAAACATACTGGACTGTATGATTAAGCTTTCCCTCACTGTTCATTAATTCCAGCTTCAAACTCCATATAGAGTCTTTAGCTCATTCAACAAGTCTTTATATGAACCAGTAAAAACTGAACCGTGAGTCTGTGCATTTAACTTGTCTGCTTTAGAGGTGCTACAGAGACAGCTGTTGGTTTGTGTTCTAGCCTGTCTCAATGCTTCATGCTTTAATCTCTAACCTCACCAGGGCAAGGCTGGACGGGATGGATACCCGGTAAATTTGATTTGTTATTTATCCTGTCACTTTTCGATTAACCCAATCACATTTTTACTTTCCTTACTTTTTAACTATGATTTTACTCCAAACTTTTCCTGCTGCTTTTATTTTTCTCTGTTTTTTCCTCTTTGCTCTTTTTAAAGAAATTACATTTACTCTGATTGTTTCCTCTGCCTCTTCATGCTACCTTCAGCGTTTACTCTTCGCTGATGATGCATTCTGCCTCATGACTAAGAAGTGACTCAAATACAAAGACAGTTTAAACATAAGCAGACGCAGAGGCATTTATTTCCCACGGCAACATCACAACTTAGTGACTCAAGGCAGAAAATAGCATCATAAGACATATTTAGAGCACGTGTGAAAATGAGTGAAGATGAGTATCATCTGTAAACATAAACCACAGGAGTGTAAACTACACCAGTGAAAATGTGAAACATTCATCCACAGGGTGTGTTTTATGGCCTTCAGCCTTTGAATGGGATTTACTAATGTTTGAATAATAAGCCATATACTTTATAGTCACCAGGTGGAAATCAATAATACCTCAATAATAATAGAGCCAACAAGACCGTTCATTGGAATACACCAGAGATGCAGTTGAAAAGATATGCAGAATATATATCACAAGCCCAGAACTGATAAAAGAAAAACAGGAGAGAACCATAAAAACCATAAACCTATAATACATAATGCATACAACTAAATTTAATAACATGAATGAGACCATGGCTAGCGGCTACTGAATGCAAAGCACATAGATATTGTACATTTGTTTGATAGATAGCTTTAATATTTGTTTTATTAATACAACATAACTAATAAATAAAGATATATTACCAACTGTAAGCTACCCAGTATTGTATAAAGTAATTAAAGTTGGATTTACCTTTACCAGCTGCCATGTTTAATTGATGTAATGTGTTAATAATTCTAATCCAGTAAGTTATACAGCATGAAATGGGCCATTCTGCACCCACAAACAGGCACTGCTACTTTTACTTCATGAATACTTCTTTCAGCACTGGGTCTCCAGCAGTGATGCGTACCACAAGACTGAGAGTAGATTCTTGTGTTAGCCAGAGATACAGCGGCCTCTTGTGGCTGGTGACACCACTGACTTTGTCCACAACTGCAGAGAGAAAACATGGCATGGCTCTGTTGCTGATGTGTGGCACAGCCGTCATGCAGCCATGATGTTCTCATCATCTGTATCCAGAGGATTCACCGGGCCTGGATGTCAGCATGGTGTGCAGTTCACATGAAGCTCTTTGAGCTCTGATCTGCTGTAGTGTGACCCCCTTCTGTCCGGTTGCCACAGCGACCACAGTGGTCACCACCTGTGTTGTGTTCCATGGTGTCCTGTTGGTTGTGCCGTTGTCTGGCTGGGAATTCTGGGAAGTTCATTACCCATGGGGCTTGCTCCCAGTCAGATTCCCAGTCAGCCTGGCACTGCAGGCCCTCCTGACGGGAAATGCCTGCTGCTAATTACACACAGGTGGAGCGAGCACACTGCGATGTGTGTGCACATTTGTGTTTGTTTGCCTTTGACTCGATTCGTCTTTGTCACTGTCTTCCTTAGAAAGTCATGGCACATTATGGTGTTGGTGTTTTTGACTTTAAGCATAATTAAATGACATAGTGCATCACTTTAAAGATGGATAATGAGAGTAATGCTTCCCAGTCTACTCACCAAAATGAAATCAATCCGTGTAGTTGTAGTATAAGTGTAAGAGGCAGCCTCCGGTTATGATGGGTATGACTGGGAAGCAGCTTGTATGAAGTTACAGCGAAACAACAGGAGATTAATCATACTGGCAATTAACATGGACAGCACATTATTTCTTTTATCAGCAAAGATGCTCAAGTTTCACACACTGAAGCTTAAAAAGGGCCGTTCTTCCTGTTGGGAGCTGTGTCTGTGTGTCCCTATCCATTTGTGAACTCCATCCAACCACCCATAGTTTATGTAGGGCTCTGTAACAAAGGCCAGAGCAGTGGACGTGGTCAGAGGTCTGTGTATGTGTGTGTGTGTGTGTGTGTGTGTGTGTGTGTGTGTGTGTGTGTGTGTGCGTGCGTGTGTGTGGGCATGCGCACATCAGCACAAATCAGTTTCAGAGTCAGTTTCCGGAGAGCTCCTCAGTGCTAACTTGTGTTGTGCCAGTGACTTGTGCCAGTAAATTTTCTTTATTTTTCCATTGTTAAAACATTCAGCTACATCTCTTTCCAGCTATTGTTTCTCATGTTGCCCTCTCTCACCCTTATTATAGAATTTCACAATACAATACAAGCATTTAACCCACAGAAGACAGGAGTCTTAGTCCTGTTAAGACAGACAAATAAAGTAAGATATATTGTCATGAGTGAAGACATGAATGCGTCAATAATTATAATTTATCTTATCCTAAAAAGAGCTGTCCTTCTTAATGAGGGCTTTTAATTTTGTACTTTTGGTATATTTTGCAGAGTTTTGACTTGTAACTGAGTATTTCAGCACTGCAGTAGGCGTATTTCTACTTTTGCTTTAGTAAAATATCTGATTACCTGTTTATAAAAGTCATAAAAGCTGTGAGCGTGCATGCGTGAACTAATAATGCATAATAATCCACCTGCGGCGAAATGTTAGTCATGTGATAAATAGTGTTAATGACAAGCGGCTTGCATGTAGCTCAAGCATAACACTATAAGCGTGTGCGTGCTGATGTATGTTTTCTCTCCTAGTGTAACCTCTGTCCTTCTTCCTCTCATAAATCACCGGCGAGGGGTTTGAGTTTCAGAAACTAGCCTTCCCACTGTCAAACAATCAAAGTCAAGCAAACAGACAGAACAGTGTGGAGGGGTAAACACACACCAGTTGATGTCCAGCCACTAGCGTGTTTATATGAAAGTGCCACTATGTGACATGCAGACAGCGGCCCTCAGCAGAAAGCAGGCCAAGGCCTCCATTGTTCAGCCTTCCAGGCTGCTGAGCGCAGATTAAAGCCAGACAGTCAGCCGACAACATGTCAGTAATTTCAGTCCCAAACACACGGCTCTCTGGTATGCTTTATTGTGCTCTTTGGTTCTGGATGCAAACACCATTTTTTTCTTTTTCTTTTTTTTTTTTAAAGAAGCCAATGTCATGTATCACAAATTATGCTCGTGTAGTTCTGACATAAGTGTCCAGTTTTGTCTCTGTGGCAACATGAAAGTGAATGCAGAGGAGGAAAAATTTTCAGGGTTGATCCCTGCCAGAGAGGAAAAGATAATGGTATCAAAGGAGGAAAGTAGAACCATGCAGGGGAGTGGAAAGGCTTTTCTCACTCTCCCCATCTCCCTTAATTAAGCTCATTGAGCCTAATGTGTGCGACACGATACCATGTGTGTGTCTAGCTGAGACGTCTGCTCTGATGTGCAGACACCAGGTTTTCACGCAGCATCCTCAACAATTACACCACGCTGGCTAATCACCAGTCTGCACCGTAGGGAGTACAGTAAAGACAGCAAAGACATCCCTCACCCTGTTTTATTTGGATCAAGACACACACGTATGCACATATGAGCACGCACACACACCCACAGACACAAACATAGACACAGACTTGTGCCCCCCTGCAGGTCAAGTTAATTTCCAGAAATGTGTTTAAAAGCAATCTAATTGGTGGGAATGCTGAGACAAAAGTTTGGTGTTTTTTTTTTTTTTTTTAATTTACTGCTGCAGGACAAGATGGCAATACACACAAATAAGAAGGTGTGGCTAAATTTCCCCCACATTCACTTGAGGTTTTGGTGGGAATCTGAGGCCTATTTTCTCACTTTTTCTCAACATTAATCTCCCTGTTTTTTTTTCCCTCTACGTTCCTGTATCCGTCCTTTTATTCTGTGGCCTGATCCATTTGTGGGATGAGATGAAACGATTTGGCATTTTTTGGTTTGGCACTTTCTTTTTCATTTCAATCCCAGCTCTTTTTCTGCCTTGCAGCCTGTTCTTTGTTGTAGGTTTGAATGGTGTAACAGTGCAGCTTTACAGAAAGAGTATAAGGGCCATGCATCTCTTTTTCTCAGTCATATAAACCATGCTGGCCTTTGGTTTCCATTAAAAGTTCCCTCTGACCTCTGCTGTTGATTTAAATAGGGCTCATATATTTTATCTCATCTTATCAGCCAGAAGAACTTCCTGGACTTCTGTTGAAGTTATTACTCCAGATAGAAGTTATGGGTCTTATTTTATGCCATTTTGAATAAGTAAAATCAAAGTTGTTCCGGTAACAAATATATACTAGTGGTGTATGCAAACTGTCAACTTCCAGATATTAGATTACAGGGTTTTATTATTGAGCATAAAGCCTCTCTCACTCACACACACACACACACAGCTGTAGTGTTCAGGCCACTGTGCAGCTTGTTAGCAGCCATAAATCAGTCTGCTTCTGCTCTGGTTCGGTCTTTGCAGAAGCCGATGACCTCACTGTGTACACCTCGTCTACTCATCCTGACGAGTCTTGAAGGAGCCAGGCCCCGATAAACGCTGCCAGATGCAGAGATATCGCTACATACACACATGCATTAGATCCAGAGACGTGGACGCAGAGTCACGGGAAAACTCACTGTGACATTTTCATTTCATTCACTCAGACTCTCACACTTTGCAGAGTGTAGCATTTAATAGAGTAACCTGTGCTGTACTGTAAGTAGCGTCCAGCATTACATCCTCACTCCTCTCAACTTTAGACAGTCGTGGTGAAATTATTACCGTCCATTTGGTCTCAGTCAGTTGCTCCACCCCGTCTCTGCTACCTCCTGCTGATTTCACAAGGAGTGCTCAATCAAAGAGACGTCGGGAGCCTCAAAGGCTTTTTGCTGTATTTTTTTTATAACTCTTTTATATAAACTAACCACTTACGTTTTTGAAGAGTTTATTGCTGTTTATTGTGTGTTTATTGTGTTATTGAGTTTATTGTGTCCATCACAAGACTGAAGAGTGGTGGCAAACAATCACATGACCTATTAATTCAAGCAGCTCTAAAGTATCCGCCCCTCCATCCTCATGCAGCCACTGATCAGCCGTCAAAGCAGGGAGTGCCGGCACTGTGGTAGGTTTTCACTGCAGGCTGGATAGCACCCATGGGGCTGGTAAAGCAGGGAGACTTCTGGAAGCCATCCACGGCCAGAGATGAGGACTGTTAGTGGTGGTTTCCAGTCTGCAGAGTCACCAGGACTGTGAGGGGCTGAGCAGCCCATGACTCAAGGGACCCTGTGAAAACTGTTAGCTTAACTTCAAGTATGGCCATTAAGGAGGAAGTCAACATTAGGCTTTACCACATATATCACCTTTAAGTGTTTTTGGAAAGTTTTGATCCAACTGTTCCTTTATGTTTAAATAGGGATCTAAAGGTTTGTGTCTTTGAACTGAGTGCTGCTTTGCAGAGGAGGTTCACTGACTGCTCCACTGTTTTTATGGAGGTAAACAAAGTGGACAACTCCAACTGCTCTTTCTGCACTTGGGTGAGGGTGGATAGAGACTTAAAAAGTGCTGCTGGATTACCTCATCACCACAGTAGATGTGGGGTGCTGTGGAAGATTAATACAGCTGGACTAAATCCACCCACCCATGTCAGACACCACACACTAAATCAAATTATAAAGCACCTGGACATGTCTTAATATTTGAGTCTTGCTTGGACACACAGTTAAATGTGGGAGAATCTAAGAAGAACATACAGTGTGCATAGAGAGTTCCTCATTTCCTTTCCTTTCATCCGATGATTGCAGCTTTTTCTCTCTGTCATTTACAAGCATGCTTCTCACTGTCTTCCCTTGAATCGTTTGCCTTGCCAAATCCACTTAAGTGATTTTTCCCAAGCCAAGGCCGCTTTTACTGAGAGATATGGAGACAAGATATTATTTCAATACCAATAAATAACAGCTGGTTTATGATGTTTTGGAGGGAGAAGATAGCTTGTAGATTTATAGTGTCTTAATTGTGTTCTTTATTCAGACTCACAATAAACATGCTCATAGTTTTACAGTTTTTGGAAATCTTTCTTTCTGAGGATTCAATGAGAGGGTTGGTACCAGCCTCATGTCTGTGCACTAAACTTAGAAATAGCTAGCCTGGCTCTATCTGAGGGTAAAAAAATCAATCCATTGGTGCCTCTTAAGTGTAATGATAAACATGTTATATCTTGTTTGTTTAATCCAGGCAAAAGTTGAGGTGAAAAAATTCAACGTTGTGATTTTATGAGTGTGTGTGCCACAAATGCTTGGCTGTAATTCAAGGAACATGAGAGTCAAAATCTCCTCATTTATGCCATGCCAAGAAAATGTATAACAATAATTCCCAAAATGCCAAACCATTCATTCAATGTTTGCTCTTATCTGTCCTCCAACAGGGTCCTCTTGGCTTGGATGGGAAACCAGTGAGTATTTCTGTCATCAAATGTGTAAAACATGCTGTAAGCGACTGACAATAGTTTAATTTGAATCCCATTTTCTCCCCTCAGGGTTTTCCAGGTGCTAAGGGAAGCCAGGTATGCTGTCACCTGTTGTCGTCTTTAACTTTTCTAATAACACAAATCAATTGAAGTTTTTTTCAAAGTTTTCTGCGAACCCTGACAGGTATTTTGCCTGTAAGACAGGTGATGGTTTGCTAAACGTCATCAATCATCTTAACTGTTCCAAAGGGAGCGATGCAACAGAGTGGAAAAAAACACGGTAGCCGTCTTGTTTCTTGTTCCAGCTCTTAAGTCATCCCGGGGCCCCCGGCCCCATGGGATTCATGGCGTAACTGAACCAAGTGCTGAAATCCCCTTTGCACTTCACCTCTGAGTCCCAGCCGTCACCTTCCCCCTGAACGCCTGCCCCGCCCCCAGACACACCCAGGTGTAGCGTGGAAATAGGCGAAGCAGAACGAATGGGTTACACTCTAGTGGGAAAAGTGAGAGAGAGACTAGAGTTTATAAGCTCTACAGCGGCCCTTTAAAAAGTCATTATGGTAGCCTCCCTCCCCCTTTCTCTCTGGCCAATTTCCCCACGACAAGGACGAGTCATCTGCTGAAATGTTAACCCCCTCACAGCATAATGAGAGCCGTTTGAATAGCTCCTCTCCAAACACCATTAAGCAGTTGTTTCCTGCAAAAGGGAACCTCAAGCTGAGTCTGTCCTTTAAAGAGGACTCTCCCCATCACAGAGGGTCTGCCATAAAGCCCCAGCAGGTGTGACACAGACCTCATGACCAGAGTCACCTAAGTACTGAAGGGATGTGGTGTGAGATGAAAACAAGAAAATAAGGGGAAAAAGCAGCTTGATTTGTTGAAGGATGATAGCCAGGGGAGACATGAGGAGGGTACCCTACTGAATAAATCAAGTTTAAGGGAACACTTAAAAAAAGTGAGTTCAAGTAAAATAAACCAACTATCATAACAACTGAACATGAACAAAAACATTTTTTTGGACAAAGAAATTGGAGCTTAAATTCAGACACATCTTGTAGCCGCTGTGGTCATGGATTATATAGTCTCAACTGCTGTTTCCAAACTCAACAATTAATTAACAATTAACAAATGCAGCCACAATACCCTGGCTGCTGCTGTCAAACTATAGGGGAGGGGCCCCTTCGAGGGGGATTTGGACAACAGTGTCATTGCACTTTTCAGTCATAGAATTTAGGGAGGCACTGCCAAGCTCACAAAGTTGTCATTGCTATTATTTGAATACATAACCAGGGTTTATCAGGGGCCCCCTTTCAGCTGGGGGCCCTAAGCAATTGCCTAGTTTGCCTACCCGGTTGCGACCAGCCTGGGACTATACATGTTGTGTTTTTAGTTAGCATTTCTTACCCTCTGAGCGAAAGACAGATTATCAGCTAAACAGTGTTTTATCTCTTAAAGGGATTCCTGCTGCACACTCATGTCATACAGTCCTCATGTTATGAAATATGCTCAGTGACTTGTGATTGAGCAGTCTTGATGGCACGGCCACATTGCTGCCTCTACGTAGCATTCGATTGAATGCTTCCTGTAAGCAGCTAGTTTAAGATGTACTGTACAGGGCATGCTGCTCATATGATACCTGATTTACGCTGACCAACTGTCTCTGATTATCTCCTCCGTCCTACAGGGACTGGCCGGACCCAAGGGAGAAAAGGTATGCTTCAATATTGTTTTTAACAACTCTGCCAGACATGTCAGTGGACGTATGTCCCACAGAAAGACTCACATACACTTACACACAACCTCACAGGTGCTGTCTGCAGGCCTCCTACGTTTGCGTTTTCACTGCACGTCCATCAAACGAGCCATAGATTACATGTAGTCGTGTAGGAGCTCGTATGTCTCCACACATTCTCACATCAAGGCACTAAACAGGTTTACAGGCCTTCCCCAGGGCTCGATGATAGCCAGATGTTCTCCCGCTCTGTGAACCTCTGCCCAGCCAGAGATGTGAGGGACCGTAAGAGCTCGGAGAGCTGGCAGAGGACGCTCGTTCATGTGGTCATTTGTGCATGCATCGAAGGGTAACTTTGTGCGTGTGTGTTTTTTTTGCACTCAAGAAAATTGTCTAGATAAGAGCAACCGCAAGAACAACTGCAGTAAACAGCATCTGTCAGAGCAGGATTCGGTCTAATGAGCGGGGATTGCAAATGATGCTTGGGTTTGGAAAATTGGCTCCCGTCATGTAATCATGCTAGTGGCTCTGTGACGAGAACATGAACTCTAAAGCCTCATCAAAGACCCAAGGATCCCCAGCACGTGCCCTCCACCATTTACTTCCATCACGTCCCGACAAACTGTGACCCATAAAATGATTTGTGCAGTGAATGTCAATTTCCTGGGCAAGTTTGGGGACAATTGACCTTTGAGTTGCTTCCTTCTTGGACACTAGTATTTGTTTTTAAGCCCGTCTGTCACAGCGGCTCTACAGTAGCGCTATTGTATTACATGCCTAGTCCTATGTGCTTATACAGTGGTAATATCTGCTGACAATTATTTCCTTGTTTTTCCTCCCAGGGTGACCAAGGAGACATTGGGCCAAGGGTAAGTCTGTCTTTGCCTGAGAAGGTGAAATGAGAATGTTTTCATTTTATGTGCCAACTTGGCTGAAAAGACATTTCCTTTGGGTGTGTTTTGTTCTTCAGGAGATGTTTTCAATTTAATGAGCTTCCATTAAAATCTTCCTTCCAGTTTTTGTCTTCTTTCTCTGTCTATGCCAGTTGATACTCAGCACTTTCCATTCAATTATTTTAATAAGTTAACTTTCTTTTCATATAAAAAAGAATTGAGCAAACTTCTATCAATGCAGTTTTTGTTTACATTTTATATTGAAATAATCAAAAGTTTAACAACGGGGTTATATCTAGTCAAAGCTGTCACTATTTTTAAGGAACAGTCCACATTTCTTTTGCACATCTATGTGCAACTGACAGTGTTTTAGTACTGCAGGAGGAAGCCTTCACTAACACAGCTACCAGAAGAAGAGCTGAGATTCAAACCCAGACCAGACAGAGTGACAAACCATCACAAATTGGAAATCAAAGGCTTTTTTTATACTGTGCGAAAATCTACTCATCATATCCCTGTCATCACGCTGCAAACAGACAAACACTTCTGATTTTGTCACGTTTTGCTCTACCCACATAACATTAAACACTCGAGGCTTTTAATGTTGAAAAGAAAAGTGTGTTTATTCTCCGTGGCTTCCCCAGCAACTGCACCAACAACATAGCCTGGCTCCTATGATGAGGTTTGAGTTTCCCACATCTCCAAAGCCAGAGATGAGAAATGATGATATTAAAGAACGATGGAAATACTTAAACATCACCATGACAACCCAAAGGTTGGGGCGGTGTGCCAGAGCTGCATCCAGTCTCAACCAAACAGTGTTTTTTATATTATGGGGTAACCTCACTCTGCATCTGGTCCATGTTGTCAGTGTTGTCTTTTCACGTGATATCATTCTGTCCACCATGAGATCTATGTAATTATCTCGCGTTTCATTCACTGTGGTTTGAAAAGAAGCCCCCTGTGTTTTAAATAGTGAGCAGCTTGGATTCTTTGAAGAAGTCATGTAAACCATGAATCCTGAAGGTTGATTTTCATGGTCACACTTTCTCTCATGAAAAAGCCGCTATGGTAATGTATGCATTGCTTTGGGTTTAAGATTTTCAAGATATATCTCCTAAGATGATAAATGTGATTAATTGTTATGTAACTTTCTAACCAAACCGTCCACTGGTTGCAGCTTCTATGTGCATATTTGCTGTTTTCTTCATGACCATTCATTCAGTTTCAGACAGCAATAAATATCAATACCGGACAAAAGTAAGCAATGTCCGTATTGTCAGTGGCCTGTCTTATGAGGATCATAACTCTGACTTTGAGCCACTTAAACTATCAAAATACTCACACACAAAATATTTTTTAAAAACTACAAATGTTCCTTTTAAAAAGGCTTTTATAGCCACTTGTCTTTGAGTTTAGGATAACAATTAGAAAGTTGGAGCCTGTATCAGCAGTTTGGCATGCCAGTGTGTGTTCTGAATATTGGAATGAGACTGAATAGATATTGTTTTTTTTAGCAGAGCACAAATGAAGTGTAAATTTGACAGCGCTGCCCAGCGGAACAATATTTATGATGCGGTTCAGAAGCGTTACAGGAATTCCTGATTCCTATCAAGGCGTAAGCCATTTGGTTTCCCAGCTTATCCCTGCAGATTTTGTGGTAATAGTTTGTGCAAGAATTAAATCTTTTTGGCATTCTGTGTTGCACAGTTCTGCCAAATGGTAAATATTTCATTTGGACAAGGCTTCTAGAGCTCGGATGTCCTGGGATAAGTCTGCAGCCGACAAACCTCAGAGTAAAGCTTAGAAACACAGACTTGGTTCAAAACAACCCAGTAGCTCCTAGAACTACTGTATTTATGAATGAGGTTTGGCTCTGGGGTACGTTTTCATAGATATGGCTAGATAGGTTAGCAAATGAAAAACTTTTGGTCCCTGAAAGTTTAGCTCAGTCATCACCTTGAACTGATGTCAACATTGTCAACTGATTTACCTCTGAACTCTACGAAAGGATTAGAGAAGACCTGGGCAAAACAGGAAGTGCCCATGAATCTCTGTCAACCTGTGACTTCCTCAATTCATCATTTTCATTGCTCTTGTCAGGCTGAATCTGCAGAACAGATTACAAGCACAGGATAACGGGGGTGTTAAAGCACAATCAGATGTCATAGATCCACCAAAAACATGTGACAAAAGGTCATGTATAGTGATGCAACTTGTATCGAAAGGCTTGGTCGCCATTTTTTTCCCAGCCTCCATGCTGTCACATGCATATGCAGAACGTCTTGGTTGGTCTGGCAGCTGGGTTGAAAAGACAAGCCACGATGGGAGTCTCATCCACAACCAAAGCCTCTTCTTGCCTCCCCCAGAGCAGCTACAAAAAGGCCATGGTTAGACGGGGCTCTGAGGTTGAATGGCTGTTTGTGTTAGTATCAGCCTAAGGTCTGATGAGAACGAGGTGAAGGGGAATCCCACTGTGAAACAGCCTATTCTCTTATGAGTTGACATTTAAGGAGCATATGTGTACAGTATGTGGTCTTCATGGTGGGAACGGTGTGAATGAGTGAATGTGACAGAGGGGAGAGAGGGGTGGATAGGCAAAGAGAGGAGGAGGACGGGTCTGTGGTGCTGGAAAAACCTCAGCTATCCAGCACTCACCGCAGCCTGTTAACAGAAACCTCATGAGTGGGCTAGCATCTCCCCTTCTTTCTCTCCCTCTCTCCTCCTGCTGTGCTTCCTCCCTCCTCTCTTAGATCTTCTCTCCATCCTTCCTTCACTGTGTTTTTGGAGGGAACTCAACCAGAGCAGCAGCGCAGTGCTGCGAGCTCTGTGGCGGCAGACAAACTCTGCTCCTTTCAGCTTGACAGACAATCATCACAGTCACTGTCTGTCGGCTGGAAAGAGCCAAGCCACCGCTGTTTGGTTTGGTCGCTAAGGGAAGGATGGGAAGACATTAAATGGAACACACACACAAGTTTAGAGTGAGAGACCCAGGATCCAGTTTCTGAAAGGGAACAACTGCTGGATCTTAGTTTGAGTTTTCAGTTTTAATGAAAGTTATGTCTCACTATTTGCAGATGACATGTTTTTGTTCATTTGCCAATATGCTGTGAATCTTGTTGTGATGCTATTTAAATATTGAGTCCAGTTCACCTTTCCTTTGTCACTTCCTGTCTTCAGGGTCCTCCTAACTACAGCACGTTTGCAGGTCTACACAGTAATCAGATTCTCACTGTCAAGGTTTGTCCCTCCAAGCGAACTGTGCTGCACTTCTCCCAGCAGTCTCTGCTCTCTATCCCTACAGACAGAGAGCTTTCTCTTTTGGCTGCTGGACTCTCGTCTGTATTTTCCCACAGCAGTTATTTCCCTCTTGGTTGGACTCTCATCTGTACTATCTTAATTACTCATTCATTTCTTCTGTCCTTAAACATGTTTTTTCCTTCTCTTTTTCTCCCCTCTTTCCTTTTTCTGCTGTATTTCTACTTCCTGGCGCTGTTGCATCTCTTGCATCTCAGATGGTCTTCCCCAGATATGACCATGGCTTTCTCTCTGGAGAGCAGTCCAGTAGCTTTCAGAGACGCTTTCTGAAGGTAGACCACAACTAAGGCATGTGTGCACTTTTTACTAACCTTTCTTATGCATGTTCCAATCAGTCATGCGTCTCATTTCTACCATGCTTCAACAGTAGTCATATTGCATTTTATTGAGTTCATGCTTTTTTCATAATTTCCTTGTATGTGGTGGCTTGTTTAGTTGTGTTAACATGATGCATTGCTTTAAATTGTTTAGAAAAGTTCTACAGCATCCAGAAATGTAGGAAAACATCTTGGAAGATCAACCACACACATTTCAGAGAGCCTCAAGACACAAGTGCTTCTCATTACCAGGAGAATAGAAGAGCTTTGTTGATGACAGTTTAGTACAAGCCTGAGCTTAATAGAGACATAATAATTATCAGCGCAAGGAAATAAGGTTTTTGTCTTCTATTCAAAGGTCTTGGTAAGATCGTTTTCTTGAAAGGGCTTGCTGTGCAGTTTTACTTGCCACAACAAGGCAAAAGCTAATTCACCACATGTCTGTAGAGATGAGAGGGTGCAGAGGATGTATCACCACGTGACTACAGAGACAACACAGGGCTTATACCCCCTTCAGCTGGGAGCAAGACTTATAGGGCATTAATTATGTTTGTTATGTTTGTATGTTTGTTCTAAGCATGAGAGTGGAAGTCATGAGCGAGAGACACATCCCCAGTTAGATGTAAATCCACTGATGAGAGCATCTTTAATAACTACTCTCTATTATATGAACAGGAAAGGTGGAATAGTTTCAGTAGGTTTTTGAAATATGCATAAAGGCCAATACGGTTCATTAAGTGGATTGTGTGGATTGTTAAAATATTTAAGATGCTTCAAACAATATTTTTAGTCACTTATTATGATGAACGCACTGATTGATACTCTGCATGTCTCCTCAGCTCACCTTTTAGCAAAAACAACTGTAAATCCACTGGGTCCAGCACAAAATTACAGATATGCAAAGTTAGCGTCTATCTGGTGGAGTATTTGACAACAGAGTTGGAGGTGCTTCCCTCAGCGTTAGTGGAGACCAAAAACAGAGCTAAAAGGAGAGTGACTATTGACGCGAACATGCCTTAAACTGTGTAAATATGCTGTGCTGTTGTGGAATATTTTGAATATTGGCTATATCATGTTTTTTGCTTTTTTGTCATCAGGGTGACCAAGGCCAGGCTGGACCCTCTGGTCCTCCTGGCCCTCCAGGTCCCCCGGGTCCCAGAGGCCCCCCTGGGAACACAGGCAAGGATGGGCCACGTGGCCCCGCTGGCGAGCCGGTAAGAGCTTCTCCTCATGCATCACAAGTGGCAAAGGTACACAAAGCAGTGCTCCCGTACACACTCGCTGTTATTCTCGTCCTCCTCCATCACTCTGCCCTTCTACTCCCCATCTAGCTAAGGTTTCACCACAAAGAATGCCGTCACATAAAACACCTCAGTCGTTAGGGACTGCTGCTATCCAACTGCGTTGACCTGGTTGGGTTCAACACCAGGGTGTGACAGATTGCAAATGTGTTTGTGTGAATGTATATTTTTAGTCATGTATTAAGGGGGAAAGGGTCTGTGCAGTAAATTGCAGCGAGCCCATGTTGTCATTCTTCCGGGTTTGCCAGTGAGCTGTGGCTTACCTAAAATCTCCCAGAATAGCAGCTTTACTCCTGGCCTCATCTGTTTTGTGTAAGACAGCAGCCACAAAGTTCTCCACCACGCCCCCCACTCTCCCACCCTCCTACCACGACTGTGTCGCTCTGCAGATACTGTATGGCACTGCGGCGAGTTCATGGGCAGTTTGCCGGCTTCACTAAACAATAGTTGTGCTCCTCGCCTGAGGCGGTTTATGCTTTTCAAAATTAACTTTCTGCTTCCCAGAGTTAAGTTCATACAAAGCAGCAGCCTGAAGCTGTGGTTTTAGGATGGAAGAGAGAGAAGGCTATGAGGGTAATTGTTGTTTAACCAAGTGAAGGACTGAATGTTACCCTCAGCTGGCACAGAAAAGGGATTCAAGTGAAAAATGTTGGTTTCAGTGTGGGTGATTTGAGAACGAACGCAGAACTGACAAAAGAGAAAGGCAGCACAGAAAATGACTGCAAGCAGACGGGATGAAGGCAGATGTCTGAGTGAGCTGTTGACATTTGTATTAAGTCGTTCTGCCTGGGATGTGGTAGCTTGAAGAGGATCAAAAGAGCAAAAGGAGTCAACTGGACTTGCTTGTATTTGTAGAAGCCAAACTTCAAGCAAGTCCAACTGACTCCCTTTTGCTTTTTTGCATTATCTTGACCCGCATGACTAAGAACCTACACAGACATGCTGCAGTGGATGTGTCCGTAAATAACACATCTTATGTTCAGAAAATCATTTTAAGTAAATTTAGTATCGTTTATAATCGTAAATGTGTCTGACATCTGAACTGGTGTTCATTCATCCCTTCCCGCATTCAGGATAAAAGAAGTGCTCGAAAAATTATTTGCAACGGCGATTTGTTTCCCGCTGCTGTGGAGGAAAGATCAAAAGAGGAGGAGGAGGAAGTAAGAGGGGTGAGAGGAGAGGTTAAAAAGCTGCTGGAGCAAGTGAGGATGGGACTGAAGGAGGACCACATAGCAGTAGAAGGGATCAGGAGGAAGAAAACCAGCTGGGACACATCGAAGTAGCTTCTGCACATTGTTGTAAAATATGAGGATTCAGCAGAAGGCTAACAACCTCTTAATTCATATCATGTATTTATTATAGTGATTGAGCAAACGCTACTTCTTGATCACAGGGCGAGAGAGAGAGAGAGAGAGAGAGATGGAGGGCTCTTGCACAAGAGCACATGAATGACTTCATAGCAGATGTTTAGCTGCTCCACCTGGCCCTCACAAACAGCCACAATGGGTCTGTTTACCCAAACAAGCAAATCAAAATAAGTGGACATGGAGTACTCTCTCAGCGATTGTGTTGGGGGGACGGGGATACGCAGTCCTGGCCAGGAATCCATAGTCACCATTTGCCAAAAAAAAAGCTTTTTGAATACATCCTGGTGACACATGAAAGGAAACCCTAACAGAAAATGTCTGTTGTTCTCTCATTTGGTGTGGTGTTGAAAACACTGCAGTCCAGTGTAGGTGTTGAATTGCTCGGAGATCTCATTCAGCATCCGTGCTCGTGCTACGTCTGGTCATGTCTTATTAAACACTGACACCTAGTGGCTGACGTGCTTTGACTCTTATCTGGAAATTCACCTCAAGTCAAGACTGTAACCAAGTTCTGCTCTGTCCTCCTCAGGGTTTTCCAGGTCATGATGGTGTTGAGGTGAGTGTGGTTCAAATCCACTTCAAGTTATAGTTGTGCATTAGTTATTACTATAATATTAAGAAGTGATTATTTGTCTTTCTGTGGAAATTATAGTAATCAAATATTTTTCTGCCTCAGGGCCAACAAGGATTGCCTGGGAAGCCGGTAAGATCATTAAGAGATTACTGATTATTGACTCAACTGAACTGCCCCGCTTCTTGTCACGTTCTGCTGTTTGCTGCTGAAGTATCATGTGACCAAAGGTTTTCACTTTATTAACTCACAGGGAGAAGATGGTGAGCCTGGCTATCCAGGACCACAGGGTCCTCCAGGAGCAAAGGTACAGATACGTGTGCTCATTAGTTATTTGTATTTCAAGGTGTCTGTCTTTTTATGAATTAACGTTGACCTCATGTTTACTGTGTGTGAAAACAGGGCGAGTCGGGTGTGGGGGAAAAAGGAGAGAGAGGCATGGATGGACTCCCTGGAATTAAGGTAGGAGACAGATGTGAAGTGGCATTTTAATTAGTACTTCTTTTTTAGAAATGAAATTATTGATAATAATATGCTATATGTGTGATTAAACAGGGAGACAAAGGAGAAACAGGAGAACAAGGACCACAGGGATCCATGGTATGATATCTATAACCATTCTGAACACTCGTATTATGATTATCTTCAGTCTTTTGTGTATCTCTCATTCATTTTTCTGCCTCAGGGTTATCCTGGAGAAAAAGGCGCCACAGGCTCCTCAGACATCATCGACTTCAATGGGAAGCTTCTAGATGCTTTCCAGGTGAGTGCTATTAAAACACCAGTGAGACTGTGATTACATAGTGACGCTGCATCATATACTCTAGAGAACATAATATCTGCAAGAATATCAGACATTTACCACTGAATCTCAAGACAGACGTCAGAGAGAACAAGCCTAGAAATGGTGGCATGGTGAGAAACACATCTGAATATTTTACATTTGAAACCCGCAAAACTGAACATGTTGCCATTTCTTCTCGACAGGCGATCAACACCATCAGTATTTCGGTAATCTGTTGTTGATCCTGCATGGTTTTGGTGGTGTGATCACTAACTAACACCTATGGTGATGCAGTATGGCCGCACCTTCTTCAGTCGGCGCATCTAAACTCACAAGTACATATTTCATGTAGTGTTTTACGTGTGGTCTACATGTCCCTGGTTTACTAGTCCACCAGGGTCTCTTGTGTATTTATCTGGGATAAAACACACTAGCAAATATAATGCAGCTGTGTTCTTCTATCAGATAACATGGAGCCTGGAGAAGCATGCTTAATCATGCAGAAAAATCACCAGCCTTTGTTACATTGTTCTGAGTGTTTTCATGTTAATAAGCCTCACAACATACAGTACGTGGCTGTAACTTGCTATAGGGCAGCATGGTGTTTTTTTTCTATCTATGCATTCATGTTGCACATAACTAAGTGCACAAAGGGAGTATGTTAGAAAGGAGGGGGCCTCACGATCACCACAGTCTCAGTTTCATATCCCTCTCGTACAAGAGACCCTTTGACTCTACCATGTACCGTACTACATGCTAGTAACAGATGACTATCTCTGCAGCGGAGTGTGTATTTCATTAAAAACCACTATGCACCCGGTCCCCTCGGACCTGATCCGAAATGGTCTCCTGCATGCAACGCTGTAGACGGCAGCGTGAGATAGTTACGAAGGAGTCTGTGAAAACACAACCCTGAGATCTTATCAGAAGCCGCTGGCCAACGTTGATCGGTTGGCATCGAATCACACGAGAGCTGAAGTTGTAAATCCAGGAAGAAGGGAATGCTCATTGACCACACAGCTTGAGTCATGATCTATTTACTGGTTTGTGTGAAAAGTGATTACTTGTTACTGTCGTTCATTAAACTGAGGTTTTTGTGTAATTATTTGCACGAGTAGGCGTCACTTTCCATCAGTGGAATATCTCACATCAAAGAGTTGTTTGTACACATCTCTTGGTTTCCATGGCAGAAATTGGAAAAAGGGAAAGAGTCAGCATGTACAACATGGTTTCATGATTTCAAGATGGCCGAGGGCCTCAGAAGGAGAAGTACTAAGTGTTACATTGTGGATGTAGAAAGAGTGATTTAAGAAGCTGCCACTCATCAGCCAGCATGTCATGGACAGGAGATGCTGTCCGTCCTAAGGGTGTCAAAAAGTCACTTCTTTGTTCCTCCTCCTTTTGAGGTCATCCTGCAGCAAAACAATCAACAGAATGAAATTACAGAAATTATATCAGGGGCTAAATGTGTACCACAAAACACATTCTTCACAATCTGTCTAGGATAAAATTGCTTCAAGTTGTTTCTGATCGGCCAACAGAGTGAACGAAAGACGCCATCAGCCAATTGTTTCATGCTGGCCTGTGTTCAAGCCTTGTGATGGAGTTCCCAGTGTTTCCTTGATTCTGATAAACAGAGTGATGCACACAATATGGCTGAAAATGACAGATGGAGTTTAAGTGGCTATAATCACCATGTTTATATTCACAGTGGATTATATGGGTTAGTATACTACTTTTATAAGGCAGGGCTCATTCATTGTGACAACAGTGAATATTGTGGAGCATTTAGCAGTTAAAGAGCCAGATATTTCCAAACAAATAGTGCTCAGTATCTGCTTATTAACAGGTTCACCATCCATCCATCATCTACCGCTCATCCTCACATAGGGTGGGGGGATGTGCTGGCGGTGTTTGCACTGCCCTCTAATGGTAGAAATATTATTGCATCTTATTGCATGTTGCAGGATGCCTAGGTTGTTATTCAGAGTATGATGAGACACACTGTAAAGTACATCTGGATGTATTTGTCACTCAGTTTATTTCTTTCTGCAGGGTCCACCTGGACCACCTGGACCCCCAGGACCTTCAGGGGAAAAGGTAAAGGGCTCTGTCATCCTACCAGTGCACTGCCACCAGCTGGTATTGTTGCTTAATAGAAAAAAAACATGTTAAATCCGTCCTCTCTTTGTCGTCATCCAGGGTGAGCTTGGTTTGCCCGGGCCAGCGGGAGTTGATGGGGAGAAGGTATGTGAAATTCCACACAGGCTGATGTAAATATCTAATATTTTTGTTCCTGCTTTACTTTCATGGAAAGTCACATCTCTTCTTGATTCTTTGCCACCAGGGACCTAAAGGTGACATGGGTGAGAGAGGCCTCCCTGGCGAGAGAGGAGAGAAGGGCGAGATGGGGCTCTCTGGGCCGCCTGTGAGTAGTGACAGTAATCATGTAGATACTTTGATACACAAACAGCACATAAAGAGCTGTGAGTTCATCCTGGTCTCTGTTGGGTCAGGGTATGGATGGATACAAAGGAGAGAAAGGCGAATGCAGAATCGATGACAACCTGGTCAGTGAAGCAACATTCACTCATATGTCTCATATCAGATCAGTGCAACATGTTTTAGCCCACAGTAAGCATGATTAAGTGTAGATTTTTAAATGCATTTTAGTCTCTGACTCATTTCCCTGCTTCTCAGGTTCAAATGATTTCCCAGCCTGGTCCACCTGGCCCACCAGGGGTTCCTGGGTCCCCTGGATCCATGGTGAGTCTTTATATTCACTTCAAATCCAGGTTTTCAGGTCAAGTTAGCACCTGGAGCTGTCACACTCACAGTATCCAATGTTTTTCAGGGGTTGCACGGTATGCCTGGTCCTAAGGTAAGACTGTAAGATTAGTCAAATATCTGGTGGAGGCTATGACGTGTTGTTTGGGCTCAATGTTCTCGTCTTTTTAACGCAGGGCGAGCCTGGATACGGGATAAAGGGAGAGAAGGGAGACACTGGATCTCCTGGACTCAGAGTAAGTGACCCATTATTATTATCATAAAAAAACATGACACACCTGGCCATGATACAGTGATAATAGTGTACTTGAACTGCAGGGATTAGACGGTCCCCAAGGGTCTGCAGGGTTAGTGGGTCTTCCAGGTGCGAAGGGAGAAAAGGTAAGCACCCTGTCACCTCCGTCACTGTGTTTACTATGCTGTTTATTGCCTTCAATATAATGTACATTATGAGTTTGATGATGATGTGTACATGTGTGTTTGCAGGGCAGACCAGGGGAGCCGGGACTAGATGTGAGTTCCTAACAATCTATCATCACTTTCAGTTGAATTGAACTTTAATCTGTGTCTATATCTGGTGATAATCTGTTTGTGCTTCTCTGTCCAGGGTTTCCCCGGTATGTTGGGAGAGAAAGGTGACCGAGGTGAACGAGGAGACAAGGTTAGGACAGAACACAGAAATAAATATTCCATTATCTTTATTAAACAACTGACTATCTTGTCCTCAATGTTTCCCTCCATCCTCCTCATGTCCAGGGTGACAGAGGATCAGTCGGAAAGAGGGGTCTAAAGGGCCAGAAAGGAGAGCAGGGACCTCCAGGCCTGGACCAGCCTTGTCCTGTGGTATGCCACCTCCACACACACTAACTTATTCTCCTCTTCCTTGCTTTCTTTTCTCAGCACTGTTTCTGTACTGTTTCTGCTGTGAATGTGTAATTGGATCTTGCTGACAGGGTTGTGATGAGACTAAAGGTGTGTCTAAGGAGGCAGGGCTGTCTTCTCCTCCACCTCCTCTTCTTCCTCCTTCTGGCCCTGAGGCCCCCTGTCCTGTGGTACAGTATCCATCCCTCCTTCCTCCTGCTCTAGTGTCTATTTCTTTTTCATCTCACAAACTCTGTTATGCATGTGCTCTAAATCACCAATCCATACTTCATGTAGGTCTAGCTCAGATTCACTGTAAAGAGACTTAATATAGTCTGATATTTATCTATATGATCAGACATCTTGTATTTTTTTAAATGAAAACATGGCGATGCCAGGTCACAAAATGCAGCATTATTCTAACAATAATGAAAAGAAAGACAAAAAGCAGTAGTCAGACAAATAGGAGCATACAGAAATAGACAGAGAGCTACAGAGGAACATTTTTTGGTTGTTTTTTTAGAAATAGACTTGTTTCTGGCAGAGAGTTAAATGAGAGTATTGATAGCACTCACATATGTCAGTGTCAATGTCAAATTTATTTACAGATTTAATACAACAAACTGACCAAGGTGCTGAGCAAGTGCAAGAATAAAATAAAAAATACATAGAAAATACATCGAAATACACAAATAAATTGAATAAAAGAGATATGAGATATATGCAACTAATATAAATAAAAGAATAAAATACAAGATAAAATGCACATTCCTCCCACCATCCAAAAACATGCATAGGGATTAGGTTAATTGGCTAATTTTTTAAATTGATCGAGTGTGAATGGTTGTCTGTCTCTATGTGTCCTGCGATGACTTGGAGACTTGTCCAGGGTGTACCCTGCCTTCCACCCTAAGACAGCTGGGATAGGCTCCAGCCCCCCCTCGACCCTATATGGGAGACAGGGAGGCCAGAACCGGAATGATGTGGTCACATTTTATTGTGCCGGTCAGAAGGCAGGCAGCATCATTCTACAGACAGTTAGCTTAACTTAGAATAAAGACATGTAGGAACAGTGGGAAACAGACAACCTTAGCTGTGGTTTAAGAGCCAGGCTAGTTCTTTCCTCCTGTTTCCAGTCTTTATGCTCAGCTAAACTAATATAATGTATTTTTTATACACAAATATACCTTTAATTTATGACATCAGTTTGCTGATAGGGAGTGTCTCTGAAACTTAAACCAGCAGGACTGTGAGGTGTGTTCACCTGCAGTTTTGTGGCTTCTTAACATGCTGTCGTCTCTCTGCAGGGACAGGACGGGCTGCCCATACCAGGCTGCTGGCACAAGGTGAGTGTGAAGAGTTTTTTTTTCTAACTACTGAAATGATTAGCATCTCATTATGAGGTAGCAGCTGGAACAGCCGCGACTAGTACAAAGCTAACAGTATGTGCAACTAAAGCATACATTATTACTCATGGTTTGCCAGCATTAAATTCATTGCTTGACTCTGATTTGATACAGGGGCATTTTGTAAGTATATGACATTGTGTGAGCTTGTTATTATTATTAAGCATGAGTACTTGAGATCAATAATGATTTTAATTTGGTATGCTACTAATAATCAATCCTTGCTGTTCTTCTTTTGCAGTGATGACTAACCAGCAGCATGGAGTCTGTACATATTGATATGGTATATATTGCAGTTGAATACTACGCCCACACCCTTTTTTCCTTTTTTTTCATAAAACTTTTTTATAATATATTGAGATTTTTTTAACAAGGACATTTCTGAGTCTTCAGTATTATTTACACTCTAGAGATCCAGTGTTGTTGACAATGCAGCTGTGGTTTTGAAGAGAAGAAACTGAACTGGCAGCTGGACTCTTACTTTGAAGGACAGTCCAGATGACAGTGTTGGAGTGCCTTGACAGTCTAGCGGCCTCACTAACAAAGACTGACATGCTGCCTGATTGTAATCCTGAACACTGTGGATATAACAGTGTGCTCTCAGCCGGTCTCACTGATGCTTGGGTAGATGGACAGATCTCTTTGGGAGTGGCAGATGGAAGAATGTGGGTCAGCACCCTCTCTCTGTGTTTTCTAAAAGGAGGAAATGGCGAGACAGAAGCTCAAACGCAAGCGTCTCTCTCAGCCCTGAGGGGGCCCGGGTCCTGGTGGAGAAAGGACACATAGACAGGCAGAGAGCAGACCATGCAGCCTTGGTGTCACACTGAACACTCAGATCCTCATACATGGAAACTCTCCAGGAGGAGGCAACAGAGGATGCTTTTCCACACTCACCTGAGAAGAGAAGACACACCTGCAGCTGATGGCGCTGAGCAGTAACTTCACCACCAGGTGAAGTTATTTGGGAGTCACTGACGTCACTGGCACATAAGGAAGGATTTGCTGCGTACATACATTGAACAAGTTGTGGTGATCTCTTGTATTGCTCTTCTGAAAAGCTTTTTAATCATTAAATGCATGATCGTATCAAGGCACAGTGTTGTTTAGCATCCCGACAGCTTGTATGACTTTGTTGAAAGCTCAAACAACTGTAGATTCATCTGCAGTAAGCAGTCTTTAAGAGTCTTTCCATTTTGAACATGCCACTCAGAGAAATCAGTAGGTCTACCTTTTATTATGGCTTACTCTCCTGTGGCAGTGGTGACTTGTGTGTTGTTTTGTTTTCTTTTGTTATATTCTTTCCTGTGGTTGTCCAGTTACATTTTGCATTCCTGTGCGTTGCCATATTTGTGGGGTATATAGATGGAGAGAGTTCAAGGCCAGAGTTGAAGGAACCATTTTCAGTATTCATAGTAAACCAGTGTTTCAGTTGTCTTGACAAATGATTGCTAATCAAATTACTTTCCTTCATAATTTCCATCATCTGCGATGAGCTGACGACTTGTCCAGGGTGTACTCTGCCTTTCACCCTAAGACAGCTGGGATAGGCTCCAGACCCCCCACCCAATGTGAGGATAAGCCTTATATAATGGATGGATGGATTTCCATCATAGCTGATGCATGATGATTGATTATTATCCTTTAATCACGGATGAAGACCTGTTTAGTTACTGTTGCCAGGACAACAGTGTATGTTCTTGCTGCTGACTGAAATGTGTTGTTTGTTTGATATTTCAGAATCAATAATAGTCATCAGGAAGGACTGAAGGACTAACAGGATAAAATATACAATGTCAATCAAATGAATGCACAACCATTGTTGGTTGTGTTGGTAATTACTCATTTTTTATTCAGCAACTACGCCATAGAACAATGGTTTATAACTGTCAGATTTTTGCATTTTGCATGTGCTTTTTTCAATAATCACAAGACATTTTAGTCTTTACTATCACATTAATTTTATTGGTGTGTTTTCATCTTTGTAATACATTTCTTTCTCAGATGGAATCATTTTTTGATGCTTAAATACATCAGTGTACCTGCTCTACATGTGCAAAACCACATACACATCCATGGATACACACGTATCATTGTTTAAAGGAATGTTGAAAATATAAACATTTGGCTACATGTATACAGGACAGAGATTTCATGGAATCATTATATGCTTCTGTTTATATGGAAGACAAATACAGTGCTCAACAAATGTATTAGACCACCACGCAGTGTAATGTGTTTGCCACTGCTGCTCTAAATTAACAGTTTATGTTCTGTAATCAAAACATCTTTAATGTTAAAGTATAACTATTGTTGTTATCTATTAATTAATTTACTGTCTTACGATAAAAGCAGAAAAAATAGAGAAGCGCATTGTTTTTGATTGAGATGCCAGATTACAGTTATTCATTCCTGAACAGACAAAAAATGTTCTATTGGTTAATTGTTATTCTTGATTCATTTCTGTCTTCTCAGAGAATTCCAGTGTTCTGGCTCAATTTTTTGGCATAAAAAACATGAATTCAGTTTTTATTCTTCACTCCTGTTCAAAATGGTGAAGTGTGGTGAGAAAGAAAGAGTCTGAATTAAAGAATTAAAGCTTTTGATGATGCTGGAGGCTCTTTGAGATACATAGGGCAGGTGGTCTAATAGATTTATTAAAACACATGACTAAAAAAGATTCTGAGTGGACAATTATAAATTCATTGACATTATTATATATATATATATATATATTCTTGTAGATCACAACCAATCATTTAGCTACAACATTTCTGTCAGTCTGAATATGAACCATCAGCCTATTTTATCAATCACCAGACATTACTAATTCCAATTCTCTACAAACACAAACATTGCAAATTTCAAACAGGGTCAGTATTTAGAATAGTTTGAAGTGTTTTTTTTAAAAATGATTAAGATCTTCAAATGAATATGTGATGAGATTCCCATGAGGTTCTTAGTTTCACTGGTGGACTCATTATTATGTAATGTGGTGTGTAACAGAACTTGTCATTAGATTTAATTTTGCAAAGCTTAATCACTGATATCACACAAGTTTATTTCCATACCGGTGAGATAAATGTAATGTAATGTCCCGTGCAGTGTTTAGCATTATTTCACTGGAAGCTGATGGTAATCTGTCACTTAACATTATCATGTGTTTATTTCTTTTGCAGATTCTATCAGTTTCTGTTTGAAGGCTTAAAGGTCTGAATACAGGTTTGTGTTTTAGCAAGTCATATATCACAGTATTAGCTCAAGAATGTTTTTTGGTTGTGTATTTGGTTGTAAAAGAATTAAGCTATTTTTGTAATTACTTGTCTAAAAATGTATAACGTGAAATCTGGTCAACTAAATATTTAGACTGAAGTAAACTCCAGTTTTATGTTGTCTTTTTTTTGTCCATTAAATAAGAATTCATATCATATCAAATTATTCAGTTTTCTTCTTTTGACAGTGATATCAATATATTCTACTGATCCTACCTCATATGGCACTGTATGTGCAACTTCAACACATGGAATTATATAGAAAAGTATTATTATCCAAAGAAGGAAATTCCTTTGGTCAGAGAGAAGAAAAACACACAGAAGCTGTAAAAACAATGCATATAAGAAACATACATGCCATACCAGTTATATATATATATATATATATATATATATATATATATATATATATATATATATGAATGTACTTAAATACATTTTTGCACAAAGGCCAACACACTATAATGGAAGGTTTGGTTTGGAAAGTCTTGTAGTAATCCATTTACTTGTCGATCAATCCCTTCAGTTAAAAACCAAATTAGAAGAGCACTTCATTGCCTTAAACTAACGCTGTGTGACACAAAGCAGCACCAGTGTAAAGTTTAAGACAAGATAAGATAACATAATCTTTTATTGGTCTGAAAAATGGGAAATTTGCAATCTCTACAGATTGTGCAACGTCACAAGGGCCTATAAAAAATAAGCAATCAGTGAAAAAAATGTATAAAAATCTAAATAAGCAACAACCACATAGAAAAACTAAGTCATCATAACAAAACATAGTGAATAAAATAAGTGGAGCAACTGGTGTAATAAAGCTGGTGCTGTTACTATTTCGCAGTGAAGGTTACAAATGAAAAGCAGCAATATTGCACATTAGTAGATAAAATATAAAATATAATAATATAAAAATCTCGAGAGTTTATTATGAGAGAGTTGCAGCACTCTCTCAACAGAAGTGTTATTGAATATGAGTTTGAGTATTAATATTGCACGTATTGTTGGGTGTGTGTGGATTAACAGGAACTGAGCGTGTTGTACAGTCTGACAGCAGCAGGCATGAAGGACGGTGGTATATCTCCTTCACACATAGTTGCTCACTGAGGGAGTTGCCCAATGCTGCCAGAGTGTCCTGCAGCGGGACGTGTTGTCCAACAGGGACCATAGCTTAGCCACCATTTTCCTGTCTCCCATCACATCCACTGAGTCCAGAGGACATCCCAGTAAGAGCTGAGCTTCCTCATCAGTCTGTCTCTTCCTATTCCTAGATGCAAGGCTGCTCGCCCAGCAGACCACTCCATAAAAGATGGCTGATGCCACCACAGAGTCATAGAAAGTCCTCAGGAACTAACGTTTAACTGTGAAGAGGAAAGGCGCCAGAACTGTTCCCTGTGGGCCCCAGAGCTGTAGAGAAGTGTGCTGGACACACAGTCTTGTATCCTCACATACTGTGATCGCTCTATGAGGTAGTCCATAATCCATAATCCGTGCTTCCTGCCTTTCCCAGGTGAGTGAGGGAGGACTGTACTACCCTGATTGCAGTGGATCAATAAACAGGTTTCCTCTCATAATAATGGTGGCTTCACTTTTTCACTTTTTCATGACATCATCTGGCTCACAGATGTCTGAAAGAAGGACAGATATTGGTGTGTTACTCATTAGGTTGTGGAAGTTTGGTCCTAATTTTAGAAATTTTGTAAGCCATATTTTCACAAATCATTCTCATGTGAGCTAATGGTTTCTAGGACTAAACAACATGTCACGCAACTGGTTTCAGTTAATGAGGAAGGAAGAATTGAGACAACGGCAGACAAAAGGAACATTTTTGTGTTGTTTTATAGAAATAGGTTTATTTGCTTTCTGATGTAGAGTAAGATGAGAGCATAGATAGGCTGCAGCCAGTTAAAGACTGGCAACAGTGAGAAACAGCTGGCCTCGCTCTGGCCAAAGGTTAAAAATCTATTTCCTTAGATAATTTTTGGTGTCTAATAAAACTACATTTAATCACTTACCATCATGGAATCGTCAGAAATCAATATTGCATGCATCATCAATATGTTTGAACTGGAAGGTTTCTCCTCCCAAAAATAGAAGGTTTAAAAGAAATGCTATCATCAATGTAATTACATAACAGTAATCAATATTGTATGAATAAATAACAAAATGTTCAGATGTTGGTGTTATTAATGATGGTATTATTTCGAAAGATAATTTAGTTTTATTTTTTCAAGCACAACAGTCCTCAACTATAGCAAAAATAAATCTTATACTTTCAATATATAACAGAATATTTTTTATTGAACCCATTAGAGGAAATTTACAGCATGAAACAAATTATTAGTAAGAAAAACAACAAAACAGCAATGATGAAATAATAGAATTAGTGATAGTAACTATAAATATTAGCCTATAATTGTAATATTAAAATATGTTTTAGTGGTTTAGCCTTAGAGGTGGAATATATAATACAAAAAAATAATAAATAATATTTTCATGGTATTTCTTTTTTTCTCCACAAATTTAGATAAAGCTTTACTCTTAAATAATAATAATAATAAAGTATGAAGTCCACATTTCCCAGGATGCCTTGCGGGCCGCTCACCCCTCATAGCTTTTGCATCCGGGTCTGTGTTTCCTTTTCCTCAGTGCCTAGCTGCGATGAGGACTTAGGTTTTTCTGGACATCAGAAAAATCCGAAACCATCCTTGTAAAAGGCACCACCGAACTTCTCCAAAATGACCGAGCAGATGACCGTGAGAGGGACCCTGAAGGGCCACAGTGGATGGGTCACCCAGATCGCCACGACGCCCACATATCCCGACATGATTCTGTCGGCGTCCCGAGGTGAGGCTTCCCCCGCTGGCTCTGCCAACATGGCTAACGTTAGCTTAGCATCGGCCGGCTAGGCGACTTGCGGACATTGAGGCTGTAACGTACGTCAACCGACAATGCTGCTGTGAGTGAAACGTGAAATATACATAAACAGTGACAAATGTTCGTCATGTTGTTATCCAGCTTTTTTCTACATGTTTGACTGAATACCAACAAAACGCCGGTTAGCTTAGCAAAGATGGCTAACACTGTCTACCGTCATATGTTGAGCAGCCTCGGAGACCCATATTGCTTGTGCGACACGTGTAATATCTTTCTACTGTCATACTGTAACGTGTGGATCTGGCAACAATCTGCTCCCAGCCATAGTAGATTGAGTTTGTTGCGAGACAATATGACAGCTTTGTACTGAAAACATTGCGTGGTGATGAATCAACATCAGCAGTTTATTGATATTTGTATTTACTAGTTTAAAAATATCCTGGATGTTTGTTTTCCAGACAGGTCTATCATCATGTGGAAGCTGACCCGTGATGAAACCAACTATGGCATTCCCCAGCGCTCACTGAAGGGCCATTCTCACTTTGTAAGTGATGTGGTCATCTCCTCTGATGGACAGTTTGCCCTGTCTGGTGCCTGGGATGGGTGCCTCCGTCTGTGGGACCTCACTACGTAAGTGCGTGGAGTGGAAACCTCCTCAGGTGGTTCTTTTGCAGATGGATTGTGTCAAGGTGAAAGTGTTTCCATTGCTGCAATGAACTCTTGACACATGAAATCTGATCTGACCATAGCAAGAAATAACAATCTCAATAGATTTTATATTAGTTTCTAAATTTAATAATTTTGCGTGATGGCATAAGTGACAATCATACCATGTGGCATGTAGGTGTGTTGTAGGTGTTCTGGACCTGGTGTAGCTTAGCCACAGTTGCTTGAGTCAAGTTCAGTCATCTTTGCATCACTTAATTGTGACACATGGCAGAGGTACATCCAGTGAGTGTCAAATATTTCTCTGTGCGCTGGTAGGTCAGCTGTGCAGGAAACACATTTTCTTTAGTGCTGACAGTGCTGTGGAGATAGATCTGGCTATGTGAGAATACCCAGCTTGTAATTAATTTAGTGTCATTGTGTTACTTGGACCCTGGTGCAGTAATGGACCTAAAGAGCCAACTTTCAGCCATGCAAATGATCAAATGTGTGCTGAAAACAGTGATGTTGCCAGTAAATAATAAGCAATGAGTATGTAGTTCTCAAAAGCTCTTAACAGGTGTTGCTGCAGCAACAGTAGACATGCTTCCTTCTTAAGTGTCTTTAAACATGCAACCATTTTGAGTACTGAAATTGTTGCTGTCCCCCTCTTCTCCAGTGGTGCCACCACCCGCCAGTTTGTTGGACACACCAAGGATGTTTTGAGCGTGGCCTTTTCAGCTGATAACCGTCAGATTGTGTCTGGTTCCCGGGACAAGACCATCAAGCTGTGGAACACTTTGGGAGTCTGCAAGTACACCATCCAGGTGAGCTGCCGACTTATGGTGGCCTCTTTCTGTCAGTGGAACTCGGTTGTAGTGAATGTGCCACAAGTTTTTATATTTTTCAAATACAATTAACGTTTCTGTCAAATGGAAGCATGCTCCCCACCATTGCAAGATAAACTCCATGTAGCTAATAAGCAGCCAAATGAAACCTTTACTGTAGACATCATTGTTTTTCCCTCTTCATTTTGCAGGAGGAGGGCCACTCTGAGTGGGTATCTTGCGTTCGCTTCTCCCCCAACAGCAGCAACCCCATCATTGTCTCCTGTGGCTGGGACAAGATGGTCAAGGTACTTTGTTTCTTTTAAAAAAAAAAAAAAAAAAATTTAAAATTTTATTTTAGACTTGAATGAAATTCAGTCTCAAGCCCTGCTCAGTGATTTAACAAACTGGCATGTATTACCTGAACCTCATTGATGATCATGTTTTGGTTGATGAGAGCCAAACCTATATAAATTTATGATGGTTGTTCTACCATAGGTGTGATTTAGTCTTCCTTTTTTCTTCTCTTAGGTGTGGAACCTGGCCAACTGCAAGCTGAAGACCAACCACCTTGGTCATACTGGCGTCTTGAACACAGTGACAGTCTCACCTGATGGCTCCCTGTGCGCCTCTGGTGGAAGGGTATGACATTTATAGACTGCTGCATATGTTTTTTGTTATTTCCCCACTATTCTGAACTGAAGCACCAGTTTGAGTTCAGCTGCAGGTTTCCGTAGTGATGAAAACTTTTAAAAGCATCTGTTTTAACAGTGATGATAAAGAGGCTGTTTCTGAGTGTCACCTGCTATTTAAAGAGGCTGTTATTAATACCACAAACTCAATAGATGTGAGCTGTTAATCATCATATATGATTACTGGAGTATTTTCTCTTTTTGTCCAGGATGGCCAGGCCATGCTGTGGGACCTGAATGAGGGCAAGCACCTCTACACTCTGGACAGTGGTGACACCATCAATGCCCTCTGCTTCAGCCCCAACCGCTACTGGCTGTGTGCCGCCACTGGCCCCAGTATCAAGATTTGGGTAAAAGACCTCATCCTAAATATACTGTCATCAGTGTCAAGCACGAAGGGCAGTGATGAAACTTCAAATGCCAACTGTATTCTTTGATGATAAAGAGGCTGTTTCTGAGCTCTAATCTAGATCTACTTGTACATAGTGTAATAAATTTTGGATGGTTAACTTCTCTTGATGTCTGTTGCGACTTCTTACTTCTGCTGTCTTTTTTCATGTAGGATCTGGAGGGCAAGATCATTGTGGATGAGCTGAGACAGGAAGTGATCAGCACAAACAGCAAGGCTGAACCCCCACAGTGTACTTGCCTGGCGTGGTCTGCTGATGGACAGGTACAACACGCTTTGCTCTGTAGGGCACTCTGAGGAGTATCGAAGGAATTGCTAGTTTTAGTTTTTGATCCCCACTGATTATACCCATTCACTTTTAACTCTGATGTTTAATGGTGACAGTCCTGCAAATATGAGGGGAATTACAAACATGAAAGATAATGGACCAGTGATCGAGCTATTAAAATTAGAGTGTGAGTAATCCATGTTCCTTTGTTCCTCTTTCTTTCAGACCCTGTTTGCTGGCTACACTGACAACCTGATCAGAGTGTGGCAGGTCACAATTGGAACTCGATAAGAACTTTTTGTCCAAGCTACTTTGAATAAAAGACTGTTTAAAAGAGTGCATGCTGTCTTCCTTTCAACTATATCAATGATTATGAAGGATAAAATGACATGTTTTGTCAAAACTTGATTTTTTTTTTTTTTTTCTTAAATTAATCTCACAACTTGTGTGACCACATTAGGAATGACTGCATTTGAAATGCATGATAATCCCAAAAATTGCAGAAGTAGTAGTGGTAACAGGTTATTTTTAACACACGTTTAAAGTTTGACCAGTGACTCAAATCACTCATCAGTTGATTTGGGTATTGAATTTTAGTGTGCACAGTCTTGTAATTGTACACAGTATATTGCAGTTTGTATGAGGTGAGTATTGACTGAACATAATCTGGTTTCAGTTGCGCGTTTCAGTTGTTTTACGTTGCGACGCTTGATCTGCTTGGCTTGCCATAGCTATGTTATGGTATCCTAGCAACCCAAACAGACAAAAACGAAGGGCAGTGTGTTACACCGGCTGGTAATTACTCTCGTATTTTAAGTTAAACTAGCTATTACTATAGCTTTACCAGCTATACAGAATGTTGAGAGTAACCCCGCATTTAATCATACAGAGCTAATATGTGCCTAACGTTAGTTTAGCTCATAGGACTGTTGGAAAGTCGTAATTCTACAAGCTAAATTGCTAAAGCTGCTGATGGTTGTCTAGCAGCAGGACAAAATGGACCAAACGTATCCTCGCATCTCAGTGGAAAGAACTCTGGCTCTCATTAAACCAGATGCCATCCACAAAGCTGAGGAGATTGAGGATATCATCCTCAAATCGGGCTTCATTGTCCTGCAGGTAGGTTAAATTGAAAGCTATGGATGCGCTGTCTCTAGAGTGTTCTGCTGTCAGGGATGGATCAGTCCAACTCATCAGCTGTGAAGCAACCATTTGTGTACTTTACTTTTCTAAAACAGGATGCTTCGGCCTTTCTCCAGTTTTTCTGAATAACAAATTTACAAGGGTCTTGTTCAAAAATATTTGTCATTAAATAAAAAATGAGAACAATAACTCAAAGGTCCTTGTGAAACCCTAAGGTAGCCTATTAAACTAAATAGTGAATAAAAAAATGTAGTATTTCACTGAAGTGTCGTCATTGCTGTGTCAGATGCGGAAGCTACAGCTAAGTCCAGAGCAATGCAGTGACTTCTACGCAGACCAGTATGGAACTCCATCCTTTCCCAGCTTGACTGTCTTCATGAGCTCTGGCCCCATCGTTGCTCTGATACTGGCCCGCGACAACGCCATCGCCCACTGGAAGTCCATCATAGGACCTGTCAGCAGCACCAAGGCCAGAGAAACTCACCCAGGCTGGTCAGTCTGTTAACTTATTAGGTGTTGATTCAGTCTTCTCTTTTGGTGTGCCAGCACAAATCAAACAGACCTTCAGTATATTAAGAACTGCTCTGAATGACAATTGTTTCCCATACCACAATGTATGGTCATGGGACAGACCATACACTGTAGTAGGGATAATACAGTATATAGAGTATAATATACTCATGGGCCATGAGTACATTATTTTTAATATGTGAGCACAAACACATTGTGTATCACAGAAATCACCATCACCAATAATTTGGCCAGACAGACTGAGTTTATTTTAGTTAACAGATTCTATTTATCATGTATGCAGCAGTACTTTTGATATGTTGTATATTGTACAACTAATTATGATTCAAGGCCTCAGGCCCTGACTATTAGGACATACAGCAGGTCACCATGTGAATTTGGGACTTATAGTATCAAACCTGTCAGATATATTTACATGAATGTGATGTATTTCTCCCCCCCAAGCCTGAGAGCAAAATATGGCACTTCTGAGGTTAAAAATGCTCTCCATGGCAGCGAATCATTTCATGCAGCTGAAAGAGAGATCAAATTCATGTTTCCAAACTGTAAGTAACACATGCAACTGTAAATACTGTTGTTTGTAAAGAAAGCTATTAAACACTCACAATGTTCTTCCCACCATGCTTTCTCTCTGCAGCTGTAATCGAGCCCCTTCCCTCAAGAGAAACCACTGAAGAATACCTGAGCAGGTATGTTAACCCAACGCTGCTACGTGGACTCACTGAGCTCTGCAAGCACAAGCCCCACAACCCCTGTGTAAGTATCTATTACTCAATATTTGAAGACATATAGTTGTTTATTCACTAGTTATTTATTGCTGTCTCACACTCCATTGTCCTGCGTCTTTGCTTCAATAGATTTGGCTTGCTGACTGGCTTATCAACAACAATCCAAACAACCCTAAAATATGTGATGGAGCTATTGTGGAAGAAGTGAAATAAAAACAAGGGAAAAAAAAAGATGGACAAATTCATAATTTTAATGTATTTGTTTAACAAATGTATCTACTCAGTCCTATGATGAAAATAAAAGTCTTTACGCACTAATCTGTTTTTTTCTATTTGGTTAAATTAGCCTATTTATCCTTAAATACCTCTTTAAATGGTATGATAAGAAAAGACAAGATAATCTTTATTCGTCCCACCAATGTGGAAATTTACAGTGTTACAGCAGCAAAGTGGATGGTGCAACAATACAATAAGGGCCTAGATAAAAAAATAAGAACCAGTGGTATAAGTAATCAAGTGTCAACTACAATAAATCGAAAAATATAAAGGTAACAAAGGTAAATAAGTGAAAATAGAGACAGACAACCATTCAAACCTACAAATTAGCCATTTAACCTAATCCCCATGCATGTTTTTGGATGGTGGGAGGAAGCCGGAGTACCTGGAGAGAACCCACGCATACACGGGGAGAACATGCAAACTCCACAGAGTAAAGGCCCGGGGCCGGGAATCGAACCCAATACCTTCTTGCTGTGAGGCAACAGTGCTAACCACTGCACCAATTGTGTGGAATTAATAATAAATAGAACAGTATATGAATGTCTAAATAAACAATAGACCAGATGAAAATGTACAACATAAATGAACAAAATGGACCAACTGTTAAATAAAGTTAATGTGTGAGTGGTAACTGGGAGCAGTGTTGGTTGTTCAGGGGTCCCAGCCTTTTCCAGGTGAGAGAGGGATCTCTGAAGAAGGTAGATGACAGCACCATCCACTCTGATGCCAGGCTGGTGAGCAAAATGCAGCGGATCCATTGATGGTCTCATTGGGGTCGAAGATTACCAAGTACCAGTACCCATGGTCTTTATCAGCTGTGATGTCAGCACCACCAGCCTGTAGCTGTGTAAAGCCTTTGGGTAGGCAGTCTTTGGCATTAGTAATAATAAAAATTAGAGTTCAACACAACATCTGCACATGTATAAACATTTAATAACAAATGTGTTGTTGTCAAAGTTCTCCAGCTTGTAAATGGCCATGACAGGGCTGTTTAACAAATGTGTTGAATGAGCAAACGAGCATTTTTAGTATTTTTTTTTTCAGGTTGTTTAGTCTGCTGGTTATTGGATGGGATCAGACCCTCCAGACACACATGATGGAAAATCAGTTAATGTTAAATTGTATGTGATTTCATTATTGTATGTCTGTTATTTTATATTATTAGATTATTATTTTATAACTACAGTAGTTAGTGTGAAATAAAGTCACCTTTACCTCCATTTATGTGTATATTTCTGTGTCCATGCATTCAGTTATATTTCAGGTATGATGGCAGCTCTCTATGCGTTTACACATCATAAATGTTTACAATACAAAGATACATTTTGACCGTTAATTTTCATGATGCTGGTCTGGACTACCGTTGCGTTACCGTTGACTACGTTTGTGTCTCAGTGAATATAGCAGTGTAAGTTAATCAAGCTCTACGATCAACGCTTTGAAACATTTTTCAACACCACAGCAGCAATTTATCATATTTTCTTTGGCTACCAGTGACCAGATCATCTTCCTCAGGCGCAGAAAAGGTACTCGGAGTTCCTTCCTGTGTGTTGAGGGCGTGAACATCTTCCATGAAAAGAAAGAGACTTGTTTTTGATTGGTCGTCACTTTGACTGGCAGCAGCGCTCTTCCAATCAGATGGCGTCTTTGCAGAAATGGCGTTTTTTTCTGCCGGTTATAGAAAACCAACCACGAGTTGTCGTCGTGTGGGAGAATCCATCTTGAAGAGAGCTCTCCGGTTGTGTGACCAGTAAGCGGCTTTTGCTACTTCTTTAGCTTTGATTTTCTGTTGTATTGTCACGTAAGTACTCTAATGGTCGTAGTGTTGACATTGTTTTCCTCATAGACGTAGATGAAATATCTGTAATTAATAGAAAATATAGGCCCACAATGCGGCTCGCACGGCCTTTACATTACGTAACTGCGAATTATCAGTCCAGGCTTGGTTTATCAGTGGGATGCAGATTGATGTACAGTTTCCGATATTTTGCTCTACCAGAAGTAAACTTTAGACACTGGGTGTCTGTGTTGAGTGATGAAACATAATATGGGTAGCCAAAATATGTATCTGAATGAATGTATGGCACGCTATCGTGCCAGGCCAAAATGGTGGGAAATGCACGCTTTGGCACCATGTAAATGGCGAAGCTTGTGTATGGCATGGGAGGTTACATAACCACCGCTTAAAGCGTTTTTCTTTTTGGTTTAGGTAGCCTTTAATAGTGCAACATGTCTGAGACAGAGCAACAGTATATGGAAACATCCGAAAACGGCCACGAAGTCGACGATGATTTTAACGGAGCCGAGCACACCGAAGAGGGGAACGACGAGAGCGCCGTGAATGAGTGCGACGAGGCAGCAGGGCCCGACGCCGACGGGAACTCACAAAACGGCGGCACGGAGGGCGGCCAAATCGACGCCAGCAAAGGCGAAGAGGATGCGGGGTGAGCTGAGAAGAACCGTTATGTGCTTATTGCTGTTAAATTATTAATTATTGTCATTTATTGTAAGCGCTCGTGGCTTGTAGTGTTTCTTTGTTCAACCGGCCTTTGTTGGCGCCATATGCAGAGCGGAGGGGGGGATGGGTGCTTAGCAGCGATCAAATGTAGCCTGTAGAAATGAAATGAAGGGTCTGTGCTTGTGTCCTGGAGGGATTTTCACCATGTTTGCTCGATGTTGTAATTTAACTTTTAAGTTATGCTAATTGTAGCATGCCCCGCTACGTCATTGGGGCAACAGATGTTCGGGAACAGTGTGTACATTTAGACCCCCCAACCATGGCTAGCTCTCTGTGTGTGTGTACATGTATACATATATGTACATATATATGTATATATATGCAATTTGAAGTTGGTGGTTGCAGGACAACCTGCGATGCTAAACATGTCCCTTTCTGTCCATCTGTGCTCAGCAAAATGTTTGTCGGAGGCCTTAGCTGGGAGACAAGTAAGAAGGATCTCAAAGATTACTTCACCAAATTTGGTGAGGTGACCGACTGCACCATAAAGATGGACCAGCAGACGGGCCGCTCAAGAGGCTTCGGCTTCATTCTCTTCAAAGATGCAGCCAGTGTGGATAAGGTGAGCACTGAGGCAGTTATTTAGAGGCAACGTATCCATACGCAAGACAGGACATTTTCAGTTTTTTCTCTTTTTTTTTTTGTTTTTCAAGGTTCTGGAACAGAAGGAGCACAAGCTAGATGGCAGAGTGATCGACCCCAAGAAGGCCATGGCCATGAAGAAGGACCCAGTCAAGAAAATCTTTGTGGGAGGCCTTAACCCTGACACATCAAAGGAAGTCATTCAGGAGTACTTTGGGACCTATGGAGAGGTATGGTGTTCAGCAGTTGGTTTATTAGGGAGTTGAATGCTAATATTGTAGCTGCTTCAATGTTTGTTTTTCTTCTTGTCTAGGTTGAGACCATTGAGCTTCCACAAGATCCAAAGTCAGAAAAGAGGAGGGGGTTCGTATTTATCACGTATAAAGAGGAGACTCCTGTGAAGAAGATTCTGGAGAAGAAATTCCACAACGTCGGTGGAAGCAAGGTAATGGCATACCATATATTCTGCATACAGGTGATGTGCTGCAAACCGTGTCACACTAAAAATGTAATGTGCTTTTGTGTGGTGTTCCAGTGTGAAGTCAAAATAGCCCAGCCCAAAGAGGTCTACCAGCAGCAGCAGTTCGGTGCCCGTGGATATGGAGGACGTGGCAGGGGGCGTGGAGGTAAGGTTTTTTTATTCTTCTTCTTCTTTTTCTTTTTAAATTCACTCAGTGATAGAATTTGCTGGGTAACTGCTGCGTGGGTCATGTGTGCTGGACAGTTGTGACAAAGGCCTCACCTGTTGTTTCTAGGCCAGGGCCAGAACTGGAATCAAGGTTACAACCACTACTGGAACCAGGGATACAACCAGAACTATGGCTACGGACATCAAGGCTATGGATATGGCAACTACAACAACTATGACTACTCTGCTGGCGGTTATTACGGCTATGGGGGTGGCTACGATTACAGTAAGCGATAAGTGCCCCCCAGGAAAGAAAAAAGAATGAGAGAAACTTTATTTTCTTGGTCCTCCTTGTTGTACAGAAGAACTCAGTCCCTTTTTCTCTTGTCCTCCAGACCAGGGCAATACAAGCTATGGGAAAACTCCAAGACGTGGAGGCCACCAGAGTAGCTACAAGCCATACTGATCACACGTAGTGCAGGTATGCATTTTTGCATCATCCGTGGTAGTATGAGAACATAGCTGTAACCATTGGTGCCTTTTTGACCCCCAAAGATCTCCATCTACTCTAAATCCATTCAAGCATTGTGGTGGGGTTAGGATAGGCTGTGTTGTGGGGTCTGTGATCATTAAAGATGGATTCATTCCACCTGTCAGCCATCTTAAGATGCATCTCTACTACTTGATCAATAAGGGTTGAGTTGGTGGTGGTTGAGACCAGGAATAAGGACCGTGTCACCTTTCACCAGGGTGCTGGGTGTACTGGTTGGTGGTTGTGCCCCTCCCCCCCTCAAGTGTCTGTCCATTCACTGACCTGTCAAACTCATTCATGCACCTGTCTGTCTTTGTGTAACTGCATGTCATATTTGGTTTATTCTCAGTAACGTTAAGCACCGTGTTTTTCTCTTAAGGTCTAAAGTAAATAAGAAAAAGAGATCCATGGTCTGACCACAACCAACATGGGCTCTGGCTTTTCCTTTGGAGTTGGCAGAAATTTGGACTCATGCTCCATTTGTACAGATCAAGTGAGGAACTGGGGAAGCAAATGTCACTTTTCCACTTTTTATTTTATATTGTTTTGTGTCCATTTACATTTCCAGTGATGGAAGTGTTATTTTTACTGTACTTTTTGGTACCTTTTTGAATCTAATGTATTGTATGGTTGTATTTTTACATGTCTACTGGATTTACAGATGAGCAGGAGCAAGAGCTTTTAAAGCTCACAAATAAAACATTTTTCTTTTTTTTTTTTTCTTTTTTTTTCAGTCTTTCTAGAGCTTTAGTTATTTTTCTCCCGTGCTGAAAGTTGGATGCGAGTTGCATGGCTTCAGATGTGGGGTGAGGCAAAATAAGGGATTTAAACTAATCAAAGGGTTCATTCTAAGCGTGTCAAGTAAATGTTTGCAGATGGCCTAGTAGACGAAGACAACCAGTATCTTTTTCTTTTTTTTCCTTTTCTTTAAGCTTTTAAGGAGATTCTTCCCCATCATGTCTGCAATTTTTAAGTGGCTTTACTAGTGTTATTCAACTGAACGAACGCAAGCCTGTTAATGTAAGAGGGTACTCCCTCTCTCACTGGAAACTCATTCCTCTAGTGTCTTGGGCAAATTGGTAGAAATAAACTTTTGGTTTATATTACACACGGATCCTTTTGTTATTATTTGTAAAGATAATGTTTTGTACTGTTAAATGGCTTGCTTGTTTTTGTCTTGAGTAATGTTAACATCTCTACGGATGCCTCTTTGGGAAGCTGAGGGCGAGAGCTTCATCTCGTGCAGGATAACTGGCCGAGTGTTAATACCCACCCCACTAGATGTGATACTACTTGAGCATTTTTATGAATGTGATCAGGATAGTGGTCTGGTAAGTGTTTATCTCAACCATACTGTGTATTAAGAACATGTTACTGATCAGTGTTGTAAGTTGGGACTAATTATTTTTGTTATTTCTGCTGTGGATAAAAGAGTCTGATTTTAAAATCTTAGTGTTTATTTATTGATTTAAAAACAAAAAAACAACAGTGGGTCGATAATTTTCCACACGTTAACATCTTGTGTGTTGGGTTGTCTCGGAGAGGGCGATGTGCCGCAGCAGACCTCACTTTGTTTTAACCTCCAACTGGCTGGGTGTCGTCAGTGGGGTAACTGCAACTCCTCATGATTCTGAAGTGATGCTATATTCTTTTCTTTTTTTTTAAAGCAGCGAATACCTGGTGGGGTAAAAAAAAAAAATGACAGTGATAAACGCTTAGGGTTGATGACTGCCATTAAAAGCCTACTACTACTAAACTATGATTAAAAAAATGTACCAGTAGATAGTTTGAGTCAGAATCTGATTAACCTGTTTCTGAAACAAATGAGTCGACACAGTGGTCAGTTTTGGGTGAAAAATTGCAACATCTTCTGCAAAGTGAAATGACTGAACTTGTTTGATTTACTGGAACCTCAAGTATAGATATTTACATCTCTACCTCTGAACTTTATGAATGTGACCATCTGACAATGTCTGATGCAATTAAAAAGTTTTTCTACAGGTTTAACAAACCTTAGATGTCTTCCTTTCCAGTTAAAATGTCACTGGCTTCAATGTCTGAGAGAAAGAAAGAAAGCAGTTATTTTCGTCTCTCACAGTGTTCAGCCTCGTATTACAGTAACTGTTGACTGTCAATAGAAACATACCTATAATGAATACTGTGGTAACAGCTGTATACTGAAGGTGATGTTTTATAACTAACCTGTAAGGATGCGGTCGATACATTTTGACACCAGTTCTGCATCCTCCATACTGAAACACATGGGTGGTTTAAACTTCACAATGTTTTCCCAGGGCCCATCTGTACTGACACAGATGTTATCTTCCTTTTTTAACCTAAATGGTGTGAGAGACATGGAGTTAAATCAGAGAAAATCACCTGGTGGAGATGGTGTTCATAAAATCAAGTTATAGGTGTCTTTTTTTGCCAAGCTTTAACCATTAACAGCTGTATTTTGCTTAAGTGTGGTACCTCTTCACCAGCAATGCTGCTGCTCCTGTGGCAGGAGTTTTCTGCTCTCTGTCTGTAACCAGCTCAAGACCCAAAAACAACCCTGCACCTCTGCAAAACAAAAATCATTGAGAACAGATAACCTAATTTAAACAAACACTGCATTTGATTGGCTAAATATCCCAGATAAACCAGGTAGATCAAAGCTAACAATGGGCATGTCTCAACATGGCTCAGGCGAGGCCCTTCTCACAACATTTTATTACAGTCATCAAGTATTAAAGTCCACTCCCACTATGACAAATCAAATTGTCTTGTGTGAAAGAAGGCTTGACACATCCATCCATCCATTTTCTACCACTCATCCTCACATAGGGTCCCTCAAGTCACCAGTTCATCACAGGGCATAGAGACAGACAACCACTTAAACTCACATTCACACCCATGGGCAAATTTAAATAAGCCAATTAAACTAATCCCCATGCATGTTTTTGGATGGTGGGAGGAAGCCGGAGTACCATGAGAGAACCCACACAGACACGGGAGAACATGCAAACTCCACACAGAAAGGGTGGGCCGGTAATCGACCCTGGAACCTTTTTGCTGTAAGGCGACAGTGCTAACCACTGTGCCGCCTGGCTTGACACATGCACTATGAAATTATTAAAATGAAACAAAACTAACTTTTGTGAATTTTTTTGCGTACTTTTTTTAACATGGAATTCAGTTAGTCCAAAAACCTGTGTTAGTGTACTAATAAAAAGTAGGAGTAATCAGCCTATCCTTATCAATCAATGCTTTTCATTATTATTTAATGACAATAGAACTGTCACTGGTTTTATGAGTCTAAAGGGCCTGATTAGTCACTGCATCCTTACCTGACATGTCCGACTATTTGATGTCGTGTTTGCAGCTTAGTGAGCAGATCTTTCAGATGTGCTCCCACCCTTGTGGCATTTCCTCTTAGGTCCTCCTTCTCTATTATATCAAGTACTGCCAGGCCAATTGCACAGGACACTGGATTCCCTCCAAACTGCACGACGATTAGAGATGAAACAGAACACGTCATGTTGTGGGTAAAGCATGCGTAACCAGAGAGAATTCAAACACTTTCAACTGAAACTATTTTTTGGTTGAATGCTGAAATTTCAATTGAAAAAATTACATACATTGAAAAAATGTCACGCTATGTTTGCATAACTGATATCAATGAAGTAAAAATAGGTGTTACTATAATATCACATGATACTGAGAATGATTTACATCCTCCTCTTGACAAAAAGATATCCTGTGTTTATAGCTGGGAAAAGCTATAGAAGCCAACTTAAAGAATTTTGAAGTTACTATGTAGTCACCGTATTGAAGTACTCCACTCCATTGGCAGTGAAGGCTGCAGCTATCTCTGCAGTGGTTGCCACACATGCCAGGGGATGCCCATTGCCCATTGGTTTACCCATGGTGACTATGTCGGGACAGAAACTTTCCCCTTGCAGCTGGAAAGCCCAGAAGTGACTTCCCACACGTCCAAAAGCTGTCTGCACCTCGTCTGCCACAAACACTCCACCAGCTGAGTGCACATATCTGTGGGAGACACACTGCCATCATTATTGTATGCATGGCTGAGTGAAAAATCAACCTGCAAAAGGAGTCATGACCCACTCTGCAACTTTAGTTGAGTATCCTTTGGGCAAGATGATTTGTCCTCCAACACTTGGCAATGATTCAGCAAAGAAGGCAGAGATCTACAGGGAAATTGAAGTAAATAATATAAATGTCATGCTTACTATAGCATTATACATTATCCGTATAACAATAGGCTGCATTAAACTGTTAAGGTATGGGCTACCTTGCGACCTTTCCTGTGCACCTCCTCTATCAGGTCCTTTACTGTATCAGCATATGCTTGGCCAGGGTTGGGGTGATCCTCTCTATATATGCCTCTGTAGGTGTCTGGTAACGGTGCCTAGGACACACACACACACTCTCTCACTCTTTCAGGTGTCCACTGTTGGTCAGCAGTTTGTGAAATGATGGTTATTTAAATGTACACACCACATGAACCCATTCTTTCTGTCCTGCCAGTTTCCGGAACTTGTAAGGACTAATGTTGATGAGGGACATTAGATGCCCGTGGTACGCACTGGTGTAAAAGGAGAGTTTGTTGTAATTGATAAATAAGTGTGTTGTCAGTGGGTGAATACTCTGCAACAGAACAGGACACTTACTGGTCAAGCACAATGACGTCCTCATGTTGGGTGTACTGCTGTGCCAAGCGCAGGGCAAGATCATTGGCTTCTGAACTGTCAGGAAGACACATGTAAAATGACTAGAACTGTACTTCAGGAATACCTTTCAGTGCAGGTGGTGGTGTACTACTTACCCAGAGTTAACAAAGTAGAAGACACACAGTTTGTCAGGCAGGGTGGCAGACAGACGGTCTGCATACATGCAGATGTTGTCGTGCAGGAACCGTGTATTTGTGTTCAGGAGATCCATTTGTGCTGCTGCAGCCTTCGTAATACTGGGATGACAGTGGCCCACTACAAAAGTAACCATACTGTATATTACCAACACATGTGCACATAAAAGTAGGCCTAATAAATGCATTGGATGGTGATTGTTTTACCATGATGAACGTTGCTGATGCAGTCCAGATAGCGCTTGCCATTTTCATCGAATAGATACTGGCCTCTTGCTTTCACTATTTTCACTGGATCGTCTGAATAAAACAGTCTGCATGACTGCCTGTAAACGAATAAATGAGTACCTGTCAGTGACAGCACGGCAGGACACTGTGCGCAATATGTTTACCAGTAAGTGGACGAATATCACAATAAATTGTATTTACTTACCCGATGAGTCTGTTCCGCATTGCAAGAGTTTCTTCTTTCTTGAGTTTTTCGAGTGCCATGGTGTTTTAGGGTTATTTTTGTGTATTGTGTTTGCCAAAGATTTTAGAGGAAGTGGACGAAGAGTTCACAAGGGATTATCAAAGGTCGCTGACTAGACGTAATCAAGGAAACCGCTATCAGATTAAGTCCTTTGCGAAGCGTCAACATCCACCACGCATGCGCTTATGGTTGGATTCACCCATTTGCTATATTTTTTCTAGAATCCACTGTGGGATTGTTGACGGTACAGAGACCATCAACATGTGTAAAAATGCAGTTTCAATCATGGGCACGTGAAAATGGCGTACTTGAAAAGTATGTGCGATACAAACATTGTGGGATTTCGTCAAACTGCTAATTTTGAGGCAGTGTATTCAAACACCCCTGTATTGGTATGGTCCAAAGGATATAAATACTCCACTGAAGCGCTCAGTGTCCGGCGCACTGTGTGCAACTTCGGTTGCTAAGGAACCACAGAATGCAGGTAATACATCAGGACAGCTGTAGCATGCTAGCTTGCAAGCAGACTGCGTAACCAAGCTAAAGCTACAACTAATTTAGTTGTGCATTATCGACCCAGTCGTCATATTTATAAACGACCTTTTTCATATTCTAGTCTAACGGAGCATGCCTACACGGTACAATGGAAAGCCGGTAACGGTAACGTTGTCAGACAGACAGAATGTGAGCAAACTAACCCTGGTAACGTTTAGTAAGGACGCTCGTTATCCTACCAGCTAGCTAATAGCACTGGCTAGTAACGTTGTGTTCCAGGGGCTGTATCGTGCTGCAGAGCTAGCCCACTGTGTACCAGCAAAAATCTGTATCTGATTTAGCCAGTGTGTCTAGCCCAATGTTATTACTAAGTCCTACAGTGTCAAACACTTGTCCTGCAGCCAATGTTGACGTTGTTTTAAATATACAAAAACAGTGTTAAACGTATTTTTATGAGGATAACGTGCGCGAAACTGACTTTCATATATTTGTTGGCATTGGTAAGAACTACTTAATTAACTAGTAGTCTTGTTCAGTAGTAGTGCTTTGTGTCTCGTTAGTGGTCTACAGGACAACATGTCAGTTGTAGGAATATTAAAGTTTGTAGTAAAGTTTTAAATCAGCTGGTGGTTGACAGCACTGCTGTTAGCTGTTTCTTAACAAATTGAGTCTGTGTGGTGCAGAGCTTTTAACAGTGGCTGCTGCTGCTACAGGATGAGGTTTAGCCTGTGCCGGCGACATCGCATGTCTTCTGGCATGTGGGACTAGGCTAGCGATGTAGCACCATGTTTGCCACAAGGAGGAAGGCCCCTGGAGGCCACGTCTGATTGCCAACAGCAAAGTATCTTCACCGAGTCGCTCTAAAGATTAAAACGCATCATCGAGTAGATAAACACCATGTTTCATTATGATGTGTCGTGTCTGATTTGGATGTCTGCACAGGGCGCTATGGTACCAAGTCTAAAAGGCCATGATCCATTTTAATGCAGTGGATGGAGTTTGATTGACTTTCTATTGTAGTTCCAGTTTAACATGTACCTATTTGTGCTGTGCAAAGGTTTGCTGGGTTGAGCCAACGTGGGTTAATCTTCAAAGATGTTTGTGGATTGAGTAACCAATAGCTCCTAAAAGCAAGGTCTGCTATTTGTATGTAAAGGAAATATCAGAGGAATGTGTCTTAATGAAATGGGCATGTAAGCAGTCTCATGGCCCTTTGCTCTTCATCACACCATTTTGGCTTTTCCTTGGTAATATAAGTCTCTGAGAACCTGGTCACTGTTCTTTTGTCCTCCTTGCAAAGATACTATGGCATGCTTCCAACCCCTATTCCCATTCATTTTTCACACACTTCCCCCATCTTTCCCCTTTTTGTCTTGCCCTCCCCCTTCCATTCACTGCACAACTCACGACCCACAGGCCAAAGCTTTTCAAACTGGACATGCTCTGCATTATCTTTAAAATTCCACTAGTCCTTGCATGTAGTCCCAATAAGAAATGGCAATTTTCACTGTGCACGATGGAATGGGAAGTGTCTATTTATTCTGGGTCTCCTCACATCCATGTGTGCTTTCTGCCTTTGTTAACTTTGTGAACATGAACTTCTGCCTTTCATTTGTGAGGCAACATTTAAGTCTCAATCTGAGTGCTGTATATTAATATGTAGTCAGTACTTGGAACGCATTTATTCTGGCATTCTGTTATTCTTTCTGTGTCTTTTTCTACACTACAAAAGCATTGTAATGATTACAGCTGTGTGGCCAGTTTCAGTTAATCACTGACATTGTTTCGTAAGGATTCATTCTCATGTGTCCCTGTAGGTGGCATAAAAATGGTGGTGGCACAATGAGAAAGCTGGTCAGTCTGGCTGGTTGAGGTGTGGAGGGGATGCCACAAACCATGCCAGGATTCTGACGAAAACATTTTCCACTGCCCTCAGTAAATCTTCTCATCATTTCCATGTCTATCCCTGGATTTTAGCCATAACTATGGTGACGCTTATCACAGAGCAGCTCCGTAAGCAGAGTTTGGAAGAGCCTTATTACAAGGCTTTTTCATTCAGTGTGAACGTGGTGAGTTGGATGCAAAACTAAATCTTGTCTGTTTTAAAAATGCATTTTTTACTTAATGTACTTAGTATTATTGGGTCTGGTTATATAATTTATAATTTCTTTTTCAGTCATTGCCTGCAGTGGGCTCCAGTCCCACTGTCTCTTGGAGTGCTTGTAGATCAACACAAGGTAAGTTCATTGAGTCAAGTGCAGTATTTGCAAACTTTTAGTGGAGATATCTATCATGTCTGTCTTTTGGCAATTTTAGAGACCAGCTCAGCTGTACACTCCTCTTCCAACGCAAACCTTCTGGATGATTCCTGTGGACTAGATTCACCATTTTGTCCTTCTCACTCTGGAGAACCTCTCCAGAGACCAGAGGTTTCTTTTACAAACAAGGTTTTCCAAAACTCATCTCCACCACCACCTCCTAAACGTCACTGCCGGTCCCTGTCTGTTCCAGAGGACCTGTCTCAGTGTCGTTCCACATGGCATCCCAGTGCATCCAAGGTTTGGACCCCGGTCAAACGAGGCTGCCAAAGTGGAGGAGCATCTAGTTCAAGCTCTGGAGCCAGCTCGTTGCCACTATGTGGTCCCAGTTCTTCTTTCACCTCTTCCTCCTTACATTCATCTTCTAGCCCTACCTTCTTTAGCTTAGCAATGTCATCTGACTCCCCACTACCATGGAGCTTCTCATGGGACCCCTGTGACAAAGTGAAAGGAGACTGTTCTGCATCCTTGGCTACTCCTTCCTCCTGCTCCTCCTCACCAGCCCCACTGGTTTCTCGCTCAGTGCTGCAGCGCTGCTTCTCCCTCTCCCCTGTGCACATTCAGGATGCCTCTGTGGTGCTCCTGCCACCACAGCCCTGCCATGCTTCTGTGTTGACATATGGCTGTTCTGGCATTAGACATCCAGCCCTCTCTCCATCTCCCACGTCAGCCTGCAGCACACCATCCTCCTCGAGGCGTGACCGGCACCCAGCACTGCCACGATGCCACTCACAGCCCTGTGACATGCGCAAACCTCGCTTGAAGAGGCGCCATGACCCAGATGTTCTGCCTTGCTCCAGGCCAGGCCTTGACTTCAGCAAGATGAAACAGGTGAGCAAAGAGAGTTCAGTGGGCTGCAGGTGGTTTGTCTCCTCATATTTATGTAGTTATTGAGATACACATTGTTTATGCTATGGATAAGTAATTGGCAAGCTAGGTCTCACTTGTGCCAGTGTTGTCTGTCCTCTGGATCTTGGAGGACATTACTAGGCCTCCATAAATCTGTCAGTTAAATCAGTAGAGGATTGGGTTTTTGGCTGTGTTTTTGATGAAGGCAAGTGTCTTCAGCCTCAATTTTCCGATCCCCACTGTGAATGCACTCCACTTATCACACTTTGTGCCAGAGTTTGAGCCATTTACAGACTCCCGTCACAGCTTTCCCTGGTTGCAACTGTCTTTGCAAGCAAATCTAACTTAGGAATTTTCCTTCTTCCATGATATGAGTAGAAGTTCCCAAATGCTCCTGAGACAATATCCTTAAATGTAGAATTATTTTGAATTCAAGGACTCCAACACTAGACAATTCACACCAAAACAATATGGATTGATAATAAACAGCACAATAAGGCCAAATCCATTAACTCTACCAATCTAGTAATGTACACTTAGCCAAAGAAACCGGGAACGCCATTCATGCAGACTTCACTCACCATCACTAAACCACTTGCATTTTATTATCTGTGTGGAGACCCTAGAGATGTATGAAGCTGATAATAGTATTAGACTAGGCACCAGGTGTTAAACGTGACATGATAACATGATAATAATGACTTTTTTTTTCCTGTGTAGCTCGGTAACCATGAAAGCCTGGTGTGTGGTACAGGTGGCTGCACATTTCCAGTGTCTTCCCAAGCAGAACAACGCTCAGCCTTCTCCCCTGCAGAGTTCCTGGGACGAGCCAGCATTGGGCCACTAAGTGAAAGTGAAGAGGAGGAGGAGGAGGAGGAAGATAAAAGAAAAAGAACTTCATTAGATGGAGGGCAAAAGATAGCTTTTGAAAGAGACTGCACAGAACTGGACCTGAACCTTATAGAAGAGAACTGACCACTTTTTGGCACTTTAGCGTGATTACTGCATTCATAACTATGTTAAGCACACCCGTAGGCTTCGTGCACTCTTCTGGCTCTTCTGAGTCTTTGTGAACCTGCTGCCCTCTTAAAGGTATATGTCCAGGGTTTATCAAGAACCAAGCAACTGGAATAATTAGATCACAATTTATGATTGTAACACTTGAGCTGGTGCACTATTAAACATTTCACACAGTGACACAGTGCCTGCCTAGTCAACACTCCATAGGGAAATATGCATGAGCAAATAATTTAGTTTTCATGCACACAGAAATTTGGTTGATATGTCATATTGATACAGGTCTTAATTTGTGTAAACAATTCATATGCCTCCTGATATCCTTACATATCCTCATCAAATAAATCGGCATACTGGAATAAGCAGAATGTGCTTAAGATTTCCTCCATAAGTGATTTGAATACACCTTTAAAGTCAATAGATTAATGGAACAGAGAAGCATTCTTCAATGCCCATGAGAAACTGCCGTGGACTATTTTTGTATTTGGGTCTCTGAATTTGTTTGTGACTGTATGTGAGTTATTAGAGGTGCACATATGTCAAAATACAATAGCCTAACCTACATAAAAATGCTGACTATATAATAATATATAATGCTCTCCTGTATGTTTGACAGGATACATTCCAGGATTCCTATGATATTTCTTAAATCCCTCACACACCCTAAAGACATATATACTTTTACTGCAGTTCTGTTACTGATTCAGCTCATTCTTGTTGGAGCAACTCTACATCATCAAAGGGAACATTTTATTGTTGGAGCAGAAAGGATAGCTCACCTATTGGTTTATATATTCTTTTCTTTGTGCCGTTTTCTCAGTTGCTTGAACATAAACTGACCTTGTCAAAAATAATACTGCTGATACTGTAAACTGGCCATGCCTTAAGCTTGAAACAGAGTTCTTGGTGCGCTGGTCTTCTTTTTACAGGCAGATATTATTGCAATCTTCATTTGCGCTGATTCAGATATTTTTGAACAGGCGGCACAAGCGTTATAATAGTCAGATGAGTTGCTGAATTGATGCTGCAGCTGGACTCCTTAGGGCACAATGTACTGTACAGTGGTTAGAGTGAGTACATAGGTCAAGCCAAATCTTTGACAAAGGTGGGAATGATGCAGATGGTTTGGTGGCTTTTCAGAAATGATTTTTCATGTGTTTTCAGATGGAAATATTACTGTTGCATTGCAATTTATGTACAAATAAAATTTAATAGAGAATATTTTTTTCTCCAAAAAGTATCTTGTCTTCCATTCACAAATATCCTGCTTGTAGTCAAATGAAAAGGGGCCTAAGGACTTTGTTGTTGTGACACCTAGTGGCTTATTCCAGGACACTTACTGATGTTGTCCCGAAATATTTTTTAGTCCATTCTGACTTTATTAACGTCAAATATCGATGCGTAGCAAAAAATACACTCTCTGTGCAGAAAACAAAGGATTCACAAATAAACTGAATATGGCCTTATAGCTCGCTATAATAATAATAACTAATAGATATTAATATCCTTTCGAGGCTAATCTTTGACAGTCAACAGTTGATAAAGTTAGAGTACACCCAAAAGTTTTTTTAAGAGTTTTGGCCGTAAAAGAAAACCCGCTGCTCTGAAGGGTCTTTAGTGTCTTTGTCAGACTCCGTTCCGCCGTAGATGGTGAGGGCGCTCCTTCCAGTCCACCGATGCTTTTTCAAGGACTGCCTGACCCCCCTCACCCACAAGCCACTTCCTCTTTTGTCTAATTTCATGGCGATCGGGAGAGAGGGAACACCACCGACGCACGCACATTATCTCAGCACTCCTGAAAGAGTTTATCTGGGGTAAATAACTGACATTTTTTGTAAGTCACTGGGTTTCAAAGTAGTCCTGCTTGGATTCAGTCACGATGCCGGTTCACATTTTCATGTAGAGTAACTCAGTTGTTTAGTTATGGGTCAGATATTTCACATTGTAGCGCCACTCGCTGATAACAAATCGGACGAAATGGGCTCCCCTCATCTCGCATCTCCCCCCTCACTCAACGGCACGCTAGTTAACGGCGCTAGCTAGCTAGCTAGCTAACGTTAGCACCGCAACAAGCGCCTCATACACGTATCTATGGCTTTTAAATGGGCACGCTTCACGTCTTCGTGACAACTAAGTATTACCAATTGCTTTGTACATTCGGGGGTTAGCAGGAAATTGTTGTTATCGTTAAAATGTTAGCTACTTACTGACCTCAAATGTTTGTGTTTGGGTTAGCTAGCTAGCTTTCGTGCTATGTTTGAGTCAGCATTAGCCCGGACCGCGATTCAGAAGTTAATGTAAGCTAAACCACCTGAGGACGAACATATTTATTGTGACAGACTCGCCAACTACCAAGAGCTAAGTCACCCGAGTATTTGCATTTTACTTTTGCGTGTTATTCTCCATTCAGTATCCCGGCTAGCTAAGAAATGGGTTAGCTGCAACATTAGCTAGGTAACGGTAACTTGGCTGCTCACCAGGAGATTCCGAACTATGTCTATTTTCACCATGAATTACGTGTTACGTTGTCTGGTAGATGTAAATACCCTGTATGCGAGAATAGTATTATTATTTGAAACAAAAATAAAGTTTATCACAAAGTTGAAGCCTATATTCGGCAGCATTAACTGGTCAAATAGATGAAAATAGTAAACTGTCAAAGTAAAGTAGTTGTGTAGCCAGTCGTATGAACTATTCCTAGATTAACTGTAAAATCAAACCTTACCTTCATCAAACAATATTTTCGCCAGAAGATGCTGAAACTAGTTCCGTTTCTTTTGACTTATATGTATTGTATTCTGCAGCCATTAGTGAAGAGGAGTCAATGTCTTCTTATCCAGACACCTGTAATGATACAGTAAGACATTGTCAACATCTGAGAGCAGTGTTTATTTTCTTTGTTTACAGTGCAAACGAAGTTGCCAATTGGATTGTCACAACGGCCATTGTTCTCTAGGTGAGTGACTGTCAATGTGTCACTGTAGACTAATCTACTATGACCAACTGCTCTGTATTTATTCATGTAAGTTTTTTCCTCAGAATGTGTTGTAATTATTGTTCAGGCTGGCTTCTTAAGTTGATATGTGTTTGTTTTAATAGTTATTACGGCAGAAAAGTTTAGTCACTGTGAATTTTAATACACCACATTTGATGTTGTAGGGCAGTGCTGCGTTCTTTTTTTCTTTGTCCAGTTTTGATCACTTGCTCTTCAGAACATGTTGCTCTTGTGGCTTATTGACATTTGGTCCATTAATAATAGTTTTCTTTAATCGTGTGCAGGTGAAACCAGGTGGACAACATTAAAGGGACTCCATAGCACTTGGATCTGTTCTTCTTTGTCCCAGGTTAAGACTGCGTGGTCTATGGCTCTGATGGACAAACACAAACAGGTCAAGCGGCAGAGACTTGACCGCATTTGTGAGGGTAAGCTTTATACTTGTACACAAAGTAAAAGTAATTGCCTTCATGTTAATATTAGGGCTGGGTATCGTTCAGAATTTTTTGATAATGTCAATACTTTGTTTCAATACCTGTTGCAGAACAATACTTTTTTCGATCTGTCAGTTATTTAGGTTATTTGTGTAATTGCGGCTTTAATCATGGTCATCATCAGTATTCATTTTTTATTATTACTAGTATTATTATCATTATCATTGTCAACTCAGTAAGTTATTTATGTGTAATTTGGGCTTTATCATGGTAGATATACTAAACAATGGTCTGATGATGATCACCGCAACACAGGTTGCTACCAGTTCTTCTTTAGGATCCTGGGGAGTGAGAGTTTGCTTTATGGTGTGTTCAGTGGAAGTCAGAATTTGGACCGTAGCTCAACATAACCCCAAAGTTTTGTACTCCCAGCGCTTCCCAGCCTTACAGACGCACAACAAAACATGTAGCTACAGTTTATATTAGTAGCAGATAGCTTTAATTCTATGTCGGGTTGGTGAGATTTAAGGCCAATTTATAGTACTCCGTGAAGTGCCGTACGTAGAGACGGAGAGCCCTCTGCGTCGCCAGAGAGCCTGACAGAAAGCCTCTCCCTACTCTCCGGGTGCAGGATTTATTTTTTTTTTAACTGTCCGTCAATCCGTCAAGGGAAGACGGAGACAACAAGGGCTGTGATTGGTCCTCTCGCTGCCCCCCCTACTGTGAAATGCAGCCCCTCTCCCTACACAGAAACAGACAGACAGGTCGCCTCTGCAGCAGCACAGGAACTAAAGTATCGGTTAGCCTTGTGAAAGGCAGACAAATCCATCTAATTCATTTATTAATTATGGCTGGGGTATATTTCAACAGAACATACCGAAGGTGGCTAATTTAAATTGACCATAGGTGTGAATGTGAGTGTGAATGGTTGTCTGTCTCTATGTGCCCTGCGATGAGGTGGCGACTTGTCCAGGGTGTACCCTGCCTTCCACCCTAAGACAGCTGGGATAGGCTCCAGCCCCCCCGCGACCCTATGAGGATAAGCGGTAGATAGTGGATGGATGGACATACCGAAGGTGTTGGTTTGCATTAGTTATTGTCCGATTGTATGTAAAGAAGACAGAGGAAGAGGAGCTTTAATGACTAAAAGCAACCAATGTTCTTCTCTTCCATCTCCCTCACAAATAATGAAATCATAAAATAGTATTTTCCCCTGCTTTTATGTTCGATATTAAGGCGAATTGCTTCACTTTCCGAGGGGGTGCATTTCACCGCAGGGCTGCACAACACGCAACACGACGGAGAAGTGCGAGGGCTCGAGGGGTCTCCGTAGCTACGGAGTCGGATAACGTATTACGCAGTCGGAGAAGTATATTCCAGCCTTAATCCAACTTTCCGAGATGGAGATGTGACTTCATGGGGGGTTCTGATCTAAATTCTGACTTGGAAATTGTGACATTCGTGTCTAACTGAATACACCGTGAGTTGAATCACACAAACGCAGGGCTACCAGTGCCAGATTTTGGTCGCCTTATGCTGGGAAAGTACGGGGGGGGGACAGATCAGTGTCACTGTGAATCTGAGGGGGAATAAAGTAAATCATTAATGTATTATAGTATTCCAGTACATATAATCAAATGGTTAAGTATAAATATAGATAGTTATTCTACTAATGTAAATAATCTCAAATACCTGATTGCAAAAGAGAATTTTTTTTTTTTGTTGTTTTTTTTTTTTTTTTATTTTTATATAGCTGTGTCCACAAGTGGAAACCTTAACATCGTAACTGCGACTGTGGAATAAGGCTATTGGTTAGCCTATTGTATTGTGTACTGTTTGAAATGCTGACCATGACTGCATTTTTTTCCTGCTTTTGAATGTATTTTGGACAAGGACCTAAAGGGAGGAAACATTGAGGGTCTTGGAAAAGTTTATAATAATTAGATTAATGTACTTCCAGGTCGGTTCAGTGACAAATGAGACAACAATTAGCTGCACCCTGTGGTCCCTCAGATGATTTCTCTGGAAGGAGTATGGTCGGCAGCTCCTCAGAAAGAATTTCCATCACGTCAGGTTCACACTCTACGATTTTTTAAGTCGTCAGATTGCTGAACTGTTCAAGCAACACAACTTGCTGTTTTGTAGTCAGGGGTCTTGAAGTTGTGGTCAGCACTTGTCACACATGACGATCTTTCACTGGGTGGAATCCCAAACTACATTTTCTCATGGAACAAACGCAAGAAGTGATGGGCAAACTCATTTTTGTTGGCACGTGTTCACAAAATAGCCAGTTCCCATGCTTTTTGTGACTTTCTCCATGTAGATCAGTCATTGTGTCTGACCTATAAATGACCTGTGTAATGGCAAGTACAGAAAGTTTGCTAATCCAGCACTTTTAGTTTTCTATAGCATGTAACCAAAGGTCCATTACAGGGCATCTTTGTCTGTGTTAACACCGTCATGTGTTAAGTGTTGCTCCATTTCTTGGGACCATTAAAAAGTCTCTTAACAGAATACCATTATTTATTTATTTTTTGCATACATTTGAAGATGGAGGAGGTTGCCATTGTTCTTTTTTTTAAATGGTATGTAAGGAATGTACAAACCTAATAATAACAGAAAATAAGTTTTTTTTAATTTTTTTTTATGTTGTTACAAAGTCATGGATGTCATCTTTGTACCAAAGAGACTGTGTTTTTATCTATTTGGTTGAGTGGTGAGTGGACGATGGAGATCAGACATAATGGTGTGCTAAAATGGAGGGAACTGTCTGGGTGAGTCTCTAGAGACAAGTGAGAGGACAAGGTGAAGGGTCGTGGCCGCAGCTACGGGGAAACAGGCCAGCTGTCTCTTTAAAAAAACGACAACAGCCCAAACCGCCCTAGGCCTCAGCATCGGCTATGCTAATGAGGTTAGTGCTGGTTGGCTGGCCCTCAAAGGAACTCCCTGTGATTGGAGGCTGGCAGTGGAGGAGGGGCTGGGCGTGGATGACAGCTGGGATCCAGCCAGCCAAGAGAGGGCTGACAGAGAGAGAGGGAGGAAAAAAGAGCAATAGAGGGAGAGCAAGGGGAGAGAGAGAGAGAGAGGAAGACAGGCGCACAGACTTCATAATGCAAGGTTAGGCCTGGTGCTCATGTGTGTTCTATTTTGGCATGTGTTTCTGAAATTGTTGGGGGGAGCGATCTATGGTTTGGGTGTGGAGCTGCTGTGTGTGTGCAGTTTCCCTTTTAAATTCAGGGTGTGTTGGTTTTGTCGCAGTCGTCAAGAAGGAACTGAGTAACCGTGTGTGTGTCTAGCTGCGTCTGGGTGGAGTACCGCTGCTTGCTGCATTATCATCGGTTGCTGCCCCTCCCCCCTCACCTCTTACTCCTCCAACTGCGGCCAGAGGGAGAGAGAAGAGGGGAAGGGAGTGAGGGGAAAGAAAGGGAGAGGGAGGGAGAATGAATGAATCACTGAATGTATTGTATTGTGTGTGCGGCCATGCTTGTGCTTAGTAGGCCTCGGGTATGCCAGTGTCCTATGCTCAAATTACTCTTTGTGTAAGCCTGCTTGTATATTTCCAGAGCTACTTTTCAGAGGGGTCTTTGTGATGAATCTCTTTTTTTGTACATAGTAAGCGTCTCTTTGTGTGTAGCAGTAGGCCTGCTAGCATTCTTTAGCCATCTGCAATGACTGTGAATGGCACTGCTAAATGGAGGGCAGTAGAGTAGTACACTGTAGTGCAACCGTATCAGGCTGTGCTTTTCTTTCTTCTTCTTTGCCTGTGTGTGTTTCATGCATGCATTGGGAAATGCTCAGACGTCAGAGGAAGCATTCACAAATATTTGTTTTCCACCCTTGGCTACCAGTTCCGCAGCGGTCGGTCTCACCATTACCTCCTCCTGCCCCTGTCCAAAGTGAATGTTCCAGCTCGACATTCTCCCCCCACCCTGGGACACACAGACACACACCTGTCACACAGCAGGGCAAGACAAGATAGTGTGTGTACTGGTGCATGTGTCCAAGCCAAGAACTGCTGAGAGAGAGAGAGAGAGAGAGAGAGAGAGGTGTAAAAGCAATTGCTGTTATAACTGTTCACATCAATTTACCCTCATTTAGCAACAATTCACAGGCAGAGATGTGGCATTTCTCAATAGCATTGTTTTGTTTTTGACATGCAATGTTTCCTTTGTTGGCATGATGGTAAATGGCCATGGTACACATGGGCCAAATGTGCAGATGTTTGCCAGTAAGGTGTGTGTGTATGTTTGTATCTGTATGTTTGTGAAGAAAACAGAGAATATGAAAAATGGGAATTCTTCCAGACAGCAGAATTTAGGTCATGACTCAGAACTCATGAACCCCCACCGCCTCTTCTCAGAGACCCTGCAGATTTCTCCACCCCTCCCCCAGTCGCCACACTCCATCACCTCTCCCCCTTCCATCGCAGCCACCCTCCTCTCTGTGTGTGTGCACTTCTCATACAGTCACGGGTCAGGTTCCAGACTTCTGCTTCATTAACCAAAATCTAAGTTTCCCCCCATGAGGAGTCTAAGGACCCAAGTGGAACAGAGACAGAATGATGAGAGCTGCTCTGTAAATGTTGATTCCAGGCATTACTAAACAGAGCTGGAGTGCAATACCAAATAGGCCAGGATGCTGGATGCTCTCCATGCCCCATTGCAGATTTAGTTACACATCACTTTTGTAACCATAGAGTGCTCATACAGTTAAGCAGTCATCAGTTGTAGTCGAGGTGGATGCATTGGAAAAAAAAGAGTGAGCAGTTATTGTCTGAGAAGTGTAGCAGTTATTCCTGTTAACTTTAGCTGTGTTTGCAGCAGGATGATTTGCACCAGGCTGGAAATGCTGACTGTTGAGTCTTATCTCTAGCTTAACCTTACTGGTTCTGAAATGCAAATAGTTTGTAGCATTGCGCAACGACTGTTATCAGCAAGCCATCAGTGCAGTACGATTTAGATGAAAACATGTGTAACATAATTTGTCCCTGAATTGTTATTATCATTCAACGGCTTGCTTGTATGCAACATTATTTCTTCCCCCTGAACTCAGGTATCCGACCACCCATCCTCAACGGGCCAATGCACCCAAGGCCCCTGGTTGCCCTGCTGGACGGGCGCGACTGCACTGTGGAAATGCCCATCCTTAAAGATGTGGCCACAGTGGCCTTCTGCGATGCTCAGTCCACGCAAGAGATTCATGAGAAGGTAGAACAGATGCACACGCGTGCACACACACACACACACACACACACACACACACACACACACACACGTGCACGCACGCCTACATACTATAATTCTCATCGATGAGGCCAAACAAGAAGTTAATTACTTTCATCCAACATCAAAATGAAATACAGATTTAAATCTTTGCCATAAAAAATGCTGCCTTCTTCATTCTGTGTAGCAGAACTATCTCCACCACACAGACTGGCAATGTAGGACTAATGTTTAGCCAAGTTTTGTGGCTCCCTTTGCCCCCCGTTGAAGTGGCGTAGTGTTTTAGCATTGAGTGCAGTTTAATGTGATTCACATATTTGATGATGCGTGTCTTCTGTAGGTGCTAAACGAGGCAGTTGCTGCCCTGCTCTACCACACCATCACTCTGTCCAGAGACGACTTGGAAAAGTTTAAAGGCCTGCGTGTGATTGTCAGGATTGGCTCCGGCTTTGACAACGTTGACATCAAAGCAGCAGCTGAGCTAGGTGAGTGGAGGAACTTAAAAGATGTATTCAGAGACATACAGACTATCATGCAATAACATATAGAGTAACAGAGTGGTTAATATTTCTTTCCTACTTTTGCTCATCCAGGCATTGCAGTCTGTAACGTGCCAGCATCGTCTGTGGAGGAGACAGCCGACACTTCGCTATGTCTCATCCTCAACCTGTACAGGCGAGTCACCTGGATGCATCAGGCCCTCAGAGAGGGAACCCGTGCCTCTAGTGTGGAGCAGATCAGGGAGGTAGCTGGTGGTGCTGCTCGTATCCGGGGCGAGACGCTGGGCATTATCGGTCTAGGTGAGTGAAGAGTCTGGTCTGGGGTGTCTGGATTTGCTTGGGGCCACCATAGCCAGATATTATTAATATTTAATTAATTAATATAATATTTCTTTAAATGTTTTATTGACTTGTAATTGTACAAAGCTTGTTTTGTGCTGAAGTGCTGCGATCTGTTGAATGGAGTCTGAACTGTTTGGTATTAATGCGTTAATAAAAGAGAGATTTCTGTCTTATTTTCCAACAAATATATGGCAGTATCCTTACCATTTTTCTTTGACTTCCAGGGCGTGTGGGTCAAGCAGTGGCTCTGCGGGCTAAGGCCTTTGGTTTTGGTGTGATCTTTTATGACCCCTACCTACCTGATGGTGTGGAGCGCTCACTGGGCCTGCAGCGCATGGCCACTCTGCAGGACCTGCTCATCCACTCTGACTGCGTATCCCTGCACTGCAGCCTCAACGAGCACAACCACCACCTCATTAATGATTTCACCATCAAACAGGTGTGTGGCTCTGTGTTTTCCATATGCAGCGTTGAAATAATATAAATATGAAACAAGTTGTTTTTATCAACTTTGAAAATCTCTTATCAAGTCTTTTTTGGGACTTTTAGTTATTTTATTTAAATGTCCAATATTAACCCTCCGATACCAGCAGTCCATTCCAGACTCCACTCCAACTCTTCTATCCAGCAGTAGGAACCAACATGCAAAGCCCAGTTATCACAACAAGAGCCGTGCTAAGTTGCTAACAAAGTAGCAAGGAGGAGTGATGTTGGCCATGTGGCAGGATTAGTCAAGCCCAGCGTTGCAGCTGAGTGCAGTTTCACATGGTGGCGCAGAACCGGAAGTTTAATTTAAAGTGACCAGATGTCTGAAATGAAATCTGGGGACATTCCCATCTATAATAACAGTTATTAGTTAGTTAATATAGCAGCAACCGGCTAACTGTTGTTCTAGTGATGCTAGTTAACATGCTCCCTCAGGCTTTCTGCTTTCTACCCGGATACCGTAATAACCGTTGTTCTAGTCAACACGCGTCACAAAAAACAGCAGGAGGATTTTCAGACTCCTCTAATTTGTTTTTTTTTTTTTTATTCAATTGTCGAATATTCTTCTGGATAAGGTTAAAATTTTGTATACTTAAGGCAGCAATATTGTTATTGTATCGGGACACCCCTAGAAATTATACACACTAATTAGAATAAGTTAGGGATATTGTTATTTACATATGTTAGTTCTTTTCCTATTTGGTCTGAATTCCTTTGTTCCTGTTGATATTACTACAATGAGATGAAACACCATTTTCATTATAATTAACTTTGTCACATATATATCGCTACATACATGAAATTTGTCCTCTGCATTTAAACCATCCCCTCAGGGAGCAGTGAGCAGCCATGTTGGGGGGCTGAGGGTTAGGTGCCTTGCTCAAGGGCACCTCGGCAGTGCCCAGGAGGAGAAACTGGCACCTCTCCAGCCACCAGTCCATTCTCCAGACTTAGGCTACGTTCAGACTGCAGGGCTTAAAGCCCAATTCTGTGATTTTTTGTGAAATCCGATTTCTTTGCGAGGTCGTTCACATTTCCAATTAAATGCAACTTGTATGTGATCTCCAGTGTGAACTTAAATGCCTCACAGGTGTCCCGCATGCGCATTGGAGGTCGCAACGATGTCGCATGCAGCGAACGTGCTCAATGTTTACGGAAGTAAACATGGACGCTAGCGGTGTAGTGTAAACAGTCTGGTTCCGATAAGACCCCTCCAGTTTGGCCTGAATAGAGCTATCCCCTCAAATATGAATTAACTCAGAAACCTCGTTTTCCCACCACTGACTACTCTCCACATTATCGTCCGCCATGCTTGTTGTTGTTTTTCATCCCGCTGCTGCCTACTTCCGCCGCAGAATAGTGATTTTTGTAGCTTGTTGATGGCGTTTAGGTGGGATTAATGTGACCTGGCCGTTCAGACTGAAGTCGCATGTCAAAAGATCGGATACGTATCGGTTTTAGGACCACATATCCAAGTGGCCTTGGTCGCATTTGAAAAAATCAGATCTGTGTTGTTCAAACTGTAATTAAAAGATCAGCTACAGGTCGCATGGGGTGAAAAAGTCGGATTTGGGTCACTTCAGGCTGCATTCTGAACGTAGCCTTTGTCTGACCTGGACTTGAAAGTCACTACAGTGCTGAGCTACTGCCGCCCCCCAGTAGTTCAATATTTTTTACCCCAACAATTTAGACAACAACAATGATAGCTCCATATAAGTCAGCTTTACAAAGTCAGTAGTGGGTGTTTCTACCATTTGCTACAATGACGGCTTGACAGTAACGTCTCCTGCTCCTCATCAGCCTCATGATGTTGTTCTGAGGCAGTGCTTCCACTCCACCACAAGTGCTACACCCACTTCTGCCAGGTCACGTAGGGGTGGGGTATGAGCATCCAGTCGCTGCTTCAGCTGATCCCAGACCTGCTCTATGGGGTTCAGGTCAGGGGACATCGCTGGTCATATCATATGAGGTACTCCCACTTCCTGAAGTCCAGCTGTGACAATTCTGGCACCATGTGGTGGAGCATTATCATCCATGAACAGAAAGTTGGGGTGTGCTGGTGGACTTGGGGAATGATGATGGTTCTATAATGTCTCTGAGGTAAGAATGTGCAGTGACTGAGCCATCTACAGTCACCCAATCTATTTCGTGCTGGCGAGTGACCGACACTCATCAGTGAACAGGACGGTAGACCACTACTGCATTGTCGAGGTCACATGGTCTTGTGTCCAGTGCAAATGGTCACAGCGGTGTCTTGGTGTCAGTGGAGTCACCTGCAACGGTCGTCTGGCATTCAAGCCAAAGTGGAGGGGTCGGTTGCGAATGTATTTTTGTTTTTTTTTTAATTTCTTACTGGAAACCCTAGTAGCCCTCACTTCCCCTAAACAGGCCTACAGCTGTGTGACAGTTGCATAACAGTATCTGAGTGCATAGGTCCTTAGGTACAGGTCTTCATTATGGTCCATCACTTGTGGGGCTCCACTCCTTATTCTGTCACGCTAATATTACTTTGAGACACACCAAGTTCACGAGCAACTTCTGACTGTCTGCTACAGACCTGAAGGAGCAATATGGTCAGGTGGTGCTGCTGGTCCTTTAAGTGATGTTGTGTGTTCATGGCTGCTTGAATGATGAACTGGGAGTGACTTACTGACAATACTAGCTTTTTATACCCCCAGAATGTTTTTGGTATTGGCCCGAATATGTAAGGCGCACTGTACTCAGTGTGACCATTACATGGAAAACACTAAATGAGGTGAAACAAAGGTGAAGTGAAGTGAAACAAACACCTAAGTATGAAATCCACTGAGGACCTCACAATATCCCTAACTTATTGTGAGTATCTCTGCCTACATCAGATACATAAGTTGCTGCTTTAGCACAATAGCCATGTCCTACTGTGAGCTTGCCCTTTTGTTTAACAGAGTAACAGATTAGGAGGTATTAGTACAGCAGCCTGCAAATCTAATATGTAGAATCCTGAACTCTCTGTCAGATCAGTTGGGTGATATTCTGCAAATACAAAGAGGAAGGTCAAACATTACTAGGAGGAATTTGCTTTCTGTTTTTATATGCAGCTTAAAATCCTGAGTTGGTGCTTTGTCTACACAGCTGATGTTTGACCTGAACCAAACTCATATATTAGGACAGTGTGTTATTGATTTGAAATAATACAAAATGATTGTGTCACTTAATTTAATCCTGTGCTCTTTTATTTTGATGCAGATTTGAAGTGTCAGCTTTCCTTCATGGTCTACTCACATTAGTTCAACTGTTCTGTTAATAATTCTGTGATACAGATGCGTCAGGGAGCCTTCCTGGTGAACACGTCAAGAGGTGGTCTGGTGGATGAAAAAGCTTTGGCTCAGGCCCTGAAAGAGGGCCGGATACGAGGGGCTGCCCTGGATGTCCATGAAACGGAACCTTTCAGGTAACAAGAAACGTTTCACAGCTGTGACACACAACCTCGTTACTCTTCTTTGTAACAACCTTCCCCTTGTTAACAGTTTTTCAACAGGACCTCTGAAGGATGCCCCTAACCTGATCTGTACCCCACACACATCCTGGTACAGTGAACAGGCCTCGGTGGAGGCTCGTGAGGAGGCAGCCAGGGAGGTTCGCCGTGCCATCACTGGTGAGACAGAATCCAGCCTATTGTTTCACTGAAAGAAACAAACACAAATCCACCCCGATTGTCATGATTTCATTCAGTACTGTTTTGCTGAATGGTGTGCAGAATTCATGGTGAGGTTGCTGATGATCTGAGTGTGCTTGAACATTTACAAAATGTGCATGTAACTAAGAAGTGCATGTATAAAAGGGGGTTAAAATGTTGGTGGAAGAAGCCATACCACACTTGATTAGATAGAATAGTTGGAAGCTGCATTCTGAATCAACATGTGCGGCACAACTTATCTGTTCATTCTGTTTAAACCCTGCACAGTTTTTATGAAGATGAATCAATTACTTTTATTATTTGTATTTGTGTATATTGATGCATAGGTCAGGAAGGTTCAGATGAGCTTAATAAAATCCATCACAGGTCCAGGTTGGCGTGTGACAAAACAGCATTCAAAAACATTGCAGCGGTGCAGCACTCCACTTCCACTCCAAGGCACAGGTTACAGAATTATCTGGTAGATGCATAAATTGACAGATATTCAGATTCAGTAGAACTGTACTCAAAACAATATGGGAAAAAAATGGGCACAAAACAAGTACAAAAAAACCCACTAAATATAAGGCTGTAAGGTTATAAGGCTTTCAGAATTTTTGAAAATTTCAGGTCCTTCATTGTTCTGTGATATTTTTCGTCACCATGAGAGGTTTACCTCAGTTCATGCTCTGTCCTCTTCCACTAAATCCAGGTCTTTCACAAACAAAGTAAACAGTCCCCATATTTTCTCAAACAAATCTGCTTTGCTTCGACGCACCCTTACTAGCAACATCTGCTTCCTGCTGCAGTCACGAAGAACCTTCAGAACTGCCTTAATTTTTGGTGGTATACGTTCAAAAAGGTGTTAGAAACATTCCTCAGAGATTTTGGGTCAGATTATCATAATAGCATCACTCAGTTGCTGCAGATTTGTCAGCTGCACATCTATGATGCAAATCTCCCGTTCCACCACATCCCAAAGGTGCTCTACCCGAGATCTGGTGACTGTGGAGGCCATTGGAGTCCAGTGAACTCATTGTTATTTTCAAGAAACCAGTTTGCCATGGTATGAGTTTTGTGACATGGAGCATTATCCTGCTGGAAATAGCCATCAGAAGATGGTCCACTGTGGTCATAAAGGGATGGACATGGTCAGCAACAATACTCGGCTGCAGCATTTTAACAATGCTCAGTTGGTACAAAGGGGCCCAAAAATATAAACATGCCAAAAAATATCCCCCACTTCCTCTTTTTCAGACCATGCTCTGTGAACCCTTGAGATGGTTGAAGTGAAAATCCCAGTAGATCAGCAGTTTGTGAAATACTTAGACCAGCCTGTCTGGCACCAAGAACCATGCCACGCTCAAAGTCACTTAAGTCCCCTTTATTTCCCATTCTGATGCAATTAAAGAGGTGTACCTAATAAAGTGGACAGAGCGTGTATGGAGAGTTGACTATTCAGCCAAAAGTGGTGAATCATTGTCTTAGAAATGCTATCAGTAGTGTGACCATTGTTTTTCACCAGAAAATCTCTGCTTCCCCCATTCTAGGACGTATTCCTGACAGTCTGAAGAACTGTGTCAACAAGGAGTATCTGATGGCAGCCTCTCAGTGGCCCAGCATGGAGGCAGCCACTGTTCACCCTGAACTCAATGGAGCCACTTACAGGTGAGAGGAATGGATGTAGAAGAGGAGGTTAGACAGCGTTACACAAGTGTTTTTTTTTTTTGTTTGTTTTTTTTAATATACCAGATCAGCTAACTTCAGCCTTTTCTACATCTTGTTTTTCTGTCTTTCAGATTTCCTCCAGGTCTGATCAATGTTGCAGCAGCAGGGGGTCTCCCAGGAGCTGTTGCAGGGGTTGAAAGTCTTGTTTCAGGAACCCTGGCGCACGGCATCGCCCCTGTCTCCCACCCCCCTCACGCCCCTTCCCCTAATAAGGCCGAAGCCGACAGAGACATCCCCTCCGACCAATAGCCCCCTTGCCACCGCCAGCACATTCCGTCGCCTCTGGAAACCTCCCCACCCCCACCTCCCAGCATCAGACACAGCCCAACCCTCCAGTGCATCGGCAGCGCCAGCTTGACCTGATGTGGATCTACAGTCTTGTTCTTCAGATCACATAACCAGCCCAGGAGTGACCTATCCACATCTAACCCCATCCCATCCATTCCCTAACAACCCACACACATCCCTCCATCCTCACCCTCATCATACACTCTTACCTGCCATCCCCTCCCCCCTTCACTCCCCCACAACGTCAGCAATAACTGCGTTCTCAAGGATTCAATGATTGGATTGGTTTATATCCTTAGTTGGCTGTTGTTTTAATGGAAAGTTGACCTGTTGTGGTTCTAGGTGTTAATGTTTGTTTGTATAAAAAAAATCTAGCATTTCTGACAGGAGGCTTTTTGGTCTGCTGCCTCCTGTCCTCCTCTGACCTTAGACCAGTAGAGGCACAGTGGCAGAGCTTGAAGCCCTCTTTTGTACATTAATGGCTCATGTTACTGCTCTTCGTTCTTCTTTTTTTCCTCCCCCTCTGCCCCCTTTCCTATGATGGGGAAATGTGTACTTAAGTAAACCAGACAGACATAGTACATCCTGTTCTCACCAGATGTGTAGCTAACTCTCAGCCCACTTTGGTAGCTCTGTTGTCCGCTTCCGCAGCAGATCCGAGGGATGATCCATCATGATGTCAGTGTGGAGCTCTGTCAGATTGTCAAAGAATGTTGTATCTGTTCAGCCTCGCACTCAGATAGTGATGCCCGACATCCTTTGTTACGCTTTACTTTTTATACCGTCAACTCTGCATTTACACACGCGTTACCCCTTATGGTTTGCTTTATCATGAGATTATAGCATCATATCACAGAGCGTCTAGCCATGAATTTCATCTCATGCCAACAGCTAGAGCGCTGTCTGTGAGGTCTTTACACAGGGCACCCACAGAATCAGAGACAGCAGCTTTTTTTTCTAACTGGTAAGACATCAGCATGCCAGAGGCCCCACCAGTAGAGGGCACTATCTGACTGCTCACAGCTAACTTTAGATGCTTCCAGGTTAGCTGTAGTGACGAAGAACTTGATCACACACTGCCAACATTCAGAACGTCAGGATGGGTGACCAGGGTTAGCGACTACCGCCTTATTGTTTAATTAGATCTTAATGCATCCCACCACCGTCCTGCATCCACCCACCCACCCTCCAATCCTCTCCCACTGTAATGGCCCACCCACATCTGCCCATGAACCAGAATGCATCCACTAATTCCTGTAAGTGTGAGCGGACAGTGAAGTTTCCCCATAGGAGCAAGGGGACAGTGTTCTCGCACGCTGGCTTTGTTAATGACAGAGAGAGAGTGTGTGTGTGTGTGTGTGTGTGTGTGTGTGTGTGTGTGTGTGTGTGTGTGTGCGCGCGTGTGCGCGCGCTCGCGTGTGTGTCTCGGTATGTTCCCTCACCCTGTTATAACAAGCTATTGTCTTTCCAAAGTAATAGTCAGTAGGAGTAACTCTTCAACGCTGTTGCCCTGGTGTCAAGGGAACACCTTTCTAGTACCTCAGTAACAGATATTGAATGTACCGTGCATACCCGTTTATTTTTTTTTTGTACAGATTTTCTAGATACTTCTTTACTATTCTTTACCAGAAGGGTTGTGAAATTGTAGCAGTAATGATACAATAAGAAAAAAATAAGCATTGCCCCATGAAATGAATTGACAAAATCCTTTTAGGTTCGCTATAGGTCAGTGAATACTCAGGCTTTGAAACCAGTGTGTGTCTCTTTTGCGTTTACCTTTATTTTCTCATTGTGGAAAATTCAGCACAATGCTTTCCCTTTCTTAGACTTCAGACTGTAGTTCATGTGCTTTGACTTCAATCTTACCGGTTGCTGAAAAGGAAGGAAAAAAACAAAAGGTGGTCGTTGTCTGTTAGTTTTTTTTTTTTTTTTGTTTGTTTTTTTTACACACTAGAACAGTAGTAGATGCAGATTTGTTTTTATCTCCTTCATTGTCAGACTGCTCTATCTATAGTGCATGTGAGGTATTTATTTTATAGGGGAAATAGTATTGGCTTAAAGAGTTTGTGTCATCTTGCCGTTTCCCCTCTGCTCCTCTGCCTTTTCCCCCCTCAGAGTGTTTTCAGCCCGCGTTGCCATTTTTGTCGTGGTCAGTTTCCAGTGATGTACAGTTTTCCCTCAGAGTCTATGAGAGACACGGAGCATGTCTGTGTCCTGAGATGCTAGGCTCCTCTGTCATGTGATGAGTATATATTTTTTAAAAATAACCCCCATAGTTTGGATTATGAGCATAATAGTAATCTTAAATTTTGCTGTCGATGATGATTAAATATATATTTTTCAGTTCAGCAGTGCACTGTTAAGAAAACCATTCTGTTGTATTGTAGGATTTAATTTTTATGGATATGCTGTCTGTGTTCTACATGTTGTACGGAAACATTTCGGAGAAAAAAAAAAATGAAATCCCTCTCCTGGTGATTTTTTTTTTGTTAAATTTGTCTTATCCCAACTGTCTTTTCCAGCTGATATCCTCTGGGCCTTACTTACTGTATGCTCTCCCTGTAAAAAATAGCTGTTATAGAAAGTCGCCATGGAACCACTCACTGCCTTAATACAGTTGACCACAGCAGGTGAAATCAGGAGACACATCCAGTCGACTAGAACAGGCCACAGTCAAGGCCGCTCCGCAAAAAGCTCCTCACAGCCCGACCAGACCCGAATCTGCAGCACGTTGTTTCTTTTTCACTGATGAACCACATTTGAGCAAACGCATACATGCAGTGTGAATCGTTTCAGCGTTAACTAGACCTTATATTTCACTTCTCTAACTTTGATAGCTCAAGGCAGTGTGTATGTGCACAGGCTAACAGATAAGCACAGTGTGTATGCTCACAAAGCCACAGCTGATATTTCACCCCTGGATGTGAGAATGCCCCCTCCCCTCCTCACCACCACTACTACCACTCTGGACTCTGGGGCTCTGAAAGCATCTTTCACTGTGCTGCCAGAGCACCAGTTGGGCTGGATGGGGGCAGCATAGCGGACACTGGTGTGGTCTGTCAAAAAAAAAAAAAAAAAAAAAAAGCAGAAAAATTATGGTGAGAATTGGTCACTTTTTCTCTCTCAGGGTTCAAATGCACACATATCCTCCAGCGGTCGCCCTCTGTCTCATGTCCCTTGTCCCAAGTTTTGTACCCCAGAGTGTGGAAAAGCCTCCTGTGTTTTTAGAAACTGCTCTCCCCTCGTTCCCCGTTGTGCATAGGTCTTTTTTTTCTTTCTGTTTTGCTTCGTTTTGGCACTGACATCTAACCATCTAACAAGGAATGAATGAATGAATGTTTGAAAGTGGCTGCGTGTAGTGTTAAAATTGGGAAATGTATTTTTACAACATGTGAACATTTTTTTTTCCACTCACTCTCATTGTGAATTGATTTTTTCTTTCTCCAGACTGCAAAAACAAAAAAATACAAAAACAAAAAAAATCTCCTGTAACTAGGCTCTTAAGCTTTATTTTTGTTTTGTTTACTTTTTTATTAGAAACAATCATGTTTGTGATGGTAACTTCCGATGGTAAACTCCACACCGTATTTTAATAAAATCTTGAAAATTAAACATTTGCTTTTGTGTTTACCTTTTGAAGTAGCAAGGGTTTTTTTTTTTTTTTTTTTTTTTTTAAATCTCTACAGTCCTGTTGTGTGCTGAACCATGAACTCTGCCTGTGGACATTTTAATTGAAAATGAATCTGCTCTTGATTGTAGTGGTTAATAAACTAGTGACAATTAATGCCAGCTGCCAGCATGTCATACCACTGATTACTCACAGCAGCTTCATGACATCAAGATGTGTTTACAGAGATTTTGCCATAAACAAAATTGTTTACTACAGTTGGTCAGTTGCTCTTTTATAGACCGTTTTAACAGAGTTGCATTGCCAGACGACCGCAGGGGTCCATGTTTACTTGTTGTCAGCTTTCATTCATTTACATATACTGCAACAGGAAATAAACTGGGACACATTTGGAATGTTTACAACTGCGAAATTGTCCATAACGAGGGGTTACGCATTGCCTGAACGAGCACAACTTCACGAGGGGGCGATGTAAAGGGGGCTTCTAGTAGACCCATAGGGCAGAGGAGGGTGGAGATCATCAGTCCCAAAATTACTACCACATGTGCATAACCAGGAGCTGACTCTTAAAATGGAGTGATGGGACTGAAAACTGAAGTACACTCACTAGAGGCACCTTGAGGGACCTGCTGGCTGTAGGGTGGCACCCTCAGGTGTGAGGGCGCCGTGGAGACTATCATGGACATTGAATGAGGAATTGTGTTTATTGATCTGAGGCGTTTTAATTTTCATTTTACATCCAATGAATATATTTTACATCCAAGTGGACAGTGTAAGTAACTAAAATGTGTTGGGGTACATGTCCATTTGGGACTACAACAGAGGCTCTGATGCTTTTTACTTTGTCAGTATCTTGAACAAATACTGTGACAAATGTTAAAAGATCACTCCATTAATTTAGTACTGATTTATTTTGTGTCATTTTAAAATAATCTATGCATCAATGCAGCAGAGATATCAGTCTTTCTTTTTTTGTGTATTCTTATTTCTTGTCAAAAACCTTCACAATTTGGCACCTGCACTTTGGGGTGTGCCATGCTTGTTGTGGTTAATATAGCCGTGAGCCTTTTACGCAGAGATCTGAGAACCTCATCCACAACTTTTCTAACCTTTTTCATTTTCAAACTTCATCCCTAACCTGCACAGACTCAAGTGACATCGCTTGAGGACATTAGACTTTGCACAGCTCACTCTGGAGACACAACAGGTTTTATACCACTATTTTCACTTATGCAGTACTCCACAAGACAGGCTTTTTTATCTAAACTGTGTGGTGTTCCCCTTTAATGTAAGTAAAGAACTTGCAGGTTTAATGGTTACCGCTCATCATTTTCGTTAAGTGTTTTAGCATGCTAAGATTTGCTAAATAGCACTGACACAAAGTACAGTTGAGGCTGGTGGGATTAGTTTAGTTAGTTTGGGATTCGTTTATTGGCCAAAACCTGATTTGACGTGCTAGATGAAGTGAAAAGATCACCAAAGTTATGACAATTCAACTTGAAGAGGACATGAATATTTGCAACAATTTCCATCAAATTCATCCAATAGTTGTTAATGAGTCAAGAGAGGATATTTCAGTCTTGACCAAAGTGTGGGAAAAGCTGAGCTGACGTATTGATTTGGCCTTATCGGTACAGTAATAGTATAAATCTAATTCTCCACATATTTGCCATGATGTATTCTGGGAACCAGCGGACAACATAGCATACTTTGCTGTGAGGGACGAGCATATTACACAACAGCATGTGTGTGTAGTTGGAGGAGGCCCAGGATGCGAGCAGTTTTAACAGACCTGATTGACGCACACTTCAAACAGGCTTACTGCTTCCCAGGTCCCACTTGAGATTACGCAACAAAGTGTGGAGGTGTATCATGCACCATACATTACCCTGTCAGCTCCCATGCTGTGCAGCCAGATTTTTTTTTATTTTGTTTGTTTAGCTCAAGAGGTGGAGAATGGGGTGGAGGAGGAGAGCAACTTGAAAGCCTCACAGATTCCATCACGTCTGGTCAAACCAGTTTAATGGGAGTGCTGGTTCTCGTGTTGCTGCTGCGTCAGTAACATCCATAAACTGCTCTGTAAAATGGGTCATTCTGCTTAATTTCTACAGGTCATGCAACATCATTTCACTGCGATCCAACGATGTGAACGTCAACAGTGTAAAAATAGTTGATGAGGAGAAAGGAGAGCAGTTTGACAGACTGCGATGTGTGTGAGTGAGCGAGAGAGAAAGTTATGTGCATGTCATGCCTGCGTGATGAATTAGTCTCAAGACAGATGACCTATTCTACTTCGAGAGGGATCGTGCTACTAACCCCAACGCAGAGTGGATAAATATTTGCCTTTGGTTGTCTTTGGAATGATTTAATAGTTTTCCAACCACTGAATGATTCAGATGTTGCATCACCGTCAGACTGGTTTCCTTTTGAGAAGATACTGCAGACCATCTTTCCTTTGACCAGAGCTCACAACTTATTGACAGGGATGTATTCTGTATTTATTATTGTCATCAAATCCCATGAGAAGTATTTTTTGTGTAGTAAACCAAGTCTAAAACCATCAATGAATTTATTCTAATTCCTGTGTGGGTAAAGCCTGATATAACTTATTTCTCTGCAGAGCTACAGTTGTCCTGTTACTCACTTGTGCACCAAATGTGTCTCAATCCGCTGCTGGAAGTAGACCCTAACCAATACGCTTCATGTCCTGTTTGAGTATTTTTGTTAAAAACTACAGTGCCATTCAAATACTGTTTTGATTCAAACTCAAATATCTCAAAAGCTGTTGGGTGAATTCATCTGGCACCGTCATCAAATCCTCAGTATATTTTGTCTGATACTTTGTTTTTTGAGCAAATACTTGTAAAGCTATTGACATCCTCGTCAGCGTTTGTGTTTAGTGCTGGTTAATATGACAAAAACTATGATGGTGAACACGGTAAACATTACAGCCGATAACCAGGAGCATTATTAGTATTGTCATTATGAGCATGATAACATGCTGATGTTAGCATGTAGCTCAAAGCTAACATGGCTGTTGAATAGATCTGTTTCTGCAAAATGTGCTTCGTGCACTTTGTGAAGCATAATGAGAGAAACTTTGACTTTGGTTTTTCCACAGAATTTGTTGATAATAACCAAATGTGAATGTGTTCACTTTGTCCTTTGAAACATGAAAAAGTGTATCTAACCAATCACATATTATTAAAATATCTGTATTTATTTTCCCACACGGGGCGGCACGGTGGTGCAGTGGTTGGCACTGCCGCCTCACAGCAAGAAGGTATGGGGTTCGATTCCCGGCCTTTCTGTGTGGAGTTTGCATGTTCTCCCCGTGTCTGCGTGGGTTCTCTCCGGGTACTCCGGCTTCCTCCCACCATCCAAAAACATGCATGGGGATTAGCTTAATTGACTAATTTAAATTGCCCGTAGGTGTGAATGGTTGTCTGTCTCTATGTGCCCTGTGATGAACTGGAGACTTGTCCACCCTAAGACAGCTGGGATAGGCTCCAGCCCCCCCCGTGACCCTATGTGAGGATAAGCGGTAGATAATGGATGGATGTGGATTTTCTCACACCCTTCTGCTTTAATATTGGAACACAATGCAGTGTCAATATTATCCGTCTCAGTGGTAGAGTGGGTGTCCAATAACCAAAGGGTTGGCGGTTCGAATCCAGCTCTATCATTGTTGTCATTGATGTTGTATCCTTGGGCAAATGGTATGAATGGGTATGAATGTGCGTGAAAGGTGGTGGTGGTCGGAGGGGCCATAGGGGCAAAATGGCAGCCACGCTTCTGTCAGTCTGCCCCAGGGCAGCTGTGGCTACAGTGTAGCTTACCACCACTGGTATGACTGGTGTGAATGAATAATGGTTTCTGTAAAGCGCTTTGGGCATCATGAAAGGCACTGTATGAATCCAAGCCATTATAATTATTATTATTATTAGTGCTACACTTTCCTGCACCTCTGTCTGAGGTGTTTTGGAGGGTTTGCGGCGGTGAAGCAGAGACTCGACTGGAGCGAGTATGGCCCGGGCCCAATGCTCTGTGATTAGCTCATAGTTTTCCTCTCATCGCTTCACTTACTTGGCTCGTGTGTCATTGACGTGAGCATGTGGTTGACCGGAAGCAAACGTTCAGCTATCTTGGCGATTTACGTCAGTCAGGCAACCGTTGTATCAGCTGTAGTGTGTGTGTGGGTGCTGAAGAGTGCAGTTTAACTGTGAGTTGTGTGTCTTCTAGTAATGAAAGTAGTCAGCAAATCCTGCATAGGTTGGCAGGCACATGATTGGGTCTGAATGCCCGTACATACACACACCTGTGTGTCTGACAGAGTGTCAGTGATGTTTCACATTAACATGAGTCAATCTAGAAGCTGAGCTCACCGTCATTAATCAGCGGGCAGGGAAGGCTTTTTCCCATAACCTACTTTCAACCACAGACAGAGAGACAGACAGACAGATGGATAACTTGTTTTGGAGACAAATGGAGGGAGGAAGGAGGAGAGGAATGAACAAATGGATGCAATTGTTTTTTGATCACTCATGACTGCAGGACACAGATCAAAGTACAAATTGTTACCTGATCCAAATCTAACTAATCCCACTTCTTCTCTTCCTCAGTCTGCTCCTCTTCGTCTCATCTTGTTCCTGGAAGGCTCACAGACGAGCCATAAAGTGACGTGGCTGAGTCGATTTAAAGGTTTGCAGTTGTCCAATCGCAGAGTTGCCTGTTGGGTCTGGTTGAGGTTAGCCAGCAGATCGACTTAATAGTGCAGATGGCATTAGATCACAACTCTGACCAGCTTGTGTGTGTGTGTGTGTGTGTGTGTGTGTGTGTGTGTGTGTAAAGTAGATTGTCCAGTGAAATGTAGGCTGACCACTTTGTTGTTATCACAGATAATAATCAGGAATTAAGGAAAGTTCCTATAGGTTTCACACACTGTAGTCTTGGTTTTGACATATTGATAAGTGAGCAGCAGCCTGTAACAGAAACCTCCCTGGTTGTCCATGTGTGTACCAGGTGTGGGAACTGGTGACACACACACACAAAAGAAAAGGGGTTCCTGGGCTGAGATCACAGCTGTATCTCCCACAGGTCAGGAATATTTGGAAAGGGAAAAAAATGGCAACCATTTTAAACCCCTTGATTGGAGAATCAAGGGGTTTGAATTAACTACAGAAACAAAAGGCTGACAGTGCTTCTGTCCAGACTCCACTCGTCTGTTATCCAGGTTGCATGTCTGTGTGTACGTAAGCCCTATTCCTAGCTTCTTGCTCTATTTTACTGCCATTATTCAGAAACCCACACCCCTCAAGTCTGACAGTATGCTCAGAAGACCTGGGGTAAGAAAATACACAATGCTGAGTGGTGAATGTTAAAAAAGGCCAATGTGGTGTTGATTACCTTGTCAGCAATGAGGCTGTTGAGTTTACACAGCCATTGAAAGACCAGAGAGAAAGCGATAGAGGGAGAGGAGAGAGGGACAGTGGAGGAGAGGAGTGAGGCTGTTAACTGCCTTTCCATACAAGGAGAGGTAGGGGGAGAAGAGAGGAGGAGGGGGAGGAGAAAGCGAGAGGCAACGAGAGAAGGAGAGGTAATATGAGGAGATACAATGAGAGAGGGGAGGAGGAGAGAAAGGAGATACAGACAGAGGATAGAGGGATAAAGGCTGATAAGGCTGCCACCACACAGCTGCTCACAGTGGAGAGAGAAGAAGTGAGTGAGTGGAGCTGGATCATCTCTGAGAGCCCAACAGTCTGTCAGGTAGGAGCCACACCGACACTCATTCATCCTCCCAACACAGCCTGAGAGGACGCCTGCCAGCCTGAATGTTTGTTTGGGTCCCTGTGAGCTTGTTTTTTTTAATGTCTGTATTTTGTATTAACAATACCACAATTATTCCATCACAAATACAAGTTTGTGTAAAAAGTAAAATATCTAATTATTACCAGCAAAACAGTTGTAAAGTTTCAAAAGTAAGAGTTACTTTATGCAAAGAGCCAGCTTTCAGGGTTTTATTATTATACTGTTAAAACTGTGAGTGATGTTGTGGCATCATTAAAAATGATGTATTGATGTGCATTTCAAGTGGAGGACATTAACTTCATGTTTCAAAAATTTAATGTGTAAAATATTATTCTGCAAAGCAACCAGTAAGTGATGTCCGTGTTGTGTGAATACAAGTACAGTACTTCCAGAGTAGTTTAAAGGAGCATCAGTAAAGTACAACAAAATTGCATCTCAGAAATAGTTAATGTAAATGATTATTGTTTGCATGCAAGAACAATGTGCACATGAATTGTTTTGTTCTTTGCTATGGAAGTTTTTTTTTTTGCAAATCATAATCTTGAACACAAATTTACCACCAGGTTCACTCTCTATCTTTATTGCTTTGTATTAGCATTGGCAGTTGCTTCACTTTCATTGCTTCAGTTTCTATACAATAGACATGTACAGTGTATAAATGCTCTGTCCTTCCACACTCCCTTGCTCTTCTTCTTTTATGCTGAAATTGTGGCTTTAGTTGAGTAATTGAGTGAACAGGAAAACCATGGATCCCCGTCTGATCTGCTGTCTACACTCATGGTTTCCCCTCCGCCTGCACCAAAACAAGTCAAGTTTCTGACCTCCGACATGAGACTGGAGGGTGTAAAAAGGCTGAAACTGATTGTTGCATTTCTTTTCTCAGCAGACACCCCCCCATCCACTACTGCCCCAACAAAAGATTTTTGAGTAAATTACCTCCGTGCCATCCCCTTGTTAAAAATGAACATACCTCCCGCTGTGTGCACAAATCTGTGCTTGTGCCTGCATACCTGCATGCCTGTGTATATGAGCCGAGATGAATGTGTGTATTATCTCTGCATGAGTCTGCTGTAATTACACAGTGAAGGTGCCCATGGGGCGGCACGGCAGCGGCCACATTTGGCTCTGTGCCACATCCCTTCGTTTTATTGTGTCTTGTGCCTGAAAAACTGCTGTGTGTGTCTTTCTGTGTTGACTGATGAGAGCAGATCTGCATACGTGTGTGTGAGAGTGTAAACTTTATATGGACCGAAAATAGGTGTGTGCCTCTGTATGCATCGATAAATACCATACAGTCTATTATTACTACTGTAGCACTGTGAGAGGTCTGTGTGGTGGGCTGACCGATAAAGTTCAGTGTGCCAGTGTTGGAATTCACAAAATGTCTCTTTAGTGTGTGATAGCGTCTGTGTGACAAGTTCAGCGGGAAGGTCGAAGGGTTTATTGAACCACAGTCTCAGCATAGATTAGGGTCATCTGATTAATGGCTGTATATCAGAAACAAACCATTTCGGGGAAAAAAAAAACTAATTTTCAGCAAATCACTTGCTGTGAACTTCCTCCTCTGGGATGTGTGAGTAAATGAGGTAAACTTTGCCACAGCCAGTGACAGGACTGACCTCCTTTTTCTATCCTAAAACATAGTAGACAGACAGCAGCAGTTAAGATCACACGCCGATGTGAAAAACCTCCGGCCCCATGTGGTGAACTCCCCCTAACCCGAGCACACAGAGCTCGACCACAAGCTCCTAAAACTGCTTATTGTCAGTCTGAAAAAGTTACTTGGTGAAACGTGGTGCATAGTTGAAGCATCTCAACCTGGAGCTTTATCTGCCTCCCACAGAGCAACAACGTTGCAGTCAGTGAGATGATCAGATGTCTGAGCAGTGAGATCAAAGCTGGGCTCTGTGTGTCTCCATACTTGAAGGCATTTTTATGGTTGGCTGTTAAAACTGTGTAATATACAGAAAATGGAGATGGAGAAACGATAAAACACCCAGTGACATATAAGGCTGCGGTCAGAAAAGTGTCAGAGTTGGAGTTTTGCAGCTATATTGGCAGAGTAATACTATCTGACCTCTGGAAATAGACTTCAGGGACAATGTGCAGCTGGACATGAGTGTTATGTGCGTCTAGGGTGTGCATGTGTGTGTGCATGTGTGTGTTTGTGCACTGGTCGACTTGCCCAAATTTAACTGTCTGCATTCTGCAGCTGCTTGAAGGTTTAGTTATAGTTTAGTAACCCATAGAATCTCCACACAAGACTGCAGAGAAGTGTTGGCCTCCCTTCATTTGCCAATGAAGTAGGGAGATGGTGGAGTAGCATCACTTGTGGAGCACATTTTCATCCCAATTATTTAAAGAAGTACATTTGTCAAAATGTCCTCATGGCAGCAAAACTGGACAGACACATCACTCGCGTATGTCACGTCTTTACTCATGTGGAATTCTTTAATAAAACTGTCTCCCCAGTGCCAAATTACTTCTGGTGGTTTCCATGGATATTTTACTGCTCACATTGTGAGCACGACCTTAAAAATTCAAGTCTGGAATAAATTAAGACAGAGTATTTGTTGACGTACATTCACAGATTCTCACACGCAACAGAGTAGTTTGTGTGTTTTTGGACTTTGGAGCACCGAGCTGGGATGAGAGTATGAGGGTGTAGAAGGTGGAGAAGAGGACGAGATGAAAGGATATGTGTTTGGAGGTGAGGGGAGGGTCACTGCTCCAATTTACATCCATCTCCTGTCATCATGCAAAACTCTTCAGCCCCGCACCATGAAATGTAACTGAAGCAGAAATGTGTTTTGAGCAATTATAATGCACATGTCCTCCTCTTTTTATAGAGTGAGTCTGATTCAGCAGCCGGTGGTCAGTGGATGGGCAGTCAGTGAGGTCAGTAGAGCAGCAGAGCAGACAGGATTTCCATCTATCCTCAGAGATGATTTCCATGTTGTTTTATTTTAAACCGGCTACTGTGGAGCCTAAAATAAAACATGGACAGTGCTGGATGTTAACCGTTTTGCCATATAGCCACACATTGGCTGTGGACCAACACACACTCTGCACAGCCCAGGGGAAAATGAGCACTTTTTTCAAATATCAAAGCCACCGGGGTCAATAGGTTCAATCAGCTTTGTTCTTAGATAAAGTGGATCTGTTTTGATATGAAGGCAGTGGTGTGGAATTTCCCCATTTGTACTGATTTTCCATGATTGTCTGGGTTTGGTTTCCTAAACGTTCATGTTGAGATCCTTTCATTTGCTTGTGGTCACATGCCAAAGTACTTCTGACAGACTTCTTCAGCAGCTTTTTGATTTCAAAATATCCCACAAGTGTAGATGGTTTTCAAGAAAGCTCTTTCACAAATCATTTTTTTCTCCATTTCTTTCAGATGATGTCATCAGAGCACCTGACCTGCAGTTGGCTGCAGCAGCTACTCGTTGTGCTTCTAAAACTCTGCCTTGTTTTTGCTGGGCCTTTGCGACCACTGAATGGGACAGAATGCACAGCCAAGGGTCCTGCTTCCTACATCCTGGTCTTTACAGGTCACTGGAGTCCACAGGCCTTCCCCAAGCAGTATCCACTCTTCCGGCCCCCTGCACAGTGGTCCAAGCTCATAGGTGAGACAGACTGCTTGGGACAAAGGAGGTCATTTTTACAAAATCAGCCATTTCCTATGTGAAATGTTACTTATAACCCCTGGTAACCCATTACATTCTGACTATGATTGGAGTCTTGCAAAAGCAGAGAGGAGGCAGGGGTTATTATTTGTGCTCTTAGTCAATATTTACCCACGTATACTTTCTGGCCACAGAGACAAAGGGACACTCGGCTTCAAACTGTTGGCTCTTCATCATGTGTCAGAGGTTTACAGCCTCATTGTCAGCATACACGTATGTGCACAGATGCTCAGATGAGTAATGTTAATGAGCAAAGCAGCAAGAAGCAGAGAGCAATAAGAAAGACTAAAGTCTAAATGCTACCAGATGGTTTTTTTCTCTAACCAGCCATATCTTTATATTTCGTAAATTCAAGCCTACTCTCCACTCCTTCCCACATTTCTGCTGGTTTACCACAGTGTTTACGGTAAACACTGGAGTAGTGGTTTCAGGGCTGGTGAAGGTGGGTGATGATAGCTGGAGAGAGGAGGAGGAGAGGGTTCAGGCCTTTCTGTTCTGCTTTTTATTCAAGCCATGGAGCAAGGGATGGACGGCAGATGTTTGTACAAATGTATGTGTGTGTGTGTGTGTGTGTGTGTGTGTGTGTGTGTGCGCCGTACGGCTCTTGTGCATCACTGTCTGTGGCTTTGTCTGGTTTCCAGCTCTCCCACTGGTGCCCTGCCGCCCTGCCAGAGGATGATGGGCTACTTATGCCATAGAGGCAGGCACTGGAGATTCTGATAGACCCATAATGGTTTTTAAAGTCTGCAGCTGCCCCCCACGAAATGAGAGCACAATGAGAAGAAAAACTTAAGGGCCTCAGTGGGCTGACAGTGTGGGGACGAAAAGAAAGTTGGAAATTAAGCTTGTCACAGCACAAAGAAAAGCATAACCAATTGAGGCGGCTCAGGGGCAAGGGACCAAGGACACTGCCAGAGGGAAGAGGGAATGGAGTTTGTCACGGCCAAAGAAAAAGCACAAGCACGTTAAGAAGGCCTTTAACTTCTTGGTAGGGCTTAAATGTGATGTGTTATCGAGTTTCAAGGTCTTGACGCCTGTGGGAAATTTGTTAGGATGGAAATGCAATTAAGTGCGTAAGTAATGGTAGTTTGGGGAGAAACAAGATAGTGTGTGAAGTGTGCTGGGCAGGTTGTGTACGTGGCACAGGGCAGTGTGTGTGTTAATAAATGTGTCAAGAGTGTTTAAATTTAAACACAGTGTGTGTGTGTGTGTGTGTGTGTGTGTGTGTATGTGCGCAGCTTTGAAAAGTGAGGTAAGGCAGAACCATCAGAGCATTTGTCAGTGTGTTTTTGGCTAACCTTACTCTGCCCTTAAAACCACTGGCTCGGGCTAGTGGCTCTGTGGGTTTCAATACGGAGCTCCAGAACCTGTGGTGCAAACAGTTTCACCTAAATCAGTCTCTTGATTCTCAACAGATTGCTTCGATAACCAGAACTAAATATGAGAATGTGAAGCAAATGGTTCTGCTGGCCCGAATAGTATGAAAAAATTATCATTAAAGATTTTCAGAATTGTTTCAAAACAAAGATCCTGTCTCCTGGCAGCTCTGGCCTATGTTGTGGTTTTATCAGTGATAGATGGTGGATAGAGGTAAGGCCAAAGACATGCATGTGGGCAATTCCTTCAGAATTATCTGTTTAATTGCATGCTGTAGGAGGCAGACATAGAAATACATTTAGGCTCCACAGTGGAAATGATCTCACCGTCTGGCTGTGGCTCTGTGGTACTTTATTGACACTGATATGCATGCCAGTGAATAAGTATCTTACTCCTGTGTTCTCCTCTTTCTTGTGTTCCTTTTCCCCCTGTAGCCGTCAGCCATAATCGCCATTTTCGGCTGTGGAAGGAGGGTGCTCCAGCTAGCACAGGGGTGCAGAACTTTGCTGAAGTCGGTGTGACCGTGGAGCTGATGAAAGAGGCCAAGGAGGCCAGGAAAAGACGTGTGGTTGGTGCCATGCACCGAACGGCCGGCATCCCTAACGGCATCGGACACAGCTCCACAGAGTTGCTTATGCTGCCACGGAGCTCCCTGGTAGGCACAAATAATATTTCAGTAGAAGCAAGTCTCATTCACAAAAGCACTCACATGCTCAGACAGAGTAAGTCACACAAACCGGCTGTTTGACTAAATCTGTTCCGTCATCTGGTGACCCAGGCCTCCCTATAATGTCGTCCAACCGCTCTGACCAAACACTGCACCACTTCTTTCCACTATCCAATCAGACTATGTTTAGCCTAAGTGCTGAAGTCTTGCAGCCGCAAACAGCTACATCCATCCTCCGTGGTCTGTGATCCGTCTGCTGCCTCTCCAGCTGAACTCTGTGAGGTCAGGATGAAGGGCCCTGGATGAAGTTTCATAAAAAAAATTGGTTGGCAATTTAGGGAACAAGTTTATTCACTGTCTTACTAAGAGTTCAATGAGAACATTGATAGCGCTGTCTACTTAGCTTAGCATAAAGACTGCCTGCAACCTAAATCTCACTAATTAACATCCATCCATTATCTACCACTTATCCTCATAGGGTCGCGGGGGGGCTGGAGCCTATCCCAGCTGTCTTAGGGCAGAAGGCAGGGTACACCCTGGACAAGTCGCCACCTCATCGCAGACCACATAGAGACAAACAACCACTCACATTCCCATTCACACCTACGGTCAATTTAAATTAGCCAATTAACCTAATCCCCTTGTTTTTGGATGGTGGGAGGAAGCCGGAGTACCCACAGAGAACCCACGCAGACACGGGGGGAACATGCAAACTCCACACAGAAAGGCCTCGGGCCCGGGATTCGAACCCGGTACCTTCTTTCTGTGAGGCGACAGTGCTAACCACTGCACCACCGTGCCGCCCACTAATTAACATTTGTATGCAAAAACAAATGCAATTTATACTATGTTATGTGCGGTTATGTGCTAGACTATGTCTTGGCCAGGCTCAGTCATACACACTGCTGAAGCCTCATACTACCTGAGCCTTAAGGTTGACTAATGGACTGATAAATGTGGACTGTTGGGCTGCAGGCTTGATGCTCAACTATAGTACCACTGCTGCTGAATGATGAGAGAGTTTGGGAGCAAAGGTTATGTTAGACTCGCTATATGTGGTGCTTGGGCTTCAACAAAAGAAAAGGATTTCATGTAGGAATGAGGTATGGCACTGGAAAAATAGAAACATACTTTTCACAGAGGTAAAACTATAAATTAATGATTCCTTTCTTAGTAAAGAACATGTACTTGATGAAAGAAGGGGAAGTGGTGAAGAGTGAAGGCAGGCATTCACTGGAGTTTTTAGAAATTGTTGTGTGCCTGCCTGAAAGTCTGGTGACCTACATTTGTTTACTGCCTGAACCCAGGGCCTTTGAAAATCATTGGACAGCAGCTTAACAGCTTGTCATCTAGGTACATCATGTCTGTGGCCACTTTAAAATGGGTGCCTCTGGTTTTAGGTCAATGGACAGAGCAGCCAAAATAAGAAGTGAATGGCTACTGTGTTTGAACATGACAATGACAGACTGAAAAATGTGAATCTCTTAACAGCTTCATCTGCTATTGCTATCTGCTATGTCTGTCTCTTTCTCTCTCATTCTCTTGCACGCTCGTATTTAAATCCCATCCTTTTTCTCTTCCCAAAAACATTAATACGCAATGCCCCAAAAATCCCAAACACATATGATTCCTATCTCCACATTCATGTGCCTCCTGCTATCGCTGTTACACATGTAATTCAAAACAGAGATAGCAAATTATTGCCGACCAGCATTATCCTTAAAGGTGCTCTATATGATATTCGAAACGTGAATATAGCAGTAAACACCTTTTTGTTCTGTAAACAATACTGTGGGGTAATGTCCACCTCAACAGAGAACTAAGTCACTCTGCCTCTGTGTGTGTTATATGCCAGCTTCTCTGTGCTTTGTTTGCATGGCCAGGCTGGCCACCAGTGCTACTGTGCCCTCAGATAAACACTGCTGCCTTTGTTTGGTCGGTCAGCGCTGTCAGATCTGCTGGCTCAGCTGTCGCCATGTTGAGAGCCATGTGGAAGCACTCGATACACTCTGAACATCAGATTTAGCACCTTTAAAGTACTGATGACAGTGGCACAACTGAGCAGTAAATGCTTGCACGACAGGAATGAGTTGCATTTTCTTCTACTGTTGACTCCTCTCCGGCGCTCTGCAGTGATGGAGGAAAAAGTGAGAGGGATCATGGGAGCTTTGAGTAACTGTCTGTGCTCCAAAGATACTTCCTGTCCTGTTCATTGCAAACCACCATGGACTGATCAAGTCAGTGACAAAAGATAGCCCTTCAGTAGACTTCCTTGCTGAGTGACCCAATGGATATAACAGGATGGGATTTCTTGGAAAAACCACTGTTTGAAAGGAGCCTGAAAAGGACAAGAGGAGGGAGGGATATTAACAGAGGAGGGAAGAAAAGAAGGAAGAAGGGGATCAAGGGAGGATGAAAAGCAACAGAGCTGCTTCTGATTTGGTTTCTCTGTTTCCTGTGGTGCGTCACAGGCAAACAGGCCCCATGTGTCAGGCTGACCTTACCTGCCTGTTCTGTCTGGTGAACTGATTTGATCTCTGCTCCAGCACTCTCTGACTACCCATCCTACCCTGAGGCTTAGCAGCTCAGCCCAGGTCCTCAAATTTCAGGCCGCAAGTGAGGAGGCGTTTTCCAGTGTGCTGTTTTCTGGGTGCCTGCCACCTCAGCGTGTGCTGACCCCCAGGCCACTTCCTGTATGAGGTCACTAGCTTTCAGGAAACATCCATCACACAGGAGACAGTCTAACCCTGCACAGGAAACTGAGTGGGTGCATGCATGCACACACATACAGTCCTCTGTCCATTTAAGTTACAGAGTCCTGACATCAACATTGTGTGTGTAGTACTAATTTATTCCCTCTCCATTAACCAAATTTATTCTGTAGACAACATACAGCATATGAACAGATGAGGGCAGCATCAAATTAACTCTGATTATTAGACAGTTTGATTGTTGTTGTTTTTATTATTATGATTTTTTTTCGACTTTTCTGCTCATCCAGTGTGCTGCAGTCAGCTCTCTGGGTCCAGCTGTAACTTGTGATTAATTAAATATTTAACTGTATTTTCGTTGTGGTTTAATTTTCAGTTACAATTTGACAAAGCAAATATTTCACGTACAACACCTACACAACAATACATATTCCTCGAGAGTTTATTACACCAGCCACAATGTCAAATCAGGCCAATGTTTAAATTAAGTGTAATGTAAACACAGTAACACAATCGATAGTGCCATCACACAATTACAGACTAGAAAAAATGTTCATTTCATAACTAACAGCATTCTCTCTCTGACCAACAGTTGTCCCTGATGGTGAAGATGATCCCCAGCCCTGACTGGTTTGTTGGTGTGGACAGCTTAAACCTCTGCGAGGGCAGCCGATGGAAACAGGAAGTGACCGTTGACCTCCATCCTTATGATGCAGGGACAGACAGTGGATTTACTTTCTCGTCACCCAACTTCCCCACCAGCCCCCCGGAAAACATCACAAAGGTGAGGTCTTGCAGTGGTCACAAGTACAAAAATCATCATAGGTTCATACATTCATTTGTCATTCATTCCATGGTGAAGTTTTAAAATAGGTTAGCAGTAGCATGGGAAAGGGACTGTTACGTGTGAGCTAAGGCCTGGACCCCGGATGCAGAGACTGAGGCAGCGAAGATAACTTGAAGTGTTTATTCTCACCACAAAATACACAAAGTTAACAAAAGGCGAGGGCAAGAGCAGGCGATGGACGAGTGGCTGGCGTTGCTGGAGTAGTAGAGCTGGAGACAGGTCCGACGTACGAGTGGCGACATAAACAGGCTGCTGAGATGGGGTAATCTGGCACAGGAGTGGAGACTGGGCCGGGCTTAAATAGCAGGATGAATGAGTGGATGAGAACCAGGTGTGTCTCGTGGAGAGAGCCAACCAATCACCGCCACTGCTGCACACACACTGCCCTGGAGAGAAGGAGGGAAGGGAGACAGGAAAACACAAAACATGCTACACAAAACAAAAAGGCACCTACAAACCCTAACATTACCCCCTCAACGGACGCCACCTGGCGCCCACCAGGCTTGTCTGGAAAGTCACGATAAAAGTCATTAATGAGGCCCGGTCCAAAATCAAAGGCACGGGACACCCAAGATCGTTCCTCTGGGCCATAACCCTCCCAGTCAACCAAGAAATGATATCCCCCGCCACGTATGCGGACGTCCAGCAGCCGCCGGACAGTGAAGGCAGGGGGGTCGTCAATAAGCTTGAGTGGAGAGGGGTTCGGCCGAGGGCACAGAGCACTGGTGGACACAGGTTTCAACAGTGAAACATGAAAAGCTGGGTGAACATGTAATGCAGCGGGCAACTTGAGTCTCATCACACTGGGGTTGATTACTTTTTCAATTTCAAAAGGACCAATGTACCTAGGGGGCTAGTTTCCTGCTCTCTGTCTGCAGAGGGAGGTCGCGTGAAGAGAGCCAAACCCTTTGTCCAGGCTGATAGTGGGGAGCAGGAGAGCGACGTTGGTCTGCCAACCGCTTGTTGCGGGCAGCCGTCCGATGTGAGAGCCTCTCTAGCTTCACGCCAGACCCGGCGAGCTCGCCCGGAGGTGCTCCTGTACCGAAGGAACTGCACTTCTGTCTCCTGGATGGGGAAGAGGGAGGCTGGAAACCCATGGAGGCCATGAAAGGGGACAGACCTGTGGCAGAGCTGACCAGGGAGTTGTGGCTTATTCCACCCAGGGTAGGTGGGACCATGAGGACGGGTGTCTCGGTGACGCACGAAGGGCCGACTCGAGGTCCTGGTTGGCACTCCGTCTGGACATTAGTCTGAGGATGGTATCCAGTCGAGAGGCTGGCCGACGCCCCTAGAGCCAGGCAGAAAGCTCTCCAGACCTGGGAGGAGAACTGAGGCCCCCGGTACGAAACAATGTCCTGAGGGATTCCATGAATTGAACACGTGTTGGGACGAGGAGGTTGGCGGTCTCTAGAGCTGTGGGAAGTTTGAGCAGAGGTACAAAATGCACAGCTTTGAGAAGCGATCTACAATGGTTAGAATAACAGTGTTACCCTCAGAAGGTGGGAGTCCCGTGATCAGAAATCCACCGCGATGTGAGACCATGGGCGATGAGGGATAGGTAAGGGCTGTAGGAGACCAGCAGGAGTCCGGTGGGAGGATTTGCTGCGGGCACAGACGGAGCAGGCAGAGACAAACTCCTTGGTGTGTAATGGTCGGCCACCAAAAAGCTGTGCTGTAGCATGGTGAGGTTCGATGGAAGCCGGGATGACAGGCGATTTGGAGGCATGTCCCCACTCGAGCACAGGAGTCCTGGCGGAGGGTGGAGCGAATATCCGGTTGGGAGGACAGCTTTCAGGAATGGGATGGTCTCATGAGCCTCCTGCACCACTTGCTCAATCTCCCACCTGGCCGCCCCCACCACACAGGAGGATGGGAGTATGGTCTCCACAGGTGAGTCTTCCACTGGCGGGGTAAACTGTCGAGACAAGGCGTCGGGCTTGATGTTCCTGGACCCAGGGACGGTAGGTGAGGGTGAACTGGAAGCGGCCCAGAAACAAAGCCCACCCGAGCCTGCCGGGAGTTTAGTCAAGTTAGCCGACCGTAGATAAGAGACGTTCTTATGGTCGGTCCAAACCACAAAAGGGTGTGTGGAACCCTCCAACCAATGCCTCCACTCCTGGAGAGCCGAGAACCACCGCCAGAAGCTCCTGTTGCCTACATCGTAGTTCCTCTCTGTAGGTGTTAGTCGACGAGAGAAGAAGGCACAGGGGTGCATTTTGTGGTCTGCACCGGGAGCGCTGAGAGAGTACTGGCTCCAACACCGGTGTCGGAGGCATCAACCTCTACCACGAACTGAAGTGAGGGATCTGGGTGGGAGAGCACAGGTGCAGAGGTAAACAGACACTTTAAATGGTTGAAAGCGGCATCCGCTGCCTGAGACCACACAAAAGGGAGTTTGCAGGAGGTGAGCTGAGTGAGCGGCGCTGCTACTTGACTGTAGTTACGAATGAACCTCCTATAAAATTTGCAAAACCCAAAAAATCTCTGGAGGTGTTTTCGGTGGAAGGGACAGGCCACTCACTCACAGCTTGAACCTTGGCAGGGTCCGCCTTTAACTGCCCTTTCTCCACCACAAAACCCAAAAAACTGACGGAGGGGACATGAAACTCACATTTCTCAGCTTTTACAAAGAGTCTGTTCTCTAGCAGTCTTTTTAGTACCAGTCTGACATGTTGAATGTGTTCATCTAAATCCCTAGAAAAGATCAAAATATCATCTAAATACAGAAAAACAAATCTGTTGAGCATGTCTCTTAACACATCATTGATTAGAGCCTGAAAGACGGCCGGGGCATTGGTTAGGCCAAAAGGCATCACTAGGTACTCAAAGTGTCCGAGGGGGGTGTTGAAAGCCGTTTCCACTCATCTCCTTCCTTGATTCTGATGAGGTGGTAGGCATTACGAGGTCTAACTTGAAAAATGGTAGACTGATGCAGAGGACCAAAAGCGGAATCTATCAGTGGAAGAGGGTACTTATTTTTTACAGTGATATCATTTAAGCCTCGGAAGTCAATGCAGGGACGCAGAGTTTTATCTTTCTTTTCCACAAAGAAAAAACCAGCACCCACAGGGGAAGAGGATGGACGGATAAGCCCCGCCGCTAGAGAGTCAGTGAGGTATTGCTCCATGGACTCCTTTTCAGGCTTGGACAGATTGTATAGTTTTTGGGTGGGAAGAGGGGCATCCGAAGCAGCTTGATGGCGCAGTCATAGAGGTCGATGTGGGGAAGGAGAGGGCACTGTCCTTATTAAAAACCTCCTGGAGATCATGGTAAACAGAGGGAATGGTGGAAAAGTAAACAGGTCTCTGCGGCTCTGGTGGCGGGGACTAGGAGGACTAGCTGAATGGAGGCAATGTGAATGACAGAAAGTACTCCAATTGGTGATGACAGATGCAGACCAGTCAATATGGGGGTTATGTAACTTGAGCCAAGGGAGAGACCCAGAACCAAAGGTGACGTGGGAGAGGGAATGACCAACAATGAAATATTTTCCTGATGGTTACCTGAGAGCTGCAGGGTCATGGGAGCAGTAATGGGTGACACGAGCAAGTAACTGACCATTCAAAGCGAGCACGTTCTAGGCTCAGGTAGAGTCTCTGTGGGAAGATTTGCTTTGGATACACAGTTCAGAGTCAATGAAGTTGTCATCTGCCCCACTATCGACCAGTACTTGCAAAGGTAACGTACAGAGGAAATCTGAGCATACCTTGCAGTTGAATACGGGCGGAGGTGTAGGAGAGGAGATGGTGTGGCTCATCAAGCGCCCCGGTAGCTGACGAGCCTGCTCTTTTTGGCAGTTGTGGACAGAAGGCAAGGGAAGTGGCCAGACTGGACCACAGTAGATGCAGAGCCGGGTGCCGAACTCATGCGTTCACGCGTTCTGCAGGAGACAATCTCGCCCTACCCAACTGCATGGATTCCTCCGCCAAGGAGAAGAGGGAGAACTGGAAGTGGGAGCTGGAATGGGGTGAGGTCCCGGGGTTCCATGTGGAGGAGGTGCAGACGCCAAGGAGAGGGTTGCAGCAACAGGTGGAGGGACACCCTGTCTCCCTATTCTCTCCCTATGTCTTTCTCTCAGCCGGTTATCAAGTCTTATAGCTAAAGAAATTAACTCATCTAGAGACTGGGTCTCATCTCGTGCGACTAATTCAGTCCTTTATATTATCAGCTAGTCCCAGAAGAAAACGCTTTGCAAGGCTAGCTCATCCCACCCGCTCTCGGCTGCCAAAATGCGGAAGTCAATAGCATACTGAGAGACTGGGGCTGAACCCTGGCGAAGAGAAAGGAGCCGCGGTTGGCTTCTTTCCCTTGGACCGGTGGTCAAACACTTTACGCATCTCATTAACAAAGGAGGTATAGGACTGAGTTAGCGAGAATTGTTAGAAATGGCCAAAGCCCACGAGGCAGCACGATCTGACAACAAACTCATAATGAAAGCGATTCTAGATTTATCGGTGGCGACGTCTGGGTTTGTTGATCAAACACTATGGCGCATTGATGTAAAACTGGCTACATGTCCCTAGCTCACCGGAATACCTGACTGGAGAGGGGATGAATGGTTCTCTGGAGAGACTGGGTGGAGGAGCTGAGGACACTGCTGAAGGAGCGTTGGAAGGTGGAGGATCCCTGGGGGAGCCAAAGTGGAGATCTGGTTGTGACGGCTTGATCCATGCGACCACTGAGCTGAGACACACTGGTTGAGAGATTCTGTAGGGTTCCCAGAATCTCGTGGATGGCTTGCTCCAAATGCCCAACACGAGAACCTTGCGTGGACAATGCCTGCCGAGTCTATCTGTCTCCTGGGTCCATGTTCATGGCCAGATTACTCTGTTACGTGTGAGCTAAGGCCTGGACCCCGGATGCAGAGACTGAGGCAGCGAAGATAACTTGAAGTGTTTATTCTCACCACAAAATACACAAAGTTAACAAAAGGCGAGGGCAAGAGCAGGCGATGGACGAGTGGCTGGCGTTGCTGGAGTAGTAGAGCTGGAGACAGGTCCGACGTACGAGTGGCGACATAAACAGGCTGCTGAGATGGGGTAATCTGGCACAGGAGTGGAGACTGGGCCGGGCTTAAATAGCAGGATGAATGAGTGGATGAGAACCAGGTGTGTCTCGTGGAGAGAGCCAACCAATCACCGCCACTGCTGCACACACACTGCCCTGGAGAGAAGGAGGGGGAAGGGGAGACAGGAAAACACAAAACATGCCACACAAAACAAAAAGGCACCTACAAACCTAACAGGGACATCATTCTTAGCTTTCTCCACTTAAATGATTGTTTGGCAGCTCTCATGCCTGACATGAAGTGATTTGAGCATAAAGGACCTCCCTTACATAATAGACCATCTATACCTCCCCAGCAGATGTTTTAAAGTTGGATTTTGTGTATTTGAACTTTTGTTGAGAACCTGCTGGCTCTCCTCGTGAATTATGCCTGACTGTTCTTCACTGCTTTGTCCAGATCACGTCTCAGATGCCAAATCATCCAGCCAACTCCTTCTACTATCCACGTTTAAAGGAGCTTCCACCCATCGCCAGCATTAGGATTATTCAACAGAGCAGACTAGCCGACCGTCACACCCCAATGTCCAATCATATTCTGCCAAACTCTATAAGTCCCCATCGCTTCTCAGGTAAGACCACATGACTTCCTACACGAGTGATACCGGAACATTTATCTGGAAGGGATGAACTATATCTGTACCAAGCATATTTCTTGTTCTTGCTTTGTTTCTGCAGGGATTTTTTTTTATTTCTGAACCCTTTGCCTTTCTGTCTTTACTCATGCATACTGTATTTATCTCTTTCCCCTCGTTTCAGCGACACCGTTGGACTGTGAAGTGTCTCTGTGGTCATCCTGGGGTCTGTGTCTTGGTTCCTGCTCCAGAGGTGGTGTCCGCCACCGCACACGTTACATCCTCTTGCGGCCGGCCAATGCTGGCGTCCCCTGCCCTGAACTGGAGGAACAGGCTGAATGTGTATCACACAGCTGTATGAGACTCCAGTAACCCACAGATACTGCCAGTATTCAAAACACTGGGACTCTTATGTTATTACTGCTGGACTGAGAAATGTTGCTGCATCTTGAGCATCTCCTTGATAGTGCAAAGGTGTTTGTCAGTCAAATTGTGAACATGAAAGACTTGCTGCCTATCTGCTGCAGCCCATCAATATTAACAGTGTGTACACTCCCCTGAGTGTGTATTTTAATGCAAGAAGGCTGAAAGCTGAGTGAAGCAGGTGCTGGACAACAACACTTTGACTGTCTTCAAGCAAAAGAGTGATTTTAATAAAGTGTCGAAAATTCAAAGTAGAAAAATTTTGAGGAAGATGCATGACAAATGTGTCCCCTTCTAAGACTTGTTTGAAATTCATTTTGGTCAGTTCATCATCAACAACACATATATTTAATGTGGCACACCAAAGTCACAATTGTTCCACACACTCTTACATGGATGCACATACTGCATACTTCTACGTACATGGAGGGTCTAGTTTATGTAACCTTTACATGCTTGGCACATGCAGCTCTTTCAAAATAACCTCACACCCCGATTTATAAATGTCACCTTTCACAAGAAACACCATGGCTGACTTTGAGCTTGTCCAAAGATGCTGGCCCGTTTCATAAAAAGACTCTTTTTTTTAAAGGTTGTAATAGAAAGAATATATGTATTCCTATGTCTTTTGATTTTTTTAATGTTGAGATTTTGTACATACTGTTTGATGTATCTTATCTTGTATAACTCATAAATAAATAGGGAGGTTTGTTTTTTCAAATAGACAACATTTGTGCTACTTTGTTCCCCTGTAAGGCTTCTTGCTTGGCAAATAATACGTAAAAGCAAATGTCTTTATTTAAAACCCTTGTGAGACCAAAGAACATTCTTGATTTGCACGGTTCCAGAAATATATGATGAAGTCAATATATTTGAGTATTCTACTACCAGGGCATTATTTGACCAGTTGTGACACTTCAAGTCCAAAGAACTCACAGCCTGAATGTAAATATACACAGCCGTAAAAATCACAGTGTGAAAAGGTTACGATGCCTTATTCGTCAGAATAGAAGTTGTAGTTCTGCATATTTATAGATGAAACTCTCAGTCCAGATCTTTCTTTGGGTGGTGTGTAGATGAATGATCCTCTTTACTGAAGGGAATACGAAGCATTTACTATGTCAGAATGCACCTTGAAATAGTGTGTAATGGAATAGCCCCTCCTAATGGTCACAATCATAAACAACAATACCACTACTACCATTTACGATAACAATGAGAATGTGAGTTCTGTTTCAAGGTCAGTGTGTGGTACTCCCTACCCCAAGAATATAAACTGCATCCAAACTGAGATCACTTTGAATCATTATGGAAATACAAACTGACAAATTTATAGATTATTGTGTTATTTTTATTTGATTGCTTTTTCTGGTTGTGTTTTATAATTGTATAAATGTGGATTTTTAATACTCCTTATAGGTATTTATTTAACATATAATGTGCAATTAATTATCTTTTTTATTAACATGTGGCCTTATACCACATGTGTTCCTAAAATAAAATCAAATAAAAATAACAAACGTAGGGGGGTTTTGATGACATGTGACAATGCTTGTAAAGCAAAAATATTGATTTCGAAATGGCAATGTCTCTACCATCGTCAATAATTAACACCCAGTTCTATGGAATCGTTATCCAAATTTGTGTATGCAATTCTTGCATGTATATATTCGGATCTTTGTCGGTAGATGCCTCAAGAGAAATCCAGCAGGCTCGATTGAAACACTGCGGAAAATCCTGAAAACTAAAGAGACACTCGCGCTCCCTTCAAACACTGCCGTGATTCAGCGACCGGACGCTAGAGGTCGCTCTTTCCTCACACTCCTCTCTATCTCCGCAGTGCTGCCTGTCTACGAGGAGTGCGTTTGATTGTTGCAGGGCTCAATGGCGGACAGAGCAGGGTAGTCGTGTTAGCACTGAGGACAATAACATCTCGACTGTGTAAACTCTTGGGGAGATCTGTTCCCGCCGCTGCTTGCCTCCGGTGCTACGGTTGAAACGGACTCTCTTGCGCGCTAACGTTAAGTTCAGAGCCGTTGTGGCTGTTTACCGTTGTTCTTCTCGCTTTCTTGAGTTCCCATCCCAAGCGGAGAAGTTCATGGTGGCTCACTGAAGGCAGCTAGCTTGCGAGCAAACCATGGGGGATTCTCTCGAATTGATAGGGAAGCGTCTACTTTTGCTGCTCGACGACGGCAGGTCCTCGAATGGATCCGAGCCAGAGCAGGCTGCCTCAGCCAGGGACTGGCTCCGGGGAACGGTGCGGGCAGTGAGCGTCATCGGCCTGGCCGCCCCGGAGGTTAGCGGAGGAGAGGCGACAACAACAACCACTGCTGCAGGGCTGACGGTAAGTGTTTACATACAAGTGGTGCTTTACTACTCGCCTAAATGCCTGCCAATTTATAAAGAAAATGTTAACTTTGACTATAAAGTATGTTTTCAAACCCGTCGACCATCAATGTCGGTGTATTCGTGGGCAGTTAACAGAAGCTCGTGCACATATTAGCAAGCTACAAGTCGCAGGCAGTTAGGCGAAGCTAAACTCGAGGCCGAGGATTTTGTGGCCTTTGCTTTGTTCGGTTTTTTAAGATTATTTACGATTGACATTAAGCGCCACCAAAACGAATAGTAGCTTCGTAGCAATCAGTTTCAAAGCACAAATGCGACAGAGACAACTAAACGACCACAATATTGTTGTAAGTTGCTGGTAAGCAACAGTGAGTAACGGCGTTAGCATGTCAGTTGACACCGTTAGCTAACATTAGAGTAGTTAAAGGCCTCACAAGTTCATATGGGGGTGAACCAGGAATGTCTGCGTCTTTACTGTAGAGTCCAGATTGTTAAATGTGCAGATTAAAACGCACCATTTTGGAGTCTAATAAACTCTCGACTGAATTAAAAATCCTCTTCGCGTGTTGTTTAGTTTACATCGTGCAATTCTGCTAAATTAGAGAGACGTTACATGAGATTTATAAAACACAAAAATGGGTGGTGGTGCATGACCTACATAAATGCACAACATCGTATATACATGTTAGTTACATTACATCGTTATTTGTACAGTACCTTACTTTGTATCCTCTTTTATTTCAGTCGTAAAACAAAGCAAATTTAGCAAATTTGCAAATCTGCAGTGTAGTCATTTCTATTTGCTGGCTGAGTGCAAAAATACTCCCACGTTGAAGGTGACATCTGGAAACACTGGAGCATCACCTCGGATCAACACATGAATTGATGGTCTGTGTAAAATAAACTGTTGTCAGAGTCTGTTTTAAAGCCTGGCAACTAGGCATAAAGGTTTGGTTTCTAAACTAAAAATATGTGCCACTGTCAATGTCACCTTATATTTTGAGTAATTTAGATATTCACTCAGGTGTATGTCAGCTTAACAACAAAAGTGGGCCATGTATACATGTTGTAATTATGTTGTACATGTTTTGTGGTATCATTTTCTGTTCAGCTCAAAGATGCAGACACACAGACAATTTTTCTTTTGCTTTTTGATGGGTTAGTCAAATGATTTACCCCTCAGAAATTCAACATATGTGGCATTGTCTCTAAAACCAGATTCCTGTGTAGTAAATGCACCAGTGCTGTCTGTTTGTGGTTCTGACTTTGACTGGCCTTCTTCCACACATATCTTACTTTCACTGTCCTTTTCACACAGAGCACAATTTGCCACACCTCACAGTGTTCACAAAGTTCAACCAGGCTTTTATTTGGGTGCCAACTGATAAGATTTAGTTCAGGTTCACAACATGTGTCATCACAGCTTGTACTGAGAAATATTGTGCAAGGAAATATTTCTATAAGCTTAAATATTATTGAAGTACAGTGTAAGAATATCAGGATGTCTAATTTTAACTTTTAGTTCTCCATTTCTGTCCGAAACATCAATGGTGCAGTGTGATAGAAAATGGAAATCTCATATAACCAAACTATTTCCAGTAATCTGGAATCAGAGGCATGCAGTGATGTGCAGAGCTATGTGAGGGAAGGGAAGTTTGAATGACTTGTCATTTTAAACTAGCTGGAATCAAAAACACAAGTCGCTTAAGACTGTGGCCTTATTTCGCTGTTACTTGGAGAGTCAATTGAGTCAAAGTAAAAAAAATCATCTCCTCAGTTACTTAATGGGTAATATATAGTGGATCATATACAAATAATTTGGGGTTATTTGCTCAGCTTTTGAGATAACTCTCTCTGAGATTTCTGCTTACACCCCAATATATTAAATTATGGCGCACTTAGTTTTGAAAATGTATGAAAGACTTAGTACTATTGATGTGTTAAAAACTATTCACATGTTGTGGATTATATACTATGAGTACTAGGAACCCAGTTTGAAAAAGCTCAAGTTGCTCTTTTTGTAACTTGTCAGTGCAGTGAGCACCACAAACAAATATCAGTTCATCACTGTTGTGTTGACAGATCAAATCTGAACTATCCTCATAGCCAGCTACAATAAGAGGTTACAAAGAAAATTTGTTGTTTGTAGTTTGAGTGAACCAACCTTTCAAAAAATACCTATAGGTAAATCAGTTGATATCTATGTATATTTGTGCAAACCTGCTACCTCAATGCTTGAATGCCCTAACACTTACAGTATATGCTTTAGCAAGCACTCTCAATGTAATAAGTATCAACTAACATAAGTTTCAACTTATTTCATTTCCATCTCAGGTTTCTTTTGATCCTTTTGAACTGAATTACAAATCACATATATAGTATTTATTAATAACATTCGCACACTGAGTTTAAGCAAATTTGACGAGAAGCAGCGGGTTGGGATGTCAGGCTGACTGTGATGACTTTGTCTGTGGCATTTAAGCTCACTCAAGTCCACAAAGTCATATTCAACAATGGACACAAATCTTGTTACAAAGCCGAACACTGTGTCGCCAATTCGGGCACATTTTATGGCAGAGGACAAGGAGTCCTCCGAAGTAGCTAAATAACTAACTAAATAACAAACAAGGCAATCATCTTGTGATCATTCAAGAATCCCTCTAAAGTCTAATATAAATGTACATAAGACAAATTTGTGTATGATAACATTGTATCAGTGATACATACAAACCTGCTACAGATATAGACCGATTCTGTCACACAGTTATAAATGAACGGACATGAAAAGTTTTAACACAAATACCAGTAACAACACAGTCTAAAAATTTGAATTATCTCAACTAATAGACTGTATTAGTATGGATTATTATATTGTCACAACTCTTTTAGGTTGTTTTTGGTACACAGGTGATGCTGTGCAGGCTGACAACATTTTGTGTTTCCGCTTGCAGTGAGTAGCTTGCCAGTCCAAATGCAGTGATTTTTTCTGTGTTATGTGACTTTATTTTTATTTTATTTTTTTTTGCCATAGTTGCAGTTATTTTACTCTGTATGTTTATTTTCTCTTTCTTTCTGTTTTTGTGACTGCAGGTATTTGTGGAATTTGAGAATGCTTTGCAGCGCTGTTCTTGGGTCAAGGTCTATGACAAGGGGGTGAAAGCAGTGTTGGTGGAAGACTCCATTGTTTGGGCCAATCGGACTGCTGGTACTGGGGCTGCTGGTGCCCCAGTGTCATCCACAGCCTGGCCTGCTCTGGTGAGTGCTAAGTGGGACAGTGGGAGAGGGCAGGACATGATCTGGTATACCTGTTGAAATGGTGAATAGGCATCAGAATGAGGCCAACCATGACTGGACCCTGACCATTTAGGGCTGGGATGATAACCGCATCACCGCAGTACTGTGGTCATGTGATGCCTACTGCGGCGTTGAGCTCATTAGTGTCATCACCGCGATATATTAAAATAAGAAAAACAAAAGTTACAGGGGTGTACATTGTGTTTGATATGAAATATAAACAGTAATATTTAGTAACGTCCTGGTTTTAAAGCTAGATGGTGAAACTGCTTTCACACTGCAGCTTGGCAGCGGACCAGTCCATTTAACAGGCAGGGGGTTGTTTGGTTTTCGTATTATTATAATTTATTTCAAGGTTTCAATACTTCTCGTGATTAAATTGAATACATACACACATAATACACAGGCATAAAAGACAGAAGCATTGCATTAATGGGTGTTCAATTTCAATAGCAGACACACCCCTCTTAAGTAGTACTGTCCATAGTTGTTTACACTCTGTTGTCTTGATTTTATTCAACAATTGCCGCGAATCTTATTACAAAGGCGAACACTGGGTCGCCAGTTTGTGCACATTTTATGTCAGAGGACAAGGAGCGATCGGTGGGGTTGCGGTGGTCACGGAGGGCATCGGGGGTGGCGGAGGCAGCGGGGTTGCGGCGGGTGTAGCGGATTTTAATGCGATAGCGGGGGTAGCGGAGGCAGCAGGATTGCGGCAGGGGTAGCAGGTTTGACGCGATCGTGGATGGCAGTGGCGAAAACAGAAAGACCATTGTTCCAGCGTTTTTGCCCATTTGAGTCATATTTCAAGACCCACGGAATATTTTGTCCTATGTCTCTGAAAACACAGAATAACTCAAATGAAAGAAGAGACTCTCTATTACATCATTAAAAAAATTTGTTTTTACCTTGTTCCGTTCTTATGTTATCAGAGGTAGAAGCCACTCCCATCAAAAACAACAATTTTTGTCCAGAATCCGTCCGTTTTGCTCTCTAATTGCGATCGTCTCCACTTCCTGCTTTGATCTCTGTAGCGTATACAGTCTCTTTATGTTCTGACTACATCTCCCAGAAGCCCCAAAATTACTCACAGACTGCGTGAGACCGCGATCAGTGACCCGCTGCCGAAAAACAGCTTTGACATTGAAATACGTCTATGGAACTCAATCGTTGGATTTTAAATGACGTAGAAATACGTCAATGGCACTGAAATACTAATCACAATTTTCTTGACTGTTTCAAATGTTTAAAAAGTCTGACTTGCAGATTAGTATATCTTCCTTTCTAAGAACTATGATTGACCGCACACAAAAAAATTGTTGTGACTTTTCTTTCATGGAAAATTTAAATTCAATTGTATAATTATAATAAAATACTGATGTCCTTCTTTTGCAAGCACTGTTTTCTCTCGCACTGAAGAACTTTTGTGTTGTGTTTGTGTGTGGCAGTGTTGTCTGTGCTGCTGTAAGCGCAACATAAATCCATCACGCGTCATGTTTGTAAATTTGACCAGTAAAAAAGAAAGGAAAAAAAAAGTGACTAGTTATTGACGATCAGCTGGCAACCACCTAGTTTCAACCAGTGGCTGTGGCACATCTCTACTTGTTTAAGTAACAAAATTCAAACACTTTCCAGAAAATGGATGAAAGTGTTGCAGTGCTCTTATGTCAGTGATATGCAGGGGAAAATTCCCCCACAGGAATCAGCTATGACTCACAATAACATGACTAGTCTTAAGCTTTAACAACTTCAGTGTAAACATAGACTAGATGTCTTGAGTTGCATTTAGAAAGTCCAGTTCTTTTGAACTGTAAAATGGTAATTCTCCTATTGCCCCTTTTGCTGTTGAATTCAATGCAAATTCAAAGTTTTTTTTCCAGGGTCAAATATTTTCACATTTCACTTTTCACTGTTCAATTTTCCTCAGGTTTTCCGCTCCTTGGTGGACAGAGTGGGTATAGGATCACTGGTTCCTGTGGAGTACTTTGGAAACAAGAATTTTGAGTTCCTGCCTGATAACAAAACTGTTCAGAGGTTTGAGGTGTGTACACTTATTTTCCAGTGTGTTTGCCCTTTAGTAGTGTTGAGTGCTAGAACAGTTAGTCTCTAAACCAACTTAGTTTAGTTATAAATATATAATATAAATTTAGTTTCGCTTATAAACCAGTCAGTTCATTGACATGTATTTTCTTGCTGTTTTGCATATTATTGTTATTTGTGAATATATCTGCATTTTAACAGTTGGAAGTCTTGCTATGCTAGCATTCTTGCCTGTGACATTATCATGTGAAGTTTTACTTTGTTGTTGTACCACTGTCACTATTTCAGGAAAGTGTGGTTTGTGTCCTTGTGCAGGTTGATAAAGACACGAGACACCCTTTGCTATTGGAGCAGCCGTCTGTGCAGGCTGCCATCTCCAGCTGGCGTACCGACTTTGAACTGCAGGAGATCTTCAGGAAGGGTAAGATCCACCGTTCACCAGTTTTTATATTGTTTTCATTTACTACCTCCATGTGTTCTCTGAGGTGTTGCATCTTATGTTACTGTTCATTTGAAATGCTTAAACTTGGAGTTTGTCATCAAATGTTAAAAAGATGGTGTTGGGCAGTGAAAGCATGGCTTGATAGGGATGTACTAACACCAGTGATTTTTGTCATTGTGTTTATGAAGGTGAAGAGAGAGAGAGAGAGAGAGATTTCTAACATGTGTTCTCATTGACTTATCATCTGAGGTGTTTCATTTGAACCTGCAAAAATGTAACTCACACTTTTCTCCCTGTTCCTGTCCACAGGGTCATATACGATTCAAGGACGCAGGGTTCGTGTGTACCAGCCAGAGTTTGATGAGTGTTGGGCCTCTGGACTGGTTTCACAGCATGACCCCATCTCACACATTATGGAGATTACCTTAGATAAGGTACTGAACTCTTTTGTTGCAAGTCAATTTGGGATGCCAATTCTATTAGATATTTGGGTATCAGATACTGTTATGACACTTTTAGACTTGATGACTTCAAATGTTTGCCTCCCTTCTTGTTTGTATTTGACATACAACATATTAACTGAAAAAAATGTTTTGCCTAGATATATTCTGGTCATGGTATGAAAAGATGCCACTCACATAGCTTTTTTTTTGCTATAGGGAGAAGAAAATCAGATGGTAGATCCTCGCGTGATTCATGTCATGCTGGCAGAGGAGGAGGTAAGGTTGTTCTATTGTACATCCAGCTGCTCTACTGTACTAGTGAATTACATCTGGTCAGTGTCTTGGGACCAGTAAAGGCTTATGTACCATAACATTTTTAAACAGACATTTAAAAAAAATGTATCAACAGATTTACTTCCTTACTATTCCCCCTTTTAGCTTGGTAAGAATGGGCGCAGAAGGAAGGACAGTGAAACAATGAAAGGTGACAATGGACGCAGACGTAGGACTGCCTCCGAAGGTGAGGATGACTTGAACTTGAAACGGTTTAAAGGAGCAGGAGATACGGGAGCTGATGGGCAAAACTGCAGCGATGCCAACAAAATGCCAGCGGAAGGGATGGGGATCTGGGATGGAGACTCTGGTGAAAGAGTCACCAGCACAACCAAAAATGGTTGCTCTTCAGAAGGAACTTTTCCTCAGGGAAGAGTGTCATCCCCTATCACCAATCCCTCTCTCCAGATGGACCAATCAAATGCTATTCCTCCTCGTTATCCTGCCCACGTCAAAGAAAATGGTCGTTCACTCTCCACACAAGGGGCAGCAGACTCCACCACTGCTGTCACTCATACCCCCACGCCTCCTCCCCTCAAACCAGCCCCCTCTCCCTTCTCCACCACATCTTTCCCCTCACTAGGCCAGATGCCAAGCCTGGTCCCTGGAGCTCCAGCCCCCAAGGCCTCCCCATCCCCTCAGCCAGACCGAGAGGAGGTTTCCCAGTCATCTTATTCCAAAACAGCTGCTCTTGTTTCCCCGGGGCCTGTCACCATTTCTTGGTCTCATGACAGTGGCCCTAGCGTTGCGCTCTCTGCATCTGTGGGTTTTAGTCCTAAAGCCTGGGGAAGCCAGACTGAGGTAAGATGTTTGATATGATCAGTACATCAACACTATTCAACACAGTTTTGTTGCTGATATTAATATCATTTTACTGTACCACATTTGTTTCTCAGGGCTCCAAAACTGCATCAGGCTTCCGTTTGCCCACTGCTTCTGTATTTGGAGATGTTACTTCTCAGACCAATGGAGCTCCTACCACTACCACAGCTTCCCAGGACACTCCCAAGCCCTTTGGATTTAGTTTTGGCACAAAGAATGAGGCTCAATCCCAGCAAGACCAAAACTTGTTTTTCCAGTGCATGACCCAGAATTCTGGATCCAGCCCAAGCCTAGCTTCTGGTCAGACCCAGTCCAAGGACACCAATTATTTCACCGCAGTGTCTGAGAGCCTGAGTAAAGAGCCCCCAAGCCTTTTCAAGCCTGCAGCCTCCATTGAAGGGCTGAAAAAGCCTGAGCAGCCCAAAGTGCCTGAAACCCATTCAACTGGAAATGGTGTGCTGAACAAATCTTCATTGGCCTTCCAGGGCTTGGGTGGCTCTGCAGGAGGAAGAGGTCCTGGTCTAAATATTGGTGGTTTGGCTGCAGCCTCTTTAGCACAAAGTACTTCCAAGAAGAGCAGTAATAATGGGACATCTGTGGGAGGCCTAGGGCTACAATCTGGTTTTAATACTTCAGATAGCCACCAGAACCTTTTCTTGCAGGCCTCCAAAGAGCCTGCTAATCCATTTCTGGCATATGGTGACAAAACCTCTCACACCCCCTTTGCTGGGCTCACTGTCGCTGAGCCACTAACCCTTGGTTCTGCCTCGGACAGCAAGCCAAACCTGTTTGCTATGGCAGAGCCTCCTAAGGGGATTATGTCTTCTCCTTTCCCAGCACTCTCAGCAGCTGCTTCACCCAGCTCTTCCTCCTCTCCGGCACTGACCTCATCACAAAGGTCACAGAGTGATGGAACTGTGACACAGGTGGAGCAAGGAGTTGGGGAGATGCCTACATCCACCTCAGATGACCCCTTGTTTGGAAATACAGGTGCTGGTGGAATGGAGGAGGTCCCTGTGTCTTTTGACCAGAGTCAGTCTCAGAAATTTACCCTGGAAGAAAGAGGCCAATCATCTAAACGTGACTCTGACTCCAGCAGCAACAGTGGCCTGTCAGACCTGAGTGAGAATGAGGAAGGCCCAGAGAAAGGCCAGATCCCAGGACCAGGACCACACCCTGCCAAGGATGCGGCCATGTTGCAGAAAACTAAAGTCCAAGGGGCTGCTAAGAGCCGTCCACGTAACAAACCTTTCAAAGGCAAGCCTTGTCTGCTCATTTCTTGTTGGTGTTGAGAGACAAGCAATAGAATTAACACAATGTTGTCTCCTACAGTGGGCCAGTCCGTACTTAAAGACCAGAGTAAAGTACGTCGACTGAAGCAGTCTGGCGAATCCTTTCTCCAGGATGGCTCCTGCATCAATGTGGCCCCTCACTTGCACAAGTGCCGTGAATGCCGCCTGGAGCGCTACCGTAAATATCGCACAACAGGCGAAGACAGTGATGATGACGACGACCCAAATGTTTCCTGTCGGTTCTTCCACTTCAGAAGGTACAGCCCTGGTCAATGTCTTGCTTTGTGTATTTCACTGTAATGTAGAGGAAGCATTCGTCAGTCAAGCAATAATGTGTTACTGAATCAACCTTTTTTTTTGCCCGTGATCAGGTTGGCTTTTACTCGTAAAGGTATACTGCGTGTGGAAGGCTTCTTGAGTCCTCAGCAGAGTGATTCCATGGCCATGGGTCTGTGGCTACCTGCACCAGCTGTCCAAGAGGGCCTTGACCTTGATACTTCCAAGTACATCCTGGCCAATGTGGGAGACCAGTTCTGTCAGTTGGTCATGTCTGAGAAGGAGGCCATGATGATGGTGGAGCCCCACCGTGAGTATAAAGACATATTTTTATTCACAATTTATTTTATCTATCCTGTAAGTGTCCATTGTGTACGTAATCCTTTTTTTTTGCCTGTTCTTTAGAAAAAGTGGCGTGGAAACGTGCCGTGCGAGGTGTCAGAGAAATGTGTGATGTATGTGAGACCACTCTGTTCAACATCCACTGGGTGTGTCGCAAATGTGGCTTTGGCGTGTGTCTGGACTGCTATCGGCTCCGCAGGAACAGGCCAAGGGAGGGTGAGTTATTACAGTGACATTTATGGAACTTGTAGAGCTGACAGGGTTAGGAATCTTAGATGAAAGTAGATCTTTTGGGGTTGTGTGCATTTAAATAACGCAGGACAACATGCCCTTTTCTTCAGATGTAGATGAAGGTCCAGAGGATGAGGTTTTCTCTTGGTTAAAGTGTGCCAAAGGCCAACCCCATGAGCCACAGAACCTTATGCCTACGCAGATTATACCTGGGACAGGTAACATGCACATTATACTTTAATCTTATGCATCAAGTAATGATCTTGTAGGAGTTGTAAGGATTGTTTTATTGCCTTTCCCCTTCAGCTCTTTACAACATAGGTGACATGGTGCACTCAGCAAGAGGCAAATGGGGTATTAAGGCCAATTGTCCCTGTACCAGTCGACACACCAAGCCTCTAGTACGCCCCAGTGCCCCCAATGGGATTTCACAGGTACTGTTGTGCCACACCAAATTTTTCTTACTTCTCCATTTCTGTGTTGTGATAAGTGTTTAACTTGAATGCTCCAATGTCTTTTGTGCTTGGCTCAGCAGTCTGCAACAAGCAGTAGTGGTGTCCTCGCAGCTGCAGCCTCTGGTATTAGCAGCACTCCAAAATCAGAGGGAGAAACAGCAGCAATCAAAACAGAAACTACGTTAACAGCAGCACCATCAGACAGTGGGGGAGGAGAAAGTGTGGGCAGTGTCAGTAACTCCACCAGTGGTACATCCTCACCCTGTAACCTCACCCAGTCCTCTGCCAAGGAGTCACGCTCATCAGGAGAGGGCAACAGCTCTGCTCTGCACTGGCTGGCAGACTTAGCTACACAAAAAGCCAAGGATGACACCACCAAGGGTAAGTAGGAAAGAGGAAATGCTGTCATTGTATCTGAATGCATTAAAAAAAGTCAAAACCAATATCAAAGCTGAAGTTACGTCACCATCCTCTTGCTGTCTTCTTCCAGAGTCTGGTTCACTTCGCTCCATGATGAGTCGAGATGGCCGGCCTCCCTTTGGCCTGGACTCACTCAGTGCCCTGTCAAAGCCTTCTGCTTCCAGTCCTAAGTTATTTAACAGTCTGTTGCTGGGCTCTAGTATGGCGCAGTCCAAACCTGAAGGGTCCAGTCTCCGGGATTTGCTCAACTCCGGACCGGGCAAACTCCCCCAGGGGCCTGGAGAGAGTGGCGTGCCATTCCCCTCTGTCTTTACCTCGGCAGGCGTACGTAGACGGCTTTTAATATTCATTGTGCACATTTGCACGAAAATCAGCACAATCTGTTTCTGGTTGAATATTGTTTTTAATTCACAGTGCCAGTCGTTTTATAAAACAAAGTGCCTTCTGCCAGCGGGTTTTATTTTTTTGCCCACTTTTGAGTTAAATTTCAAGACCCACAGAATATTTTGTACTATGTCTCTGAAAACACTGAATTGTCAAATGAAAAGAAGAGAGACTCTTCATGAAAAAAATGTTTGTTTTTACCTTGTTTTATTAGTGGTAGAGGCCACTCCCACCAAAAACGCCACTTTTTGTCCAGAATCCATCCGTTTTGCTCTCTAGTTACGATCATCTCCACTTCCTACTTTGATCTCCATGGCGTATACTGTCTCTTTATGCTCCGACTACATCTCCCAGAAGCCCCAACATGAGACCGTGATCAGCAACCTGCTGCAGAAAAAAACTATTTGATGTATGATTGATGTCAATGGCACTCAAGCATCATATTTTAAATGATGTTTAAATACGTCAGTGGCACTCAAACAGTTAAGAAGAAACCTGGAGTCAGTTCAAATCATGCTTGGTCACGTCTGCCTATTAAAATATGGAGTGTTTTATAATGCCCAATTGAAATTTGTAAATTTGTGTAGCCCAATCTCAAAATATAGTGGGTCAACTAAAACATTTTCAACAAGAATACTAATTCAGAATAACAGATGTGATTATAAATTGTATTTCCACGAGAATGTTCACTTTGAAAGAGATGAGACTTCATTTAAAATTGCTTACCTGCAAAACAATAAGTACAAATAGACAGCTAGATAATCCATTTTTTTTGTCTGCCAGAGTGACAAGCTGAAGAGCAGCCTCCCAAACTTTCTGGATCACATCATTGCCTCAGTTGTGGAGACCAAAAAGGCTGAAGGCCGTCGGACGTCTGAGGGCGGCGAGCTTGGTGTGTTGGGGGGCCGTAAAGACGGAGTAATGGGCCTTAGTGTTTTGGAGCCACACACCTCACACTCCTGGCTCTGTGATGGACGACTCCTCTGTCTACAGGATCCCAGCAACAGCAACAACTGGAAGATCTTCAGAGAGTGCTGGAAGCAGGGACAAGTAAGAACCACTACCAGTAAAACTCCTGAGGCATTTGTGGCAGAAATGTGATGGAGCTGAACAAGAAACTTTGCTGTTGTTTGACACTCTACTCTCTTCTCCTATGATTTCAGCCGGTATTGGTGTCAGGGATACATAAACGTCTGAAAGGTGATTTGTGGCGGCCTGATGCCTTCAGCAGGGAGTTCGGAGACCAGGATGTTGACCTGGTCAACTGTAGAAACTGTGCTATCATCTCTGATGTGAAGGTGCGGGACTTCTGGGACGGCTTCGAAGTCATCTCCAGTGAGTGGACAAGCTATGTTTAGTATTTGTTTTTTGATGCGCAAGCTCCTCTGTCTCTCAGAAATGGTAACTGTTTTCTTTTTTTGTGAATGCAGAGCGACTGCAAGATACTGAGGGCCATCCCATGGTGTTGAAATTAAAGGATTGGCCTCCAGGTGAAGACTTCAGGGACATGATGCCCACACGGTGAGGGTTTGTTTTTTACTTTTTAATTAAGATCATTTTTCACGTTATAAGGACAGTAAGCAAAAAGTAAATTTAAAAAAAGAAAGAAAACAAATATGAGGTCATGGGATGGTACATGCCATATTTCTGAAAGATCTCTTACTGGCTAAATAAACACAATTTTTACATCGTTCTGATCTGATTTTAGCTTTCTTTTTTGTTTTATTTATTTTGTGGACCAATTCATGATTTGTGTTGTTCCTCCTTATTCTCTCATATTTTTGTCAGGTTTGACGATCTGATGGATAACCTTCCTTTGCCTGAATACACAAAAAGAGATGGCCGTTTAAACCTTGCTGCACGTCTGCCCAACTTCTTTGTGCGCCCTGACCTTGGACCGAAGATGTACAACGCCTATGGTGAGATCCTTTTGATCGACTGAGGCCCTCTCAACGTCTCATCTCTTTCTCCCCCAGCTTCTTGTTTGTATTTGTGTCTATATTCATCTTTCCTCTCTTACTTTACTCCCTCACTGTCTTTCTTTCCGTCAGGCTTAACTTCATCTGAAGACAGGAAGGTGGGAACCACTAATCTCCATCTAGATGTCTCTGATGCCGTCAACGTTATGGTCTATGTTGGCATCCCTCAAATAGAGGGTGACCCAGAGCAAGGTCAGTGGACTTAAACACACGCTTGATTCATCAATCTGTCTTGTTCTGTCTTTCTGTCACACACAATTATGAACCATTTATTACATGACACTTGTACCATTGATTGAACTTTTAAATGGTATCAAAAACAATACTACCAACACACACTTATTTTATTATGTATTATTTACAATACATGTAATTTTCCCCATATATAATATCCAAGTCATTGTAGAGAATATGACATATGCTCTATATATGAAAACTCCTTTCAAACATTGGACATGAATCATCCTTCATTTAACTAATCCCTGCTGAACAATCTTTAAAAAGATTATGCTTTTATTGTTTTAGTTGCCCCAGGCTTCATTAGCTTGGATAGGACCCTGAAAAGACCTTTAGTGGGGCTTACCTGTTTACATTGTGACAAAATTTCTCATTCACAGAGGCAGATATCAATGGACGCAAAGGTCTGTGGAATTTCTATTGTATTACTTAAGTAGCATGTCCTTCTTCTTGACCAACTCCCCTTCTTCACTCCCCCACTCCATCCTTTTGTTAATATCTGTGCAGTAGGAGCCAGACCACTGGGACCCATCTGTTGGTTTCTACTGTGGCATGTCTTTTGTAAATTCAAACTTTATTAACACCTTCAATGGCTAATGGATGGCATTGAACTTCCTCTTGTTGCCCCGTGGAAATCCTGTCTTTTTTCTTAATGTTTACTGTTTGGATTTAGTCAATTTAGCATCTTTCTGTTAGCTTCGGATGAGCTGTGCTCAGGCCGATGTAGAAGTTTTTGCACACCACACAAAATAAAACCCCTCTGTATCTCCCTCTGCCCTCCCAAACTCCAGCCTGTCATAGTCTGTCACCAGGGTTTCACATTATAAATATTTATTTAAATCCATACTTGATAGTACTGTAAGTATTTTGGTACCCTCAGAACTAGAACTGGGTTCCATAATTCACTTAAATCCTAAATCAGCACTGTAAATGAGATTTCAGTATATTTTCAGACAGTAGAGTCAGCTGCTCTGTACAATCTGCTTCAGTCTGATGTGAACATTAGGTCAGCAAATGTGATAGTGTTGTCTTTACCTTGTCCTTTTCTTTGCTCCAGTGGTTCCCAACTGGTCCAGCCTCATGAACCAAGTTTGTCTCATAACCCAGACAACATTGTCAAAGACTGTGTGTGTGTGTGTGTGTGTGTGTATATATATATATATATATATATATATATATATATATATATATATATATATATGTGTGTGTGTGTGTGTGTGTGTGTGTGTTTGTGTGTTTGTATTATGGCTCACAATCAGTTCACTTGTAATGAACCTGTGATGTAATACTGGGTGATGAGCCACCAGTTGAGAACTAGAGCTCCGTGCCGTTTTTGTCAAACAGTACGATAGATTACATTTGTTAATTCAAACGTTGAAGATTTCTGTCAATGAAAGATGAGGTATGCAGATGTGTCCTGATTAGGGCTGGGTACAGAACTTTGATACGTTTGTAGCACCGACTGAAAAGCTCAGATCCTTTCAGGGATCAAAAAATGAATAATTTTTTCGGGGCTGAATTCTGATACCCAAGTGTCTGTGAAACCTGTGCACAGATGACACTATGGACGGGGGCATATCTCCCTCAGATTCATAGTGACACCGATCCGCTCCCTCCCTCACTTTCCCAGCAAACATTGCCGGTAAAACAGCAGATTAATAGGATTAGTCTCACCAACCTAACATAGAATTCATGCTATCCGCTACTGATGTAAACAGTAGCTACATGTTTAGTTGTACATCTGTAAGGCTGGAAGAGACTAAACTTTGGGGTTATGTTGGCTTGAGCTTGCGACTTCCATGAACACACCATAAGGCAAACTCGCCAGGGTCCTAAAGAAAAATTGGTGGCAGCCTGTTATGGTGATCATCATCAGACCTTTGTCTAATATGTCTACAGTGATAAAGCCCAAATAACTTAAAATTAATAATAATAATAAATTGATGATGACCGTGATTAAAGTCTAAATTACACCAAAATGATTTATTGAGGTATCGAAAAAAAGTATCCTTTTAGAACCAATATTGAAACAAAGGTATCGAAATTGGCATTGTGTCAAAAAATTTTGAATGATACACAGCCCGGTCCTGATTGAAGACTGGCTATAAATGTATCCTGTCTCAGTGTCAGCTTAAAACATATTTTACAAGAGGGAACATTACTGTAAAACGTTGTCATTATAGAGATGTTGATGACCATTTGGTTCCCTGTATGTGTGGTGTTTATTTTGTTTATGCTTGGTCCTCCAGAGGTCATGACCACCATTGAGGAGGGTGACGTGGATGAGATGACGAAGAGGAGAGTGTACGAGGGAAAGGAGAAACCTGGAGCTCTCTGGCACATATATGCTGCCAAGGATGCCGAGAAGATCAGAGAACTGCTCCGCAAGGTCAGTAGCCAGTAGATTTTGTCTAAAATAGCATCTGATCTTTCATGCTGTCATGTCACTGGCTGAAACGCATTTGAACCTCAGATGCAGGGTCCTTTACAAAGACAGAAAATGGGATGAAAGTTGTACTACCAATGAGCAGCCTGATGAGATTGTGAAAAGCATTCTCCTTCAGAAAACATTATTTTAAAAGTGCTTGTTAATCTGAATCGTAATAGGTTTACCCAGCACCACATGCAGCTGGTGTCAAACAACATCCAGAGGTAAATGTTTGTTTCTGGTTCATTGTGATATATCTGTGTCAGGTGGGAGAGGAGCAGGGTCAAGAGAACCCTCCAGACCACGATCCCATTCATGACCAGAGCTGGTACCTGGACCAGGTGCTCCGTCGCAGGCTTTATGAAGACTACGGCGTCCAGGGTTGGGCCATTGTACAGTTCTTAGGAGATGCCGTATTTATCCCTGCCGGAGCTCCTCACCAGGTCAGACATGTTATATTAAGAATAGAATACAATGCTTTAATAGCTTTACTTTGATGATTTGAGATACTCATGTATTTATTCTTGAAGTTTGATTGGCCACAGCCCACCATTGTGTGTGTGTGTGTGTCTCTGTTTTTTTTAATAATTTGACTACAGTACAAGCTTATAGATTATGCATTTATAAGGGCATTGAGAGACACCACACATTTCATGGCAACACCAGGGTTCCTATGCAGTATGGATATGTTTCCAGAAAAAATATTTATGTTTCCAGACTATTCTTACAGTTAGCGATATGTGTATAGATTCAGTTTCAAATCAGTTGATTTGATTATGAAGTAGCCTACATATCTTAGAGTAGAATAGTTTATTTATCGTTATTTATTCTTGAGATAGAGAGAGAGAATGGTGACCCAGCCTGCAGTCCTAGTATGTTACAGATAAGTTGGTAGGTTGCGGTTTAAACAGTGTCTGAACATTTATACTCTTCCCCTTTAGGTGCACAACCTTTACAGCTGTATCAAGGCGGCAGAGGACTTTGTGTCTCCTGAGCATGTAAGACACTGTTTCAGACTGACCCAGGAGTTCAGACACCTGTCCACTACTCATACAAACCACGAAGACAAGCTACAGGTTGGTGTGCTCACCTCTCATGTAGTTTCAGCTTTCAAAGCTGCTGCAAACTACACTACTATACTTTGCAAACTATACTATTTTTAAACTTAAATTACATGACAAATTTGACCACCACTGTGTGACATTAAACTATAATTGAGTTATTCAAATTATGCAGTCTTGATGGTACATAACAATAATGGCTCTGGATATTTCCAACGTCTGCATGCTTCATTAACTCTTTGAGTGCCATTGACACGTTTTGACATCATTTAAAATCCGACGCTTGAGTGCCAACGCCGTAATAATAGGTTACAGTGTCTTTTGGCAGCAGGTTGCCCATCGCGGTCTCCCGCAACCTGTGAGTAATTTTTGGGCCTCTGGGAGATATGGTCAGAGTACAAAGAGACAGCATACACCACACAGATCAAAACAGGAAGTGGAGATGATCGCTATTAGAGATGGATTCTGGACAAAAAGTGGCATTTTTGGTGGCCGCTACCTCTGATAACATGTTTTATAAAAAGGCTGGCACTCAATGAGTTACAGTAATGTGAACATCTCAAACATTCTTGTCCTATTTGACACATAAACATGAAAAAATAGGTTAAGTTACCCTTTAAACTAATGAAAAACATTTTTATCAAGGTCTTTATATTTAGTTTTTTTCAGTTTCAATAATATAATTTTGTAAAAAAGCATGTTAATATTTGAGTGAAGTGTTAAAAAAAAAAGCCCTTTTCAGTGTGACGTGTTGTTGTTTCCATCCAGTTCTTTTTTACAAACTTTTCCCTCTTATTTTTTTTCTCAGGTGAAGAACATCATCTATCATGCAGTGAAGGACGCTGTTGGCACTCTGAAGGCCCATGAACCTAAACTTGCGCGCCCATAGTTCCTCTCACTTAACGCTGTCCCAAAACAACCAGCCTCTGATGACCACTCCACTATGTATACACACATGCACACACACACACACCCCTACATACCTACATGCACAAGTACAGGCTGCAGAGTAAACAGCTAGACTGCAGGTTCTTTTGGGGCAGTGAAGGTTTTTGGAAAGAATTTGGGAAGGGGATTCGATGGGGAGGGGCTAGTCAGTGCTTCGATGAAGGAAGTCCTTTATCGCTGTTACACAGTACACTCAAACTTGTCTAGTCTTTTTCCAATTATAATTTTGTTAAACTCTGTATTTAAGGTCAGTGTATTTGTTCTGTTGTTTTCATTGTACGTGTGAGATGTAAGAGTAAGGGAGGTATAAGCTGACTTTCCTTGGAGCAGAAGTTCAGCTACCATTTAAGCGACTGACAAAATGTGAGTACTGGGCTAACTTTCCTATTTTGATGACATTTATATTATTTTCTTCAATAGGAGCAAAGTTAACCTGTTTTTGTAGATTTTTTTTGTTGGAGTTTTTAAACAGCTGATTGCTTCTGCCCTCCGTGGCTGAAATGAATTTGCGAAGCAGCCAGTGAGGGGAGGCAGACCAAAGTTTTGTGTTTTTTGTTTTCTTATTTTACTTTAGAATAATGTCTTTTCTTTTTATACACCACAAGGCAATGATCAGAAGGACTTAAGAGAGGAAAGGTTTTTCTTTTGTTTTTGGTCACCTATCTTTGTCCCATGGGCTGAATGAACTGCAGACTTCCAACAACATTGTTCAAGAATCACAATTGCAGCTAAATAGAACTACTGGCCATTAACATTGTCGCAATATATATATTGATCTTAGCAGTCTGTTTGATTTTTCACATTAAAGTTTACAAAAACTTCTGTTTGTTGAATGTTTGTTACCCACAAAACCTCTATGCATGTATAATCGGGGTTTCTATAAAACAAAAAATTCACAGCTGCAATTAAAAGATATTGTCATTATCAATTAAGGTTTTGCTCAAATCCCCCCAAAAAATAATATAATGGAGAAAAGCAGCACATCCTAAAGTCCTAAAATCCTGAGTAAAATAGCTGGCATTTTCTGATTAATAACTAATCATTAAATAAGTAATAGTTCCAGTAGAAGTCTGTCTTATAAAATTGAAAGTTCTGATATGGTGTTGAATATGATCAGGGTGTGCCATCCTTAAAGTTGTGGAAATATAAAACATTGCATTTTTCTTAAAAAGTGTCATGTTAAAAAAAAAAATCATTCTGATACTTTCATTGTTATTTTTTCAGTGATGAATATGTTATTATTTCCCATATTAGTTGCCTTCTTTAAGCCACTGAAGTCCCCTACAGCTGTACATGTTAACACTGCAAACCAGGATATATGAAAGTGTGTTTAACTGATGTTATTTTATGTCCTCTGTGGCCTAGCTTTCCCTGCTCATGTCTAAATTAGTAAGTAAAACACAGAAATGGGACAGGGAGGCTTCAGGGAGTGTATAGTGGCTGTATAGTCAGTTCAAATAAAGAAAACACCTTTCATTTACAAACAAGGGCTCTGCAAAGATACTCATACAGTATATTGCCAAAAGTATTCGCTCACCCATCCAAATAATCAGAATCAGGTGTTCCAATCACATCCATGGCCACAGGTGTATAAAATCAAGCACCTAGGCATGCAGACTACTTTTACAAACATTTGTGAAAGAATGGGTCGCTCTCAGGAGCTCAGTGAATTCCAGTGTGGAACTGTGATAGGATGCCACCTGTGCAACAAATCCAGTCCGCTGCTAAATATTCCACAGTCAACTGTCAGCTGTATTATAAGAACGTGGAAGTGTTTGGGAACGACAGCAACTCAGCCATGAAGTGGTAGACCACGTAAACTGATGGAGCGGGGTCAGTGGATGATGAGGCGCCTAGTGCGAAGAGGTCGCCAACTTTCTGCAGAGTCAATCACTACAGACCTCCAAACTTCATGTGGCCTTCAGATTAGCTCAAGAACAGTGCACAGAGAGCTTCATGGAATGGGTTTCCATGACCGAGCAGCTGCATCCAAGCCATACATCACCAAGTGCAATGCAAAGCGTTGGATGCAGTGGTGTAAAGCACGCCGCCACTGGACTCTAGAGCAGTGGAGACGTGTTCTCTGGAATGACGAATCACGCTTGTCCATCGAAAATCTGATAGATGAGTCTGGGTTTGGCAGTTGCCAGGAGAACGATACTTGTCGGACTGCATTGTGCCAAATGTAAAGTTTGGTGGAGGGGGGATTATGGTGTGGGGTTGTTTTTCAGGAGCTGGGCTTGATCCCTTAGTTCCAGTGAAAGGAACTCTGAATGCTTCAGCATACCAAGACATTTTGGACAATTCCATGCTCCTAACTTTGTGGGAACAGTTTCCTCTTCTAACATGACTGTGCACCAGTGCACAAAGCAAGGTCCATAAAGACATGGATGACAGAGTCTGGTGTGGATGAACCTGACTTGACGCCTTTGGGATGAATTAGAGCAGAGACTAAGAGCCAGGCCTTCTCGTCCAAGTGTGACCTCACAAATACACTTCTGGAAGAATGGTCAAAAATTCCCATAAACACACTCCTAAACCTTGTGGACAGCCTTCCCAGAAGAGTTGCAGCTGTAAAGGGTGGACCAACGTCATTGAACCCTATGGATTAGGAATGGGATGTCACTTAAGCTCATATGCGAGTAAAGGCAGGTGAGCGAATACTTTTGGCAATATAGTGTATTCCCTGTTCTTTGATAATAGTCACTGTTTAATATCTCCACCGTTACCGCCTATTAATTGAGCTGATTAGGTCATGTGTTAGGAGGAGCATGATGAGCCGCTTTGCTCTCACAGCGTGGCGCTGGCCCTTTAAGAGCCACAGTGTCCAGCAGCAGAGCAGCTTGGAGCTGGAGACTGCAGCACCCCCAGCAGCTGCTGCTGCTGCTAGCCCACCTGACATCACAGCGCAGCGGACAGGCAACCGTTCAGCCCCCCGGTTCACATCGCAATACGCCGTGTCGTGGACGGGAATGGGGGGCACCCGCCCGCTTGCTTAAAAACTAAATTCCTCTGGAAGCGGACAAGGCTCACGGCCGGCGGTCCAGAAAGATGGTGTCCTGGATGATTTCGAGGATAGTAGTGTGAGTATGAGCCGCATCAGTTGTGTTTAAACGTTAGCCTAATCACATCCTCCATTCATCTGTTTGATGATAAACGCGGCGTCGCGCCAACACTCTTGTAACCATTTTATGTCCGTGTATTGTTACATTTAAGTGATGTCGAAAGATACTGTGCGTAAAGTGGTAATTGGGCATCGAGCTGAACGAGTGTCTGTACTAACCGTCGCAGCCGTTGGTCTTAAATGATGCAGTACAGTCTGCATCCAGCAGCTCGTTAGCCGCTGCTAGCTAACGTCTGCTCGCTAGCCAGAAAGTCTACCCACCTGACAGATGATGTGTTGGCAAGGAAAGAAGCTGTTTATCATTCATGTGAAACCTGCTTAATATGCCGCCCTCGCTGCAGACAAGTAAACAAATAGCCCTTTTAAAACACCACAGCCTGAATGTTGCTTGTCTGTGGACTGAGCAGCATCAGCATATGACTACAACATATGGTGGCAATGCTAACTTAAAGCCCAGCAGCTCAGTCATGGATGTGGGTCTGTTCATCGATTCTATATATTCAGGAACTGACCTGATGACCACGTCTGTTTTCAGTATTACAACATGTTGGAGTGACATCACAAAACTATCAGCGACAGTATGAGCAGCTAAGGCCTGGACATACTACATCCTGAAAGTATGGATGACTCAACTAAAGCCAGCAGCTGCCATCATCCTGATCCATTATGCAGACATTTTTACAATGCTGCATTAGTGTAATCTTTTATCATGTGACTGCACTGAGTTTTTAATCAGGATATTGTGATGTCTGACACCTGGATGTATCTGTCTATCAGTGATGCCATCAGTTTTGTGTGGTTTTAACCACACTGGACATTGTAGCCTCATGTATGCAGCTATGATGTCTTTGAAAGACTCAGGTGTAGAAGTGTTATTGGTGTTTCATGGCTATAATTATTATGCTTGCCTGGATTACATAAGGATGACATCAGCAAACTGGTACCTTTTTAATGGCTTCCAACTGGCTCTTCCACTTCACTACGCCTCAAGTATTCATGGGTCAATGGGAGACAAACAGCGTGACTGGATATACATGATAATGGCTGCTACACATCTAACACAAGATCAATCGTTTGTCATCTTCACTCTATGCCTCTTTTTTGTTGAAAGGGTAATCAGACCATGATTTGCCTTCACAAAACATATGGTTTGTCCGAACCAGAAAAAGAGTGAATAAGTGATGCTGATCTTGGAGTCTCAGTGAGATGACTGGATGCCCTCTTCCTCTGTAAAGTGACCCCGAGATGGGGACACAAAGAGGCGTGGGGTGTCTGCTGAGGAAGTCTGCTGGCCTAGAGGCCTGCTACGAGTCGCCTCGGCTTACTGTACAAAGCCGAGAGGTGCTGCACGCATGACTGAGCAATTCAGACACTTACTGGGACAGACTTGAAAGCTAAGAAAAACAGCAGAACTGCAGCTGGGAGCACAAGCTTCATTTGCTTCTCAGTTTAGTATTATAAGTCAGAATCGGTGGCTTACACTGTAAACTAGTGACTTTCCGAACATTATTCTCCCTGCTATCCCCTCACTCAGCATTTAGCATTCTGTCACATCAGCACGAATCACCACAGTGGCACAGGACGCGACCAAATGCACATCGAAACATGGCTCTGTTTGCACAGTGTCCCCATCTGCATGTGGACTAACACATGGTGCCCCACCCCTGGCACATACTTTTGTGTGTGTGTGTGTTTTTTTTTTTCCCCCATTTTTTCTCGCTGCAGTCATCCTGACTCTACTCTACTCTCTCTCTCTCTCTCTCTCTCTTTATATATATATATATATATATATATATATATATATATATATTACACTAATTAGTGTGAACAGTGTATTTGACAAACTACTGTCCAGCAACTCACTACAGTGGCATCCCCATTCAGCTCAAAATGACCAGGATGTTACTTGTGTACATAAGCTCAGTGCTAATGTGGCTAACCTGCTTTTTAAGCAGGAGCACATTTGTTGGGTGTAACAGTCAATAAACCTTCCTCTGTCACATTTATCTGCTCCTCTGCTTTTTGCAGCCTTGCCTTTGGGACGCTCTACCCAGCATACTCCTCTTACAAGGCTGTCAAAACGAAGAATGTAAAGGAATATGTAAGTATCACCTCTGGTTACTAAATCATAGCAGGCCATTTTTTTTAACCCTGTCTGCTCTTTGTGACTCTTGAGATTTTAACACTTAATGATGTGAGTGTGACTGGAACACAAAGCCCACAGATTTAATTTAGACCTGGCACACTAGACATGGTTTAGCTCTTTGAGTGCCATTAGCTGGTTTCACACTATCGAGCCAAAGTCGAGCCAGCCCAGGCTTGCCAGTGCTAAATGCTTTCACACTGCAGGGCCAGGTGCGTACTGAGGGCCATCTCTGGGCTGGCTTGGTGCTAATGGCCCGCAATTTCTGGACCAACCTAAACCATGGTCTTAGTGGTACCAAAGCAGGGCTAGAGGCAGTGTCAAGGAAAAGCTATGTCAGTACCATGCCAAGTAAAGCAGTAATGCAAAGTTTGTCCTATGTTTGCTGTTAGCTGTGTAGCCTACTACTGTCGATGTAAACAAATAGCCTATCAGTCAGTGAGCTCTCTTCTGTAAAGCCTCGTGACGATGTGGTACAGCTGGCATTATGAACGGATTGTTTTATGGTTAACATACCTCAGTGCTTTTGCGTTTCCATGCCTTGGCTCTCAGTCATCGTTCCTGTTGTAATTTGATTGCTCTTTGCCGTCGTCCCGCAGCCTCTGTAACAGCTTCTTTCTTCCTTTATCAAACTCATCATCTTGCCTCTGTTGGAACATGATTAACATGAGGATGATCTCTGTCAACAGAGGTTGCATCGCAAACGGGCGTGACCTGGAGGAGCCCGACAGTGTGAACATCAACAGTTTCGGGGCGTGGGGCTTGTGGCCCAGGGCTATTAGCACTGAGGTAGCCCCCAAATGGCCCTAGCCTGACCTGGCTAGACAGTCTGAAATGGGCTACTGATGTATTCTGACGTAATTTAAAATCCGACACTTGAGTGCCGTTGACATAATAATACGTCAAAGTGTTTTTTTCGGCAGCGGGTCGCCGATCGCTGTCACTCGCAGTCTGTGAGTAATGGTGGGGCTTCTGGGAGAAGTAGCCGTAGCATAAAGAGAGGGTATACACCACAGAGATCAAAGCAGGAATTGGAGATGGTTGTGATTAGAGAGCAAAACAGATGAATTCTGGAGAAAAAGTGACATTGCTGGTGAAAGTGGCCTTTACTCTACCTCTGATAAAACAAGAATGGTAAAAACAAATGTTTTTTCATGATGAAACAGAGAGTCTCTCCTGTCATTTGAGCTATTCAGTGTTTTCAGAGACATGGTACAAAATATTCTGTGGGTCTTGGCCAAAAATGTTGGCACAAGGCACTCTGTTTTATAAAATGGCTGGCACTCAGTGAGTTAATAGGACACATTAATCACCTGGAGTGATTTCTGTGTTGGTGTTGACCACACTGACTATTCTGTCTCTGTGAGCACTATCACAAAAAGACTTATTACCAAAATATCAAGCATGTTTGATAATGATAGGAGCTAACTGGGGCACAGCAACCTTCATGAAAGCAGGTCACTGACGTACCATAATAAATCTAAAAGTCAGAGTAATACCTCCACATCTCTCTCTCCTAATTCTGCTTTTTACGTAGCCTTTCATGTCCATGAAGAACAAGACGAACTGTGAACATGACAGTTGTGTGCAGGTTATGTTTGAGCAGATCAATTCTATATTGACTTCTCTAAGTCAGAAAAAAAATACTTTATTTCAGTGGAAACAGGCCGGTAAGATACAACTGGGGTGTTTTGGCGTTTTGCCTGAGACTAACATCCGTAGCATGTTACGAGCATAAGGCTACCCAATCCTGTGACACTAAAATGATTCATAACTCTCATTTACACTCCATTATTTTGTTGTGATGTCCTGCAGTGCCTTCAAATTTCCTCTCAGTTCACTGTTGACTTTCTAAAAATCAACACAGCCCATTGAAGCCCATTAAAACCTTAACTCTGAGCTGTTTGAGAGCCATGAAACATAAAAATGGAGAGAATATTTTTAAGTCATGCATTTTTTAATAAATGGGGTCCTCCAGCTTACCACATCACTGTGAGGGATTGGTAGGCAGGCGGAGGAGCATCCTGGCTCTCTGCCGAGATTTGCGCTCGAGAACAGTCTCCTCCGCGTTGCCATGGCTACCCCCCACCCCCCAATTGCTACTCAAACAGACAGCCACAGGAGCGAATGAGTGATGGAGGGAGAGTGAGGGGAGACAGTGGAGGGCTGTTTTTAGAACTGGTGTTTTCATGCCTCCTTCTTCTTGTTTGATTTTTTTTTTTCAAATGAGTTTAAAGATTCACAGTTTCATGTCTCTTTGTCTGGCTATGTGCCTGTGGACAGTTAATGCCTTTAAACTGCTGCCATGCAGTGCTTTTCTCAAATTTTGTAGCATTGGGTATACTGATATATTATAGATAATGCATTTTCACTAAATCTATGGTGTTGGATGTTGTTTCCTAAGCTAAGACCTATTATACAGCATCTCATTTAGTTTAGCTCATGTCCTACATTTCCTTTGTCTCCGGGACATTATGCATGCGTATTGATGTGATCTGACAGGACTGAAACGTATGTTGCGTCTTTGCATTGGCATGTGTGTTTCGCTCCACGTGACGCAGCACGTGCCACAGGATGCTGGTGGCTTCCATGTGCTATTATTGTGATATTCTGTCTGTGTGTCCAGGTGAAATGGATGATGTACTGGATAGTGTTTGCGTTGTTCACCACAGCAGAAACGGCAACAGATCTGCTCCTATCATGGTGAGTCAGGGCTGTTCATGATCATGACCCTCGTGCTTGACTAGCTTGAAATGAATACACTTATATAATATCAATAGACACATTCATGAGTGCAGCTAGTGCTAAGTGCTCTTGATATTTTTAGTACAATAACCCTTATTGACGCATCTTGTTTTCACTTTAAAAAAATGTGAACTTGTGCAGTTATTCAGCGTTTTCTATTCCCTTTCTCTTTATCACTCAGGTGTCAGTCTGTCTTTTCAAAGGTTTTTTTTTTTTTTTCTTTTCCTCTATGCTGATGATATAACTCTTTAATTTCCCAGGTTTCCATTTTACTTTGAGCTAAAGATCGCCTTTGTGATCTGGCTCCTGTCCCCATACACCAAAGGCTCCAGTGTCCTTTACCGCAAGTTTGTCCACCCAACGCTGTCCAACAAAGAGAAGGTAGGAATGTGACCTTTTTAAATCTCTAAGTTTGTCTCACGAATATAAACTGGTTTGCATGTTCACATTCCAATGACCTGATTTTCGTCTTTGTGCTGGAGACTTAATTTGTTGTTTTCCCCTTCCACTGTCATCCTGTGCAATAGGAGATAGATGAGTACATAGCGCAGGCCAAAGACAGGAGTTATGAGACCATGATGAGGTTTGGAAAGAGGGGTCTCAACCTGGCTGCCAATGCTGCCGTCACAGCAGCTACCAAGGTGAGCTGTGTGCTCCATCATGTCATCTCTGGGACAAATAAATCTATGCATTTTTTTTTTTCACGCTTGACATTTGTCACATCTGTACACATTATGCCTGAACCCAGTCATGCAGTTCATCACCAGAGTTAGTATGTGTTTCAAATAGAAGTGACTTCAAAGCTTTATTCGAGTTGTTTGGTGTATCAAGGTGACATCAGCATGATGAGGATGTGTCTGTTTGATAGTGCAGACTAGAGATCATATCCCAAAATATTCCTAATATGGGATGAATTTACAGCTGTACCTACATTTGTCTACATGACATAAATTGATGATCCCAATTGCTTAAAAATATGAATAGACCAAATTATTATTATTATTATTATTATTATTAACCTTTATTTAACCAGGTGAGTCCCGTTGATCACAGGATCTCTTTTCCAATGGAGTCCTGGCCAAGACTGATACCCTCTGCCAAACACCAAATGCCTCATGTCATGGACTGACTACAGATAGTTATATAGCCAAAGTCATATTTACGGTTATTTTTTGTTTAGTGGGAATTTTTTTACTACAGCTGTTGTTTTCACTCCCCACACTTTTTCACAATTCTTATTGATGCTCTGATCAAAATGAGCATCAGTCCCTCTCCATTTCTGTTTTATGTTCCACGTTCAAGCTTTTGCCACAAAAACAGATCATTAACCGCTCAGTTAACTGACACTCATGCAGAGATTTATTGTTTATACACAAACATTAAGTCAGTGTTTTGCATTAATGGATAAATACAAGTCTTTGCAATGCAGATGCTTATTATTGATAGATGATACAGGGTGACGGCTAACAGTAATCTCCATTATTGATAGATCACCAAATATGAGAATTGGCAAATCATTTTGGTTTTCTGACCTGTCTGTGCTTTGGTTTCTCTGTAATGTCCAGGGTCAGGGCGTGCTGTCAGACAAGCTACGAAGTTTCAGCATGCAGGATTTGACTCTGATCAACGCTGAGGATGAGCTCGCTCTGCACCCTTCAGACACTCGCATGAGGCGGGACCCCATGGACGAGCTGAGCTCAGGAGCCAGCACGCTGCCCCGGGCCAAGAGCACCGCTGCACGGCAAAGTAAGGCCACACGACCGGCTCTGTGTCATTCATCTGCATAAAAAATACATGCTGTGCGTCTGCTTTGCTGACTGTGCCATGTGACACTCAGCGAACTTCCTTTGTCTGACTTTTATCAGAGCAGGACGAGTGCGAGTCAGGCCAAGTGGAGTCATGTGATTTAAAGCTCAGGATGAGAGGGAAGAGGAAGAGATGCAAAGAAGTGAGGCAGGACGAAGGAGGGGGGGTGAAAATGTGATTCCAGTGGGAGGAGAAGCTTGGAAGGAGGACTCATTGTGTCTCACTGCACTGCTGGTTGGCTGTGTAGGCCTGAAGAGGTGTGAACTGAATACAGAGAGAAACAGGCAGTGAAACAATGAATGAAGAGGTACTTTTTAATTCATACTGAAAGTACAAGGAAATGTACAACAATTTGCAAAGAACAAGTAAAGAGTTGGCATGACTTCAAAGTCTTCAGGGCTACTTTGTGCAGGGATTTTTTTTAACCTTTTTATGGAAAAATATAATACAATATAGTGAAGAGAATCAAAATACAAACGTTTTCTTATTAATGTTTCAGAACTCTGTCAAATGCAATGATTTTTAAACAAATATGAATAAGCCCAAATCCTTTCTACATGGATTTATAGCACATGATACATTAATTTGGTTTGAATTACTATTTAATAGTTACTATCTAAATTAGCATATTAATGAAAAATAATTATGAATGCCTAATGGACATACATACCTCAACAAATTTATTTTTTTGTTAAACCTTTTATTCAATAGAAAAAAAAACACTTTCATATACACACCACAACTTCCAAATGAAAATCTATTGGAAAAACAAAGTCAAACTCAAAGCAAGTATGTACCCCTATATGTCCTTACAAAAAGGCATAATAATGTATGAATAACTAAATAAAAGAAACTTACATTTACATAATGTACAATTATCCCACTGACATGGTGCTCCAGAAACTGAGAAATGGTGAGCTAAGTGTAAAATTTAACAAACAAAAATATAACAATTATAAAAGGAAAAATGTGGCCATGACAGGAGAATAGTTCCAGATTAAAAAAAAGACCATTCATGTATAATTCAAGAGAATTTGAGAGTGGTATACTGAAAAAATGGGAACAAAAAGAAAAGCAGAACCAGATGAGAGGAGTCAATACATGAAGGTTTTTATCATTTTATCAATAAGTTACTGTGTAGTTTGTCCACAAATTCCATAAACTCTCAAATTTGTCTTTTTCAAGCCTGACAATTAGTGTTAGCTTCTCTATTTCAAAAGTATGTTGGACCACTTTGATCCAGTCCCTAACTGTAGGAGGATCTTTTGTCAGTCACCTCTCAGTAATTCCTTTTTTTACTAGCGAGAAGGAGAATATTATACCAATATTCATTCTCAAACCCTTTCATGGTGTCCAGTCTTAACCCCAGATATAAGGCCTCAAATGTTAAGGGGATCACTATTCCCAAGTTTGTTTTTTTTTCTTCATCGAAAATGCAGTATTAGTACAAAAAACTAAAAATCTAAACAATACAACATATACAAAAAACTACAAAATTAAAGAGCATTGATATGTAAACCTAAGTATGCGAACATCAATAAACAGTAAGCTGCCAAGAAGTTTGAAGTGACATATTCTGAGGTACAGAGAGGGGGAGGTAGAAAGAGAGAGAGAGAGTCTTAAGGCCAATTTATAGTACTCCGTAAATTGATGTATGTAGACACGGAAAGTCCTCTGCGTTGACGGAGAGCCTCTCCGTTCTCTCCGGGTGCAGTTTTTTTTTTTTTTTTTTTTTTTAAATTGTCTGTCACTCTGTCAAGGGAAAGCAGGGACAGTACGGGCTGGGTCATCTAGTTGCACCCCTGCTGTGAAATGCAGCCCCTGTCCTACACAGAAACAGACAGACAGGTCGCCACTGTAGCAGCATGTACAGAACAGGAACTAAAGTATCAATTAGCCTTGTGAAATGCAAGTCAAATACATTCAACTTGCTCAAAAAATCTGTTTAATTCATTTAATAATTATGGCTGGGGTATATTTCCACAGAACATACCGAAATGTGTTGGTTTGCGTTAGCTATTATCCAATTTTGTGTTGAGAAGGACATCTTTTATTTGCACTCATAAGACTATAAGCATCCAATGTTCTTCTCTTCTATCTCCCTCAGAAATAATGAAATCGTAAAATTGTATTTTCCTCTGCATTTGTCTGGGTGCACAGCACGCACCAAGAGGGGGAATTGCGAGGGGTCTCTGTGGCTAACGTAGCCAACGAGTTGGATAACGTATTACACAGTTGGAGAAGTATATTCCAGATGACTTGTAGAGTCTGATGGCTGCAGGACGGAAGGACTTCCTGAAGATTTCTGTGGAGCATCTTGGTGGAATCAGTCTGTGTCTGAAGGAGCTCCTGCAGAGTCCAGGATGTGATGGAGAGGGTGAGAGGCATTGTCCATGATGCTCTGCAGCTTCAACAGCATCCTCCTCTCTGACACCACCACCACAGAGTCCAGGTCCACCCCAGGACAGAGCCAGCCTTCCTGATGAGTTTATTAATCCTGTTGGTGTCCACTGCCCTCAGCCTGCTGCCCCAGCACACCACAGCATAGAAAATGGTGCTGGCTACCACTGACTGGTAGAACAGCCTCAGCGTGATGGTGCAGACGTTGAAAGACTTGAGCCACCGCAGGAAGTAGAGCCGGCTCTGGCCCTTCCTGTACACTGCCTCAGTGTTCTTGGCCCAGTCCAGTTTATTGTCCAGGTATTTTTAACCCTGAACAGTGCTGACAGCCACTCCCCGGATGGAGATAGGTGTTTTTCTCCTGCTGAAGTCCACCACTAGCTCCTTTGTCTTGTTGAGGTTGAGCTCCAGGTGGTTTAGCTCACACCACTTGACAAAGGAGTCCACAATGTCCCTGTACTCAGCGTCCTTCCCCTTGCTGATACAGCCAACAATCGCAGAGTCGTCGGAAAACTTCTGCAAGTGACACGTCTCTGACAGGTATTTAAAGTCTGTGGTGTTGACAGTGAACAGGAAAGGTGAGAGGACTATCCCCTGAGGGGCCCCTGTGCTGCTCACCACAGTGTCACACATGCAGACCTGCAGGTCTACCTTTCAAATAATCCACAATCAGGACACCAGGGCAAGTCTGCATCTCCGTCAGCTTACTCCTTAGCAGGGCAGGCCGGATGGTGTTAAAAGCACTGGAGAATCAAAGAACATGACTCTCACAAATGACACCTCCATTTTACAAGCTCCCCTCCACTCAAACTCTGAAAGAACAATAGCATGAAAACTAATGCCAATAGAACAGTCTTTGAAAAATGTGAACTTGGTAGTTTTCACCTCAGGCTGAACTTCCTGTTGTGAGGTCTTGGTGGTGACCCTGATGGAGCCAAGATCTTCTGCTGGCTCGGAGGAAAAGCCTCCATATGTAACGGTTTGTGGATGATCTATGTTCATAGATGTCAGATCCTCCCTGATCAGAATACATACTATTATAAATGTCATTACTTCAGTGTGTCTCTCAAGGTAATAATTCTATAGTGACCCTAACCCCAATGTCTCCTTTGCATGGAGGTGAAACAGACTAAGCTGTCTGTCCATCTGAAAGCATCAAGTTTTATTTCTTAAACCCGTTCTCTGGCTGCTGCTCTCCTCTACTCTGGGACTGGATTTTGTGGCACATCAGGTTTTTAACGCTGTCAGCCCAGCTCATCTGTGGTTATATTGTTACGGGCAAAGCTCTCTTCACCATGTCTTTGGTAGCCTCCTGCGCCAAGTTGTACAGGCATGTCCCTCATCCCGGCTGGAAAGGGGTCTGGAACCGCAGGTTGGTTCTCCTTCAGCACCCTCTTCACCTCCATATATTCCCGGCACATCTTAAGGGTTTCTGGAGCATCGTCATGGTCCACGTAGACTGTCCTTTCCTTGTACAGAAACCTTTTTTTGTGCCATAGACCTCAATAAATTGAAATGTGCCAGAGGACACGAAGGAAGGGGATTTTCTTTCCCTCCTTTCAGACTGCACACTGTGCTGATACAATGAGTTCATTAATTAATCTGTTGATCAACTGAAAATGAATCACCAAAATGTGACATTTAATTGTTGAAAGGCATAATTTGGGTTTTTAAAGTTGGGATGAATGAGGTACTTTTTCATAGTCTGTGTATTACCCAGAGTTGAGGGTAGGTTTAAAAAACAGACAGCGACCACATTATACCAGAGCAATGCAAAAAATAATATGTCTTGAAGTGTACGTTATATTTAGAATATTTTTGTTGGTTTACCTTGCTGTGTGCCAGTGAATTGATACTCTATTGTTCATTTTCTTCCCTGAATATTCATTGCTGTGTATAGTGTGTGTTCATAGTCATCCTCATCATGGTGTTTTTACATCCTATTTTATTCAATTTGTGTTGTATTTCATATACTATTGAATGTGCGTTTTCAATGCTGCTAAAGTAAAGAACGACTGAAATGCCTTTCATTGTTAAGCAGCAATGAGTATAATGATCTGTTCTATTTTATTGAAAAAATACTGCAATTTTCAGTAAAGGGTGTTAGTTCCCCATTGGAAGCATAATTTATAGCTGTTGCAAGGCAAAGCAGTGAAAATTATTCTAAATATAGCTTATCAAAGGCAACACTGCAGACAACTTTTTTTCTAATCTTTTTAACATTTCTTCTAATATGCAGTAATTTCTAGTTGTCTGGCTATCAAGCTCTGATTCTGTCGAATAACTGACGAATGCTTAGCCATTGTCTGATTGTTTAATTTGGTTATTTATTGTTAAGAACTAAAACTGTCACTATTTCACAAGAAAGTGAGATCATAGAAAAGTCGGAACCAAGCTACTCTCCCAGTGAGTGACCACCAATTTTTGTCCAATCCTGCAGCCCGCTCCTTGGTGGCCACGTCCCTCGCTGATGATGTGTCATCCCAACACAGCTCGGACCAGTCAGACACAAGGACTGAACACTCAGATGAAGATGTGGGAGACAAAGCTCCTAAACGTACTACCAGTGTCAAGGCAACCAAGAAGCCTGCTGCTGCTAAGACCGAGGTAAAGCTGGCGAACGCACGCACACATACACAAGCCAAGAGAATCACTTGATGGCTTTCATTATCAACCATAAAATATTATGTTTAAGGCTTTAAGTAAACAGAAAAGGACCTACCTGAGATTTCTTTAAATGTTAGTGGCAGCTCCAAGTTGGTATGTTTATATGCTCACAAGAGCAAATACACAATTTCCAGTTATGAAAGTGTTGATCACAACACACTCCTGGAGGGATGACTTATTTCTGAGAAGTTAGCATCATTGTGGTTCCTATGGGATTTTTCTGCTGGATCTTGGGTTATTGCAGAAAATAAACTCTGTGGCTACTACTTTTAAAATTATTTAAATGTGAATGCAACAGGCAAAATCATAATACAAAATGATATTACATTGATTATTGGGGTGGGGGACATTGTGATGAAAATGTAATTTGTCCATATTGTCACTCAAATACATCATCAGGGTTATTTTCAAACCTAAAAACTCCTCCTGGGTCATAGAGGCTATACATCTCCTTTTGTGTGTTGTCATAAGACTCAGTTCTTTCACCCAACTTTATTCAAACTGTCAGTCCTTTCCATTAACAATGGCAATGGTTGATTTCCTCCTTTATTTCCTTCTCTAGTTTAATCCACTCTGCTAACTCTTACTTTTGCTCTCCTCTCTGAAAGACTCAAACTAAGACGGTGAAGAAGCCGACAAAGAAAAAGGCCACGGCTAATAATGCAGAGACACCACCATGAGGGCTGCTGTCCACAAACACCGACCTACCCTTTCCATCCACTGCATGTGGGTCCTTCTTCCTCTGTTTGGTCTCCACACAAACATATATACATTGTATATACGTATCCAGTGTATATGTGTGTGTATATATCAAGCACTGAAAATGAGTCACTCTTGCTGTTTTTTGGCAGTATCTGGGCACCCTGGTTGGAAACTGTTCTTTTAAATTTACTGGGTTGTTGCATATTTTGCCTCTTCTTTACTTACTGTGAGCTCACCCCAGATTTAACAGTCAAGATTAGTGATACATCCATAAATGCTCCCTTTTCCTTTAACATCTGGACATACATTTATAGTTCCTAGCCACATTACAGTTTTCCACTCTCATTGATTCACACATTGTTGCATGAAAAATAAAACTGTCAGCCTCTCGGTGTGTGGAGGTTACAAGTCTGGGACCTCATCTGGACTTGACCCTGATAGTAGAAAATCTTTTTTCCTCTTAGCAGAGGAGTACAAAGGCTGTTGTAAAGTTAAAGAAATTGGCCAAGAGTTATAGATATCGTAATTACTGTCAGACCTAATAGTTTACACTTATGACAACAGTGCTGCTCATAACACCACCTGTTGTGATCAAACCTGTTTCGGTTCTCTATTTTACCCTAATTTGATCCTCTGTCACTGCGTCTTATGCCTCACGGCTCGTGGAAGAGATTAGCTTCCCCTCATTGAGTTGGTATACCGCTGAGTGAGTCTAGCTCTGCTAAGTTCAGGTCTCATTTACAGCAATTTTCTTTTTCACTGTTTTTATGTGACTTTTATGTCATGTACAGACAGTGCTGGTGATGGGAGTGATTGGTTTAGTGTTGGCTGCTTCTCCTTACTACACTCTCAATTATTCCACTTGTGTTTTATCCACTTCTTTTGGTCACAGATAATAATAGGTATGATCATTGTGCATAGACGGGACTTTTAAGGTAATGCTGTAGCTCCCAATAAATACAGTAATCATAGAAGAGTCACTGGTGTTGGTAAGGTAACCTGCTTTCACCACAGTAGTTTTATCTGTATATTGTTTGCGTTCAACATTAGAAAGTCATGCAGTAGCGCTGCGTTTTCTTCATCCTTTTGCCCTGCTGTGTGGTGACACTCTGCTTCTTTGTAATATTTAAGAAGCGAAGCAATATGGAAATAATTAAACCTAAGGAGACTGAGGAATTATTTCTGTGCTGTTATTCCAGATGTGAAGGAAGTATCAGACCAGGCTCCGTGTGTTTCTAAACACACTGGTCTTTAGAATGGTCTTTAGGATGCGTTGGCTGTTGTTTCTTCTGAGTCCTTTTGAGAGATTGAAAAGCGTGAGACTCATTACTGCTGTCTGCGGTGTGGCCCTAGTTTGATCAGTAGAGAGCGACAAACCCCACCTTAACTGTTGGCAGAGTTATTAAACAATATGTAAACACGGTGTAAATAGCAACCTGGACTGTATATACAGTATGAGCTTGCTTGCCTTATTCATTCTTTGGGTTTAAAGTCATTTCATTTTTTAATTATGTGTACTTTTTAATAATAAAATCTTGAGAAATCTTATGTTCTTAAACTGGAAGAAGCTCAGACTAAGTTGATTATATACTGATGTTTGTAAATCCGCATACAGCTATGTACTCTACTAAGTCTTAAGGGCCCAAAAGTTGTAGACAACTTCAATTTCTTGTCTTAATGTAATGTTTGCACTGAAGTATTGAAAACATAATGAGCAGACTTTTTTTTTTTTTTTTTATCAAAATACAACTTTGCATTTTTATCTTGTGTTTATGCCATTTTTGAATATTTGTTTATCTTCTGTCTGGAATCAATATTGTGTATGGTTATATTCATTTGTATACTGTTTGTGCCAATTCTAAAAGCTCCATGTCAAAAGGGTTACAGTGTGTGTGCTGGGACAATGGTATCCATAACAAGGTATCAATAATAAAACTACTAATAAAGGAAATCAAGTGTTAGTGCCTGTTGTACAGATGACAATTTATGGCTTTTGGTGATTTTAAAAAAAAACAAAAAAAACAACTGTAGTGGTTTGTATATACTGTATATTAGTGTAGTTTGTCAGAAAAGTCATTGAAGACTGAATTTGAATGATTTGCATTTAAATTGCACAACATTAATAATTGCATTAAAAACAGAGTCTGAATAGCATAATTTGAATTGATAAGTTTGGACCTGAATTCAAATAAACTTGAAAGTCAATGTAATATTTCAATATTGAATTCAGTTTTTCTGAAAACTCCCCACTGAAAACAAAATTTTCCGTATATTTCTATGTTCATCTCTTACATTTTTAACTGAGTTTATTGTACAGATGTTATTAAGAGGTTTACTGAGACGCTGGTCTTTGAGGAAGAGCAATCCAGTGCAGATTCACAGAACTCCTTGACTCATCTGACTGTGCTGTGATCGATTAGCCTGCCTAGCACCTCTCAAGTCATGGAGACCCATAGGGACTCATGTTGAGGAATGTGACAACGCTTATGGACGCAGCGATTAGTTTAACTGAATGATATTTTGATTTTTTTAACTGTATTCTAATCCGTGTGTGTGTGTGTGTGTGTAATGTATGCAAAAATAATCATGAACCTTGTTACCTCTGTCTCTACCTCTAGATTTTGCCATCTATAATGACAGAATGACATTTATGAAGACTGAATCACATTTGAAATATCAAAAAAGCAGGTTGTAGTCTTACATGAGATAAATAGGTGGCTGATTGTAGACAGGAATAAAGGGTGCTGATCTATATGCTTTTCATACATTACATCTCCTTATAAAACAATTTAACATTCTCCCAAAACATGCATCATTTTACTTTATAGCCAGTATTAATGATCTGTTAACCCAATGCCCATTTCTAGCACCTAAGCTAACTATTTTGCAAAACAAGGTCACCAACTGCAGCATAAAATCAGACCCCATTTACTCACAGAATGATGGAAAAAGGACAATTTTTGCCTGAATTCTTTACTGAACCCACAATAGTTTGTTTTGCTGCCCCCAGTACTCTGGGACCTGTAGCATTAAACCACCACAAGGTGTCACCAAAAAATCAAGGACTGAAATCCAGCTTGCCAATTTAACTACTTTGTCCATTTGTCATCCTGAACTGATTTTTTTTTTTTTTTTAACTGTGCTGTACTGTAGGCTACTGTTTTACTGTAATATCAAAGTCTATGCAGAGGGCATTTACAGGCCGCAGCTCATGACGTCAGTTAATTTTTGCTGCTGGATACTGGATTTACTGACATTACAACCAAACTCTTCTTCACTTCCTTGGAGTCAGCAAGCAATGAGCACTTCTTGACAACACTACAAGCAACACTTTTGGGGGCCAAGCAATCGTCGCTCTAAATGGGCTCCAGTTTCAAAAGTAAAGGCACATCATTTCTTGAAGAATATGAGGGCACAACTAAAGAAATTTGACCTTAAATTTAAAATCTGTCTTAGCTGATACACATTGGCCTTTAATTATGTTTATTTGACCAAAAAATCCTTTACGCTATCACTCACATATAGCCTGCTGTTCCCTTCATTAACAATGTTTCAGTCCACAGACCTTAATTGGGTGAAGTTAATTTAGACTGTTTTTTTAAAGCAAGCACAAGTGATCGAGATGCAGGATTCTTCAAAGCTGTGAAAAGTAATATAGCTGAAGGCAAGTCTGCAATATCTTAGAAATTATAATATTAAACTGATTTGTCTTAAAAAAAAAAAATACAGATGTTGATTAAACTATATTGTGTGATGTTGCTATATTATTGATGACCACTAGATGGGAGTATAATCCCAACTATCTATCTGTTCAGGAGATGGGCTCTAACAGTTGTAGTCAAGTTTGGAGTCAAAACAACCTGTTACAGTAAATCACATACTCAGTCTTGTAAACAGTGTAACTGTGGATGAGGAATGCATGTTTGAGCTCAAATTTTGCACAAATAGCAAAAACTGTGTAATTGAGCTCAATAATGTGTCTACCTAGTTATAATACAGGGTGTATTCTTTCAACTAGGAGAGGGAGGGAAGTTAGTTTCCTAAATTTCTGGGTCTAGTTTAGTATAGTAGAATGTTTAAAATTCTGGGAATAATTTATGTGGGATGGATTTATGCTTGGTGGAGCACCATTAGTATATGATGTGTGTATGAGTTGGATATGGGTGTGTGTGCTTCCTCTGGGTCTGTGGGATTTTGGCCCATAATTCCTGCAGCTCTCAGGTCACAGCTCCGTTCTCACGCACATATTTGGCATTCCTTCCCCGACATGATTACCATACACCTTCCACTCTGGGTTTGGCTACGCGAAATATTTCCATCATTCCCGAGTGGAACTGGAGCAACGTTCCAGAAATTAACAACTCACCCCACCACCCCCTACTCGCTCTTCTTTATCCCACCCCACACCCTGTTTCCCTCCCACCACTGTCTCCCCTTATACCACCCCCCTCCAGCACAGATTCCTGCTGTCTTGCAATAGGAATCCTCCGGTACAACCCTTTTTTCCCCCTGAGTCAGCTGTTTGTGTCTGCTGGCATGATTGGGTCATTTGGCAGCTACATCTCTTCAGTGACCTCCTAGGATAGGGAAGGAAAAGGAGGGATGTGGGGGATAAGAGCAGGATAGGTGTGAGGAGAAATTTTATCTCACTAATGCATGTTTCAGTTCCACTGTCCTGTCTGATCCGTCATACTGTATATTCATGTCAAATCTCAATAATGTGGAGGTCACTTTTATTATCGCTGTTGTGCTCAGCAGTTTCAAAGGATCTCCATTGAGGCTGGTTCATGTTATCATATTTTAAAAAGCAGTTTAATATCCGACTTTCATGCTTTATTAGCTACTTCAACCATAAAAACTACAGAATCTGTTCTGTTGCCTTTACTTCCTTGCACATTGCCTCTATTACAAATCTGCTTGTTTGATTTGAAAGTACTTGAGGAACTTTTACCAGTTGTAAGCGGCATTGTTGTAGAAAATGCAGAATTTCATAGTGCACAGGTGGTTTTTCTATTGCATGACAGTTTACAATTGGCTCTCGATGCTTGCGCAGAGATTATTAATTATTATGTTTTCTAATAAACTTTTTTTTGGATAAAGTTTTTATCCCTAAACTTTCAAAAGGAAAAATGCTCAACAGGAGTGGGTAATATGGATAAAATTTCAGTACATGTCATAAAGCAGATGGGTAACTCAACACGAGTGCAATTTTTGGTTTGTTCTTTTTTTGTTAATCCAGTGAATTAAATACCTAAATAATTAAGATACATTGATACAAAGGACGTGCAAATCCAATATTGCCATAGTGCACGCTTATTGATTGCAATATTGCCAACAATGGCTTAATACAACCTTATTAAATTGATTATAGATTATCAAAGCATTTAAACCAGCCGACCAAATCTGGAGCTTCTGTGAACTTGAATCTCTTCCTACAAAATATTCCTTGACAGAAAAGAGCGCATGTGAAGATGCAGCTTAAAGAGGCTGGGAGACACAGGAAATGTTTCTGTAAGGTTTACTGAGTCGAGAAAGACTGCTGCACACAGAGCTGAAATAAATAAATGAAATAATTTTATCGTAATAATTATAATAACCATCATAGTAAGATTGCTTATTTAGGGTTTCTGTCTTCTTTTATATATAACATATATAACTTTCAATAAATTGTTCCCTTTAATATTTTTCTCCTGTGTGTATGCATAAGACTTTGGTTTGTTCCACTGAATGTCCTGGTAGCAGCATTCTGTATCCACGGTATCACACGGGAGCATCATCCCCTGGGTCGTTTCTATAGCAATGCTAATAGACAAGGCAGCCTCCCGCCGTGCTCGCCTCTGAGCTCGTCATCCTCTGCACCTATAAGCTGAGGGTGCAGTGTCCCTGTGGGGAGTCATGAAGAAGGTCTCCAGTTGTCTTTGGTTGGTCATCGGTTTGGTTTGCTGTGATTGGCTGACTGTTTTTTTTTTTTGGTGCAGCTTATTTTTTTTTTTTTTATACATTCCAGTTCCTAAAGCTTCAGTCCCTGCGGTGAGTTGTCACGGGTTCATGCAGGGACTGGATGGTCCCTGTCCGGAGTCCCTGGTGATCCAGCTTCACTCATGGTTGTTGGTGCACTCGCTCGCACACAAACACTCACACTCTTACATACATTTCCTCGTCTTCTTGTTCTTACAAACATGCGTTTATTCAGTAAATCACACACTCATGCATTCCCTCATTCATCCTTTTGTCATATGTTCATCTGACAGTCTCACAGGTTCACACAGATTTAGCAGTGAGACAAATAAGTGCGTCACATGTCCATTATTGGTCCATTTGATCTGTGCAGATCTCTCTATCCCTTTGTCCACTCCAGCGTTTTCCTGTCCTCTCCTTCCTGTTTTCCCTTTATCCGTAGGCTAAGCACCCACTCTCTTGTTCAGGCAGTCTTTCCCATTCTTGTTTTCTCTCTGTATGCTCCAGTTGTAATCCCATACTTGACATTGTCCAGCTGGTCCAGAGAAGGAGACATAAAGACCTTGTTTTTTTGTGGTTCTGGAGTAAAATCCTTTGTAGAGCCTGGGATTCTGGCTGCCCTGCAGGTTCCCAGTCAGTGTTTCTGGCCTATGAAGGGAAGCAGATCAGGTCTGTAGAGCTTCCAGTGATGGACCAGTAATGGTCCAGTTGGCCCAGTAAGGGAAATAAAACTGAGAGGAATGATCACTAACTGTTGGGGCTGTAGTGGCAAAGTAGTAGGTGTAAAACTTAACCCCATGAATGATTCATCAAGTTCTGGTCAATGTATGTCACAACAAAGGGAGGTGCTCAGTCATGTGCGACAGAGGAGATGACTGGGTTAGCCATTGGCAGGCTCAGGTCAAGGCTTTGGATGACAAGACAGTGGGTGCTAGCGTGGCACTACTAGCGGGGCCCGGTAGCGCGCACCCTCTTGCCCCGCTTGCTGATGGTGGTGAAGCGAAAGGGGGTGGTGAGGTCCGGCTGCTCCCCAGGTGGGAAGCGCTTCATGAAGTGTACGTCCTGCTGATTGGGGAGTGTGTTGGGACCTCGGCGAGGACGGCCTCTTTTAGTGAAGCCCACATACCAGCCTGTGTAGCGCGCTGACATCAGAGCTGTGTAGTGGTTTTCAAGAACCTTTTCCACAAAGACGCAGTCAGCGCTTCTATTACTGGCCTTCTGCGAGAGCAGAGAAACCGCAGGTACCCACATGCGCACACACACACACACACACACATTGAGAGAAACAAAGGGGCAGGTCAGGAAACTGTAAGGTAATTTGATTTTTGGTAAATAGGTCTCTAAAACAAAGAAGTCTCACCTTTCCTACCAGCTTTCCACGGTGATTCATGCACAGGTAAAAATTGGTTTCTTTGCCCCGGATTCTCACCTGACTACCAAAGGTGTCGGCCTCCACTACGAGCTGGGCTTGTGAAGGGACAGACAGAGTAAAAGACAGACATTAGAGCCGCAGGCAGTGCAGATAAATACAGTATGTTGTGTTTCACAGGTTTATTAGGTTGTATTACACAAATATTAGAGGAAGAAAGATAAATGTAACCCAGATTTAGAGCTTACTTTTATGTTGTGGAAGGTCATTAGCCATAACAAAAGGCAACCTTCAAGCTTAGATGAACAAGCCCACAGCCAAGTAGTGTGACACTAATTGCACAGATTACCAGCCACCATTAAATTGGATTTGGGTTTTAAAACCAGATAAGGTATTCACATTAAATGACAGTTTTAGGCGTAGTTGCTATTAAACCTGCAGATAAATTGCAGGCCGATGTAAATGTCTGTGGCTGGACAGATGGTTGTCAGATAAGCCTGGTCACACACATGGATGTGAGGCCGTTGACCACAAATAGGCCTCGTAAAAAAGATAACAGGCGAGAGTAGATGGGGCACAGTGGGCTGAGAGGAGCGGGAGAACACTAGACTGAGTGTCTGCGATACTGTTATTTTAACGTGAGTGCATGTGCGCGTCCACATGTGTATTTGTGTGTGTGTGAAGGTGCATGCATGTTCACCCTTCCAGGCAATACCGCTTCACCAACTACACATCTTCAGAGAGTGCTTGTGCCTGTTTAAAAATAAATCCCTAAAATGGTTCCTACATGACCTTAGTCAACAAAGGGGTCAAGAGAAATCAATACTTCCCTCCCTCTTGCCCTTTTCCATTCTCTTCCCCCAACTCTCCTCTCATCTCCCTTCTGTTCTTTTGCTTCATATTTTTTACCTTCATGTGCCTGCCCCATCTTGGATTGTTCAGTTAAGAGAGATACTTGTCTATTTTGCATCTCTGGTTCTATCTTGAAGTGGCATGTTAGCAACCTGACATGTTTTTGAATTGACGGGACATGCAATATGAGCAACCGCTGGAGCACATGCAGAAATATGAACTCCAGCTTGATGGCCCATTGATTCTGTGTGTGGTTTAAGAATGGGTTAGACATCATTACAGACAGAGAAAGGTGGAGAGGAGGAGGGAGTGGGGGATGGACAGAGGGAGTGTTGGAGGATGGAGGGAGGGAGGGAGAGGAAGCCTGCTGTTTTAAATCCAGAGGAGACAACAGGGAGGATGAGAAATCAATGGAGGGATCGATGAAGGAGATGAGTTTCTAACACTCGGCCCAACACTCTACCTGTCAGGCTTCTCCTGCTAACTCCACTTGTTTTCACTATAACACTTTTTTTCTCTTGTTCTCTCTCTCTCTTGCTCTCTTTCTTTTGCTCTCTTGTGACTCATTGAGTCAGCAGCCAGTCGATGAGGCCTTTGTACTCCCAAGACAAGCTCCACTGCCCCTCTGCCAAAGCCTGGGGAGGCATGTGTGTGTGCTTTTGTGAGTGTGCCTGCACAGTTGTATTCTTTATCCGTTCATGCATGCACTTGGTCAACCTTCAGGTCTTTGTACTTGCAGCCATTAGTTAGTGTGAGTATGCATCTGTGTGCAGGGAAGCATCTAACTGTGTCTATGATGACTCGCATTTATCAAAGTACCTGTGCTCCACTGTGTGTGTGTCTTACCAAATTTGTCTCCATCTTCTCCTCGAGCACTGATTTTGCGTCCCAGCACCTGGACGTGTTTGCCGCTGGTACGGCTGTAGAGCTGGTAGACCCGGTGGTGTCTCCGACTCATAGTGTCTCGCACCTGCGTCTGGTTCTCCACATGCACGCTGAAGTTGACTCCATCCACACCAAGTACCTGCTGAGAGAACACACATACCGAGGCAGAAACACAGCCAGAGGTTGGCCCACACATACAGATAAAGAGGGTCATGAACGGGCTTTAAAAAAAACTGCAGAACTACCAGTACAGAACTTTTCCTTTGTAATGTACAATCAATCTTTGTCATGCATTCAGACTTTTACCTGTAATGGATTGCACATCACCAGCAACATCTGGATACATCTGGAAAAAGTAGAAACAGATGAGTTCAGAAATATGTAAGCAACATTAAATGTTGGAAGAGTTATGTGTGACAACATTTCCATCTCTTGCTATTCTGCTGTTCTTTCTGTTCAACATCTTTCCTTTTCCTTATTGGGTGATTACTCACACTGCTGGGTGTGTGGTTGGCACAGAGACATGACATACAGAGAGGCAGATGTCCAGGAATCAGCAGACAGACAACACCCAGAGCACTGTTTATTGTTACGCTACCAGTCTTCTGTCCAAACTCACTTTCTGACCTGTTCGTGACTTTGGCCACACCAAAATCTGGCCTCCAAATGACCTGATTGGACCATGGCGAAATGGCAAACATGCCGAGACAACTAGAACATGTTTTGTTTTGGACATCTAAGGGACTGGGCAGGCTCATTTGGCTGCTATGTGTATGTAGACAGCTGGGCTGGACTACAGGTGTACAGCCTGCTATGATGTGGCTTTGGAGAGCGGCGGACTGTGGTTGCATTTAGAGATGCAATGAATAAGTGAAAACCAAAACGTGTGGAAAGATGACGTATGGAGGAATCAGTTTGTGGGGAATAATCATGGTGATGCATGCAGAATTAAATGGTATAAACTGTAAAAAAAATGTAATTTTTTATAGCTTACTTGTCCTTCTTGATTAAAACAGCTGGTTACAGTAATAATTAAAATTATTATCATTGCTTAATTGAAGTTTAGACCTTGACCTTGGATTTATCAAATGTTATTCACAGCTTTAGCAAGGGAGTGATTGTGTTGCGCAAAATCTACTCTGGCAGTCCTTGAACTGTTCTGAATTAGTGGCTGAAGACATGATGAAGTTCAGAACAGAGTGTGTGGGCTGAAAAGCAATTCTACGAATTTTGTCTTTCCCCACCTCATCTTCTGCTATCTCTCTGCATGCCTCTTCTCTCTTTCAATTCCACTCTTTTTCTGACTTGTTGTCCTCCCTATCTTTTCTCTACCTTATCTCTCCCTCCCTGTGTCTCTGTCCACTCTACCTTTCTCATATCGTTCCCTGCCTCCCATCTTCCTTTATGTTTGGGGTTAGCAGGGTGACTCCTACACACTGTCATGGACATGCACACAGATGTGCAGATGTGCACAGAGTGTATGTGTGTGTACAGGAGGAGCAGGCAGCTGACAGCTGGGCCAAAGCAAAGACATACGCGCTGTTGAGAGAACTAGATAGCGAAGAGGAAAGAGGGGTAGACTGAGAGGTGCACAAAGGGATAGGGAGAAAAAAGGTGATGTACGAATAAATAGAAGGGAGATGAAGGCTGACAGGTAATAAGAGAGGTGAGAGATAGAATCAGAGAGAAGATGTGGGAACCAGAGAGTGAAAGAGTTACATCTTGAAGGAAAAAGGAGAAAAAGCAGCAAAATGAGAGACAGTAGTGTAACCACAGAGTGTGGCCTGGCGTGAGAAGTAGACAAAAAGATAAATAATGGGAATGAAAGGGGGTTCGACTCATGCACGTTGTAACACATGTTGCCTCACACACACACATACATCTATATACACATATGCTTCCTCTGTTGTCTCTCCTGTTTCTTAACATATCTTTCCCATAGTTGCCATGTTGGCCTCTGAGATGCAGATATCCTGGGCAATGCAGTAGAGTGTTGGCCCTCACATTTTGCCTGCGCAGCCGAAAAAACCTGAGGGCCTGTGCATTGTGAGGACTCTCAGCTGTTAAAACACCACGGCTGCACTGCCGCCGAGGACACTACAGGAAAAGTGCCTCGGCACTGGATTCCCCCGCTCCCACAAAAACCACAGACACTCCATATTATGCCAGCCACAGAGAGAAAGAGAAGGAGAGAGGAAAGAGGGAGACAGGATCAACCTGGGGTGGGGGAGGGATGAGAAAATGAGAAAGTAAGAGAACCCTGAGTAAAATTTGGGGAGAGTAAAGACAGAAGGAGGTATGGAGAGAGGGAAAGCCCGGTGCGCCTTGGCCACCTGCCAAAACAAGCAAAGGTCTGACATCATAAACCTGCGTCCCAGCAGATCTACCATATGGAGGCTGCGGTTAGACTAGCAGGCCTCAGTACTGAGGACTGGGCAGCAGTGCGGAGTGAGAGCGGTCGGCCTGGTGGGACTCAGCACAGAGCAGTGGTTTCAGCTGTGTGTAGCAGTGGTTAGAGTGGTAGGCCAACACTGGAGAAGTGGGCTTCGGCACAGTGCAAGAGTTTCAGATGTTCAACAGTGGGCTCGAGAAGAATAGTGGTTAGGCTAGTGGGCGTGTGAGTGGTATCAGCAGTCATAGGGCCTATGGTGGAGCGATGATTAGAGAAGCAAAGGGCCTTTACATGGAGCTGTGGCTTTATGAGAAGAGCAGTAACAGGTTGTTGTGGCAAAAGGGCTTTGGTTTTTCTCACTGGCTGAAGACTTTCAGTATAATCATGTTGGTAAAACAGCATGGATGATATGAAAGTGGCTGTGGTAAAGCTGATAGGCAAGAAGGAAATGAATAGAAAAATGATTGGCTCTAAAAGACCTAAACTAAAACCAGCAGACTAAACAGAGAGACTGTTTCTTCTCAGATACTGCCAGGGGCGCCGTCATTCATCAGTTATTAATTCATATGTTTTATCTGAGCAAGTATCTGTGGAAAAATGGGGTATAGGCAAGACAGGAAGACAGATGTAGGCAGTTAGGTGGGTAAGTGGAGAGAGTGTGAGAGAGACACAGACTGAGAGAGAGAGAGAGAGAGAGAGAGAGAGAGTCAGGCAGACACCAGCAGCAGCACACACCCTGTCCAGGTTGTGTGAGGAATGAGAAGTATCTGGAGATGACTGCCATCTGGGAGAAGTACAGCCGACACAAAGAAAGAAAAATAAATCCCTTGGCTTTTAACAAGACACACCTCAAATGGGCAAACTCTAGCCCCTGAAGTCTGTATCCTCCTCCCTTAGATTTGCTCTTGGCACTTTATCATTTTCCTATCCCACTAGATAAAGCCGGTGTTATTTGACTCAACTTCAGAAATATTTTCAATAGGGGAAAAAAGCATTTTCTTGGCGATGGGAAAATGGCTTTTTCTAATCCAGTTTGGCCATCCCTGAAGTAAGTACAGATGGTGATGGAGATGTTTATGGCAGGTTTTATGAGTAACAGGGCCCTGACTCTGACCCAGTGACCCTGAACTGTCAGCCAATCAAAACAGGCCCTTCTGTGGCATGTTTTCTATGGGGACTGATGAGGAGTGATGTAATTGTTAGACACTGCAGCCTTCCTCTCCATCATCTTCATCTGTAGTTTGGCTTGTCACGAAACTAGTTTAAACAACTGATGAAGGAGATAAGACCTGAGTGCATAAATGACATTACAGCATGATAAAGTGATAAAAGTGACTTACAAGACGGTCAGCGTGGAAAGAAGGGACCACATTGCTTCCCCCCTCCACTATGGAACTTGTCCCAGAGACAGTCTCCTCGCTCGGTCTGAGCCAGTCCGACAGTCCGGAGAGTTCCCCTCTGTGTTTTGAAACCGCTGGATGTTGTGCAGAGTCAAAGAGTCAGCGGACTCTCCCGTTGGCATCGGGGGCGGTGTGCCCCGGTTCTCCCGGTGTGGGTAAAAGTACGGGCGTGGGCGATGTGGATTGTGAGGCCGGGGTGACTGTGCCACTGTGACCGCCGGGCAACCTCTAACAGCTGTCCAGACCGGTGGAGAGACGAATGGGCGGGGGAGCAAAGGGGGAAGGTTAGGGCTTTTAATGCTGCGCGTCCCCGACAAGGAGAGGAACAGGTGAAAGCGCGCTCACGCGTCACAAACAACCATCTCAAACCGACCTTGTTGACCCTCAGAGTGATGCTCGACCCTGTGGAAAGATGCGCTGCGCGCGTAATCGTATGCGTAATCCAATGCGTAACGTTTCAGTGCAATAGCAAGCTTGGGGTCACCCACATGAATTCAGCCGGTAAGTAAATAAAAGAAAGTGACAGAGTATTTGTTCCGGCACAGAGAGAAGTGACAAACAGGTTTAATCCCAGCAGAGCAGGGTCAGGAGCTGTTGGAGCTGGGCTACCTGGGCTGGCTGATGGAGCAGACTGCGAGCTGGAGACGGGGGTTCTGCAGGCGCAGGGTAATGCAGGGCTGCCTCGGTCATGACTGCTCCCCCACGCTGGCTCAACGGATCTGTGGCTCAGGTGACACCGACCAACAGCGTCCGACACAGAGGATGATAAGGTCCCAGAGCGGTCCAGCTCAGAGAGGTATATGGAGAGTGCTGAATGAAAATGGGAGGGGATAATAAAAGGGAAAGAAAGACGAGGGAGGGAGGGGTGGCTGGAGATGATGGGAACAGCTGTGACTGGGTGGCGGACTCAGCCACCCGCGACACAGCGAGGAAATGACAGCCGCACTTTGCACCTGATTTTCCGGACTTCCCCGCTTGCCTCAGCCGCTGGTTACCGCCTGGCTGCAGTAGTCCTCCCTGCACCCTCTCGACAAAATACCAGCCAAAACACAGCACGATGACATCACCTCCAAAATGTTTGAAGGGGGAAAATGCAATCCGATCTTTGTATTTATTTTTTTAAACGTAGAAAGTTTAAGCGGTGTCTCTGAAGGGGGGAACACTAAAGTCTCCTCGTTTGGAGAAAAGCGACCTCCGCGGTGCAAGAGAAGAGGAGTCGAGCTCTCCAGTTTCTGAAGAAATAAAAGTTAAAACGGGCGCACTGGAAACGTGTTTACCCCAAATCACACTGACAGAACGACTCCCAGTCCAGAACCTGCACCGTCCCTCTTCCCTTTATATTAACCTCTCTGTTTTATTCAGACACCAGAGGAGAAAACGCAAGAGAGACGCAAAAAGAATCCATCCGTGCGTTTTTATCCACTTCACTGGTATTATGTAGCTCCTTCTCCCTTTCAAAAAATCCAAGGTTTCCTTCCATAAAAAGCTCTTCTTGAGGGGGGCTGCACAGGAGAGGCGCGTCGGCAGGCACAGACCTCACTCCAAGAAAAAGCAGAACAAGATTTTAACAGACGCGGATCAATCCTCCCTCCCTCCTCTCCTCACTCCCTCCCACCTCTCTCTCTTTCTCCCCCCCCCCCTCTCTCTCTCTCTCTCTGCCTCACACACACGCACATGCACACTTATTGGATCAAAATGGGATTAGTCAGTCGCTATGCGATGCGGACGCAATTTACACTGCAAAAACATACATTTTAACAAGTGTTCTATCCTATGTGAAAAACATCTGCTAATGAGGTGAGATAATTTCACTTGTTTACAATGAAAATCAACTTCTTTCCCTAATTTCCACGAGCCAGCTTTCTTTTCCTCTTTTGACCTATTATGTTATTTTACCTTGTTTCAACCGATATTTGTTTGTGTAAATGCATTGGAAATATGATGGATGATATTTGATGTATGGTTCTGAAAGAAACCCATGCGTTTGATGAAAATACAAAAAAAAAAAAATACAGAGCAAATTAATGTATGTGACAAAAAGATAAAGTGGCAAAACTTTCTTGATTTTTAAAGAGCTCCACAAAACAAAAACACCTGCCACAGTTAAGTGAACATCTGTCTTAAAACCAAGCGGACTTCTTGCCCTCCATTATCTCCACTGAAGATAACCTCACTCCTGCAGCCTCAGTGGCCCTGGACAGGATGGAGGGTGGAGGGTAGTGTGCTCTCTCTCTCTCTTTCTCTCTCTCTGTCTCTCTCTCGCACACACGCACACACGCGCACCCTTCTGAGCAGCCGCGCTTTCAAGTGATGTATTTTGACTCCCCATTTCATAACTTTTAAGTTAAACCTTAAGAAGGAAAAATGAAACGGAGAATGAGAGACAGTCGGGGAGGGCGGTATGTAAGCACGGACACGGATCCAAAACGAACATTTCTCAGGGATTTCGGCAGCAACGCCCGCTCTGCGCTCCCAAAACTCCCTCTCACCGCCGCACAACCGCAGACGGTCAGCCAAGCCAACACAACAGTCCTGCCATACCTTTCATTCACACACGCACGCACGCACGCACACACACACACACACACACGCACACACAGCGAGTGTGTAGTAGAGGTGGGAGGGGGGTTAGCCTCATACATCAGGGACAGTTATCTTGGCTCCAAATACAGGCTTATTCTTTTCAGCATTGTACTTTCAAATCGCACGCACGCACGCACGCACGCACGCACTTCTGGAAATGGACAGGGTTGAGCTGGGCTGGGTAGGGGTACTGTGGTTGAATGCCTTTCCAGTCATGCTCCATAGACAAGCCTCTGGCCTTCTTTCCTACTACTGGCTCTCTCTGTCTTTGCACCTGTGTCTGGGTGCTTTTTCCCCGCTCACCGCACTGCTGCAAGGGACACAAGTGCAAATGTTGTGGAGAGGGATTTGAACCACATTCTGGTGATGAGGAATGAGGCCCGTCTGGTACTCTTAAGCCTAGATAGAAGGGCTCAGAACTGGGACTATAGCTCATCTTGGTACAATGGTGGAGTAAGAAAAAGCAGACAGAAGAGCTCAATTCCATTCAAGCCTGATTTAACTGTAGTAGTGGATCTGTAGATAATGGTATGTTTTCCGAAAAGATTTCGATGCTGAGATTATCTTACTCCCATTCATAAAATTCTTCTGGGAAATGAGACTCTGTATCTGGCTCAGCAGTGAGAACATAAGTTTAGGTTGAAATACAAAAAGAAAACAAAGGACAAAATTAAAATGAGCTCCATTCACATCTGGAGTCAGAGGCAGTTATAATAACATAATGTTCATAAATCAACTGTTACAATGATTGGTTCCACACTAAACAAAGCTGTAGCAGTAATACCTCACATACCTCATCCAAAAAATAACATAAAGCTATGGGGGAGAAAATATTTAAACCAACCAGGCCTTTTCTTTCTCTGTCTTTCCTTCTGTCACATCACTCTTTCACATTCATTTTCTGTCCTGCCTATCTGTCTCTTTAATCTCCCCAGCTGTTTTTTTTATCTGCTCACTCTGTCCCTCCCTCTGTTTGCAGCCAGCATATTGATTGCCCATGTCTTTGCCTCTGCAGCTCCTGCCTATTGATCCTTAGCTGACACACACACACACACACACACACACACACACACACACACACGGATGTCCCCTTCCCATTTCTCCTCAGTCAAAAAACTGTCATGCAAATCAAGCCAGACAGCTTATTCCATCATACACATCATACACACACAAAGAGACACACACCTGGGCAACTATTTTTTTTGCCTATGCCCTGTGTTGTGTTGAATAGACTTGGCATTGATGGACGTTATGCCTTTGTGCTACTCTCTCAACTCATTAAAGTGAATGAGAGCTGTGTGTGTGTGAGTCTGGGGCCCTGTAGCTGCTGTATATCTGGACCCAGCAGTTTTTACTCCATGTATCTCTCTCTCCCTCTCTTTGACGGGGCCTGCAGGCTTCTTCATCCAGGGAGCCTGGTCAATATAGCCATTCTGTCTAGCAATTAACATCGATCAGCACTCGTCAATACCGTCAGCACCCAGACAAAGACCCAGGGTACATTGCATGCGCTTGCCCTTTCTCTACCACAGTCCAACAAATCCCCAAACAGCACTCTCATTATATGAGGGCATTCTGGCTTGACCCCAAGGTCACCATGGAGGAAAGGCATGGTGTGCTGGACTCTATGTTATGGGTGACTGGAGTGGAACCTAATGCAGAGCTCAGAGCTGCAGGCCAGTTGTTGACTTATTATAACTGTGTGTGTGTGTGTAAAGGTGTGGGTGAGGAGTCAAGTTTGGATCATCTTTGGTTTAATTGCAGTCAAAGACAAGCTGGCAGACAGGCAATATCGTTACCCCCGTTGTGTACCCTAATGTGTTTGACAGTGAAAACTTTGAAGAGTATAAATGCAATCCATCATTCTGCTGACACACAGATTTGGAGTTTTCAGATGTGTCAAGTGCAGTGGATTGTATCCAATTAGCTTTGTCTTTAAGGTATGGTTTGTATATGTTTGGACTGGTGAAAGGACAAGAAACGTTTGGCTTTGATTAACCTGCAGACATGGGGCTTATACTTCACATCAGATGAGATGTCAGACTAACATTGGTTTCTGGGATAGATATCCCTACTCTGTTAATCACAAGCCAAGTTTAAACTGTTCCCCAATGTGTAAATGTATGAGAAACTTAATAAAGGCTCTTTGATGACAGGGGGGCCCATGCAAAGTCAAAGAATGCATACAGTGTGCCCGGCTTTGAAATGAGAACCTGTTCGCCACTTGTCTGCGTCTGTGAGATGAGAGAATCGACAGCTGCAACTAAGTAAGAGCAGGAATTAATTAGCAGAGAGACATTTGTGCGATAGCGAGCCGCGGTTGAGATGAAGGGAAAAGCAAAATATTGTTTTTATTAGCAGCGATGTTGGTGGTGCGCAGCCTGCTCCCTTTTCCCACTTAGCAAGATTAATCCAGTGAATATGAACGTTTATTCTCCTCCGTCACACAATCCATTGCAGCTGTTGTCTCTCTATACATAACCCAGCTGAAGCACTGGAATAACTTTGCTTTGACACTTTCAAGTTGGAGAGTTTGATGCTGCTTTGGACTCGTGTCAGGGTAATTATTCATGTAATCTAGCTTGTCACTGTAAAGCCAAAGCCTGGTTTTGCAAAGTGAATTGAGTAATCGTGTTCTTCGGGCTGCACCTGCCTTTTTAGTGAGGTGCATGACATAATTTTAATTATATCAACTATTCAGTGGCTTCATGAGTTGATTACCTCCGCCAAGGAGGTTATGTTTTCACCGGGGTTTGTTTATTTGTTTGTTGGTTTTCCAAAACGAACAAACAAATAAACCACAGCCACAGCCATGGGAACGGGCTTTGCAGAGTCAGCGGAGAAAGAAGACCCAGTTAATTTTTGGTGATGATCAGATCCGATTCAACGGAACCACCAAAATTAATCAGTTTGAAGTTAGGACACTTCCGGCCAATCCTTAAAATTTCACCAAATACTGTCCATAGCTTTTTGAGTTACTTTGCAAACTGACAAACATGAAACAAACAAACGAGCCCCGTGAAACCATAACCCTTCTTGGTGGCGGGGGTAGTCAAGTTTAATTGTATAGCCCAATATCACAAATTATGAATTTGCCCCATTGGGCTTTACAATCTGTACAGGATATGACACCATCTGTCCTTTACAAATGACCCTCACATCGACTAAGGAACCCCCCCCCCAAAAAAAAAAAAACTTTAAATAAAAAGTCTAAGTGCTTTTCTAGTTGTAATTTTTGTGGATGACATTTGGAAATATATTCAATAACACAAAATATCTGCAAGTGCAACACATTAACTTAAATTCCATTTATTTGTGCAATCCAGCAGCATCTTCGCCCCTGTGCCATCTGCCAAGGACAAGTTTGGACACTTTGCATTGTAATATGGAACTTGTAACAGAACCTCATGCTGGGGAAACTTATTCAAGAACCTCATGTAGAAATAAATTTCAACAATAATAGGAGCAATATTCAAATTGATACTGAAGCTAAACAATACACGGTAAACACCAAAAAGTCCTATGAGATGGAGATTTACTGCAGGAATGGTACAACACATGCTCTGTGAGGATACAGAGAAGAAGAAGAAGAGGAAGATAATTGCTTTTGACCAATGAGGTTGTACATAAATATGCAACGCTCAGTGACTGGGTGGATGTTTGTTTAATTATGGTCCTTGTGGTTGTGTGTGTTTGCTTCAGTGAGAGTGTCGTGACCCTCAGTGACAGACTGTGCACAGCTGAGTGTGTGGCCTAGTGTGAATGGTTACAATCATATGCAAAGATTGTGTCAAGTGTGTGAAAGAGAGCGTTATCCTGCGCTCTCCATGCGTAGTGATGTGAATTGCAGCTGTGGCTTGTGTTGGACACTGCTCCAGCTTGTTTTTTTCCTTCCTGTTTCATGTTCAGGCATTAAGCGATGGAAACCATGATCATAGTAACCTTCACTCCTGTCATCTTTTCTGTTCATCTATTCCTCACCTCTGCCTTATCTCTTCCTCCCCCTCCTCACCATGAAGTGCCCTTTACTTTTCCATCCTCTCTACTCTTCTTTGTGCTGCCTCTGCTCCTTCTCACTGTGTCCATTCCTCTCATTCTGTTTTTTTCCCCTCTCCTGCCCCTTCAGCCTTGCCACCAGGCAGATGAGGAACTGTAATGTTTATGAAACCCTTTAATGTCCTATGTAATTACCCTGGCAACAACTCCCATCATTACTCATGCCAATAAAGCACCTTCAAATTGACATGTTAGAGTGGGAGAGCAAGAGAGGGACTTGGCACACACACTTTCCATCATTCACCAACCCCCTCCATTAATCTGTCTTCTTTTCTTGTCTTTCCTCAGTCCTCATTTGTTCATCTCTGTTTTGTCGTTTCTTTCATTCTTTCCATCCACAGCGCCTTCCTTTCTCTTTGCATCCCCTTCCCTCCAACATGACTTCTGCCAGATGCCCAGGTGGTGGTCAATTACAGCACAACTCCTTTTGGAATAACAAAAGTATTCTTAAACTTGCTCCACTGAGCCTATTTTAGGAAGACCTCTCTCTATGTTGTAACTGGGTGAATGGAGAGAGGCAGAGAGGGAGAGAGGGAGAGGGCTGAGAAAGAATTACAAAAAAAAACACTTACCGAAAGAGTGTAAAAGAGGATGCATAAAACAGGCAGGCAGCTGCAGGAGTAGCCTGAACAGTGCATTCCTAGCACAAATTGTTATGAGTAATGCACAAATGTTTGTTCATGCTAAAAACTTCCATATGCAATTAACACATTCTCACATCCTCTTACAGCAGTCCCTCTCTTTCCAGTGCACCCACCCATACTAGTCCTCAGGTCATTGTACCTCCCACTTAGACATCTGAGGCCCTAGTCCTTCTTGTGTTAGCACTTATGCTAAGTCCTCTAGCTTTTCTCTACCTTCACATGCTCAAACCCTATTTCCTGCCTTAACATTGGCCTCTTACTGTAATACCCTTTACAATACCCAACTCTGTTCATCTATGACTATAGCCTCTTATGGCAAAATCCTCATTTGTAAGGCAAATATTATAACAAATTAAAGAACAAAACAATGGGTGGGTGTCTGCCTGACGTCAGGTTGTATTTCATTAGCAATCACTAAGCTAACACGTTCCATATGGAGGAGCCTGCAGGGTAGCCCCCTGCTGCCCAGCCCAGCCCAGCCTAACCCAGCATGGCCCAGCTCGACGTGGTTGCCACAGTCTGCCCCCACCCTCAGTCTCAGTCAGCCCCCAGTTTGGACCCCATCCGGGCCCCCACCATTATGTCATCTTTAATTTGGACTTGTCACACATCACCTGACACGTACCCCCGTCATGCTGTAACCTTTTGTCCCACTGGAGTGAAAAAGCACTCCGGAGGCTTTCTCCCTTTCCTTTTCTCTCCCACTTTGCCTGTTGTTTTATTCTCCCTTTTCTTCTCAGCCTTTCTCTTTCTCTCACGCTCTTTCCTCCTCCCTCACACTTTCTCTATTGGCTTCTGTTGCTGTTTGTCATTGAGACGTGGGCTAGATTTGTGTGTTTCAAGAAAGACTTTGACAGGACTCTGACGACACCTCTACTCAGTCACCCATAGCCCTTTGCCCAGACCCCCGACAGATGAGCTGAATGACAGAGATATATGGGATGTGACAGTTAGAGGGAGAGTAAAGGCCTCTTGAAAGAGCTAAATTATAGCATATGGCAGGATTTTGGAGTCTGACTGGAACTGGCGTGTTGGATAGAGACTTGGATTTCTGGAGAGGGACAGGGCCGTGGGGCTGTCCCCAGTGATGGAAATATGGAATGTGACAGATCTCTGAAATTTATTAGAAGAGGAAGACAGCTGTAGATGGAAGCACAGAGAAAAAGATGAGAGGAAACATATAGATAAGAAAGGATTTATGATTACAAGCATCAATTGATGTGTTCAATGTGCACTGAAAGAAAGATGTGCATGCATGTGCTCTACAGGTGTGATATATGTAGGATATGTGCAGGTCGGGCCGGGCTTCCTCTCTTCTGCTCCTCGCTTGCCTCTCTGTGGTGGCTTTGTCTCAGCGTGGCAGTCTGTCCAGTTGGTGTTGTGAGCTCCTTGGTTTGGCGCGGCAGGAGTGGTGATTGCTGTCAGGGCACACTATTCACTCCGTCCATCGCAGTCAGTTGCCGGGGACGGAGTGATCTGCTGGAACTCTGCTGTGCAGGGTTATTCACCCATACTGGTTGTGTGTTGGTTCGCACTTCAGAGGCTGGGGTTTTCGGGCCTGTGGCCTGATGTAATTGATTGGCCTGCTACCACCACCACCACCACCACCACCCCTCTGAGCTGCGCTGCTGTTTTGGTTCTCTGTGTTTTCTTTCTTTCTTTTTCTTTTAGGTTTCTCCTGCTTTGATTTTGTTCATTTTGTGTTCTTGGTTTGGCGGCTGGTCAGCGTCAAGTGGACTAGGACTCACAGGCTGCATTGGGGCCTGTATCATCACCCATGCCAAGTGACACGGGCCCAGGGTTTTAACATCCTTTTATTAATTTTGTTTCTTTAGCTTGGTCACTTTGAAATTATGTTGGTATTTTTCAGTGATTTGGTTTCTTGAAGTTCATTTGGTTTAGTTGTTGTTTTTGTTTGTTCAATATTTGTTTAAGTCTGTTTGTTTTAAGACTGTAAAAAGAATGGACGTAGCATCCGTGACGTCACCTATCGGTTTGGGGGAGTCCTTTTTGTGCTCCTATCATGGGCATTTGAACTGCGCCATCTTGGATTTTAGTGGGCGTGTACTTTCCATATTTGGAGGAGAGGCGGTAACTTTAGCGGTCAGCCGGCCGAGATCCCGCCCACTGAACTCAAGTTAACCGCGCCGAACTGAGCTAGCCTAAGGCTAATCAGCTAGGCTAGGCTAACAAGCAGCTGCAGGCAGCAAAAACAGATTGTAATGCTGCTGCTGTGTTTTAAAAATCACCTTTTCAGATTGAGAGTTTTTAGGTGGAGCTACAGGGTTTGATGGACTTGGTGGATTTGGGGGGGATTCATTCGTACTATTTAACTGTGAAACGATCGTTTAACGTGTTAGTTACCGTGTTTCAACACTGCCTCCATCCACTAACGTCTATCCAGCACAGCAGCCGCTTTCTGACGGAGCGTCTCTGTGCAAGCAATGTCGGACTTTTTAAACAGAACAATGATACGAAATAAGGTTGTATTCCCGCACTAAACAGACTCAACATACTCTGGTCATCTATCTGTATCAGCAGGGATCATGAGTCGGCAATAAAGTCTTTATAAGCCAGCGGCAAAATATGCCGACACATACCAATAAGTGGCAGCATCCAGGTTAACTGTATTTTACACAGCCTATGGGTATTGGGTAAAATAGTACTAGATATTTACACACCGAAAAAAATACAACACACAATCCTTTGATGGTCGATTAGTACAATAAACAATCCCCATGCATGTTTTTGGATGGTGGGAGGAAGCTGGAGTACCCGGAGAGAACACACGCAAACACGGGGAGAACATGCAAACTCCACATCGGGAACCGGGTACCTTCTTGCTGTGAGGCGACAGTGCTAACCACTGCACCACCGTGCCGCCCTACACACGCCATATTGCTGGAAACAAACACAGACCCCTGGGTGTAGCCTAGCCTAGCCCAGACGACGCTTTAGCAAAGAGCTAACTGCCGGGAGCTGTCTGTGAACCTGTCACTCAATGTAACCACGCCCTAATTTATGCAAGAATTTTAAGCCGAAATAACACTAAAACGGTTGTGGTAAAAAAAAAAAAAATTCATCAGTTTTGTTTATTCTGTTGCCGGATTTTATTAACCTCTGTTTCTTTTGTTGCCATGACTGCGGCAGTTACTCCTGGGTGTGTTGTGTTCTTCACAGTCCCCCCCTTTTCGTTTTGATTTTGTGTGTGTGCAGTGTCATGGGTGATTAATTTGAGGAGCCCCTTCCCCTTTTTGGTTGCTCTGTTGCATGTTAAGTCCCAGCCCTGTCCTTCCTCTTTATTCAATTTATGTGTGATATCTGGTGTGTGACAGCATTGGTTTATATTCTTTTCTTTTATTAATTTGTTGTTTGTTAGTTTGTTTTGATTGAGCGCTGTCTCACCCTGTGGTACTTTGAACCTGTGTGACCTTGATTAATTATACTACAAGGACATTTGGTGAGGATTTCCTAGGGTGAAATTCCCCATTGTGGCATTGTCACAATTTAACTAATACTTCATCACGTATTGCATCTTGCCACACATACACTACTCACAAAAAGTTAGGGATATTCAACTTTTGGGTGAAATTTCTGGAAAATGTAAAAAGTTTATGCTACAGTGATATTATCATGAAAGTAGGGCATTTAAGTAGAAGCATGCAATGGTACTTTCTTCATCTCAAATAATGTATTGAAACACAAAAACTAACAACAGTGGTGGGTATACCACAACAAAACAGTGTCATTGTCTCAATAACATGTTGTGTGTCCTTGAGCATCAGTTACAGCTTGACGACGATGTCTCATGCTGTTCACAAGTCGACTTATTGTCTGCTGAAGCATGATATTCCACTTTTCTTGAAGGGTTGCCCTCAGGTCATTGAGGTTCTGGGGTGTGGGGTTACACCCCTCAACATTACGACTCAGCAGATCCCATAGGTTTTCTACGGGCTTCAGATCTGGAGAAAGTGTAGGCCACTCCATTTGAGGTACACCCGCCTCCAGCAGCCGTTCCCTGATGATGCAACCTCAATGAGCTGGGACACTGTCATCCATGAAGATGAAATCAGGCCTGTGTTGCTCATGGAGAGGTACAATGACTGGATTAATGATGTTATACAGGTAGTGTTGGCTTGTCACAGTACCGTTCACAAGGTGTAGGGCAGGTCTGTATTGACTAGACACACCTGCCTAGACTGTAACACCACCACCTCCAAAGGCTGATGCGTAACATCCTCCTTGACGCCTCCAGCAGCGTTGGCAGCCATCATTTCTGCTCAGTGTGAATTGACTTTCATCAGAGAACAGCACTGAGGTCCACTGGTTCCTTGTCCAGCACAAACACTTCCTGGCCCATGCCGGACGATGACACCAGGCCTGGTGGTGTGGTCAGGTACCCTTGCAGGCCGTCTACCACGCAGACCATGCTGATGTAAGCAAGTTTCGAATGGCCTGACGTGATACTTATTGCCTCTCACCTCCTTTAAATGTGCCTGGAGTTAACTGGAATTCACCATCTGGTTCCACAGGGCACTGTTCACAATGAGGTGGTCATCAGCATGGGATGTGACCAAAGGACAACCACTTCTGTGCCTTTCAGTGACTCTTCCAGTGTCTCTGTGTCTCTGTTACAACCTGCTGATGACACTCTGTGACACTCTAAGCTCAGTGGCGTCATCTTGTTCTCAATGATGTCAAAATGTGAATAGAATGACGAAAAAGACTGTTTAAATACAAATTGTCATAGAAGCAGAACATTTAGTCGTTGATTAATGGATCAGACACTTGCTGTGATTTTTGCTGTGAATCACCTTTTTCGAGAACAGCATGTTATGCAAGAAATACTACTGGACATGTGCATTCAAAAGTTAAAAGAAGATCAAATTAAATTCACCTGTAAAGGTTTTAGTGCACTTTAGATGCATTCTGAAATGTCATCCAAAAGCCCAATATCCCTTACTTTTTGTAGTAGTGTCTAATTGTGAATATTTTTTTATGGCCAATGTGCACTGGTGTGTATAGGTTGCTGTGCACACCAGTGTGAGTTGCTGGGTGTCTCTGGTAGCCATCCCTCATCACTGCTCTGTTCCCCCAGGTCTCTGCTGTTGGCCTCACTTTGCTCTCTTGTTCTGCTGTCTGCTTCATGTTAAGCTGTTTTACCCTGTTCTACTCTGTTGTTGTCCTTTCTGGCTGCTCCCTTCTGGGGTCGCCACAGCGGATGATCCACTTGTAGACTTGGCGTTATTTTTTTACACCGGATGCCCTTCCTAACGCAATCCTCGCCCATTCTAGTAGCCGGGACTGGGAGGGAGTCAAACACGGGTTCCCCAGGCCAATGGCATGTGCAAACATCCACTGTGCTACCGGCCGGGTTTACCCTGTTCTACTCATGTAATTGTTGTAAAGAGCTTTGCAAGTGTATTTTATGATACAGATAATTTCTGGTTTTGTCTAGCCTGAAGCTCAACATTGGATCGCTGGGTGATTAAATTCAGGGGTTTTGATAGCTCAGTTTTTATATCTTAACTCCCTTGTGTTTCTGCAGTAAAAAATGAATGAACTAAGTAGTGACAACTGGTAGACAACTATTTGGCTAAATTATGCTCTTCAGCTCAAGAGCCTGTATTCAACTTGGACGGGGAAAATTATTTTCATTATAGGGAACTATTTTGGACGCAAATCATCTGCTGAGAACTGCACTGACCGAAGTGAAAGGAAACTTCCGAGGCTATAAATATCCAAAGAACTGCATACTGGATAAATGGACAGTTTAGTTTACAATAAACTAAATTATCTTCATCTGAATTCCTTTGTCTTGAGCAAAGCCAAGAAAATATTCCTACACATTTCCAAAGGCTGCACAGCAATTTAGGAACTACTCTTGTACTCAAGCTTCATAGTTTTATGAACATTCCTGTAAAACCGATAATTGATATTTTGCATGTACAGATGAGTGACAAGTTAAAGAAACGAATGAAAGGAGAAAAATGACTCAGATGCTTTCTCAGAGGGCATGAGGGGTCACTGAATGGTTTGATGAGCATGAAAACAATGTGAATCATATGGCCTTCATAGTCACTATGTCAGCACAACTAAATACAAAAGAGAGTTGGTCTCCACCATCACCAAGACCAAATGAGGAAATATCTTAATCTATCTTAATTTTTCAAACATTTACAATGCTGAATAAAATACAGTAAAGCCAAGATGATGTTTTTGCCTGACAGACAGGTGCATTGCTCAAAATGCTTTATGCAGAATTTTAGACACAGTCTCCTGTAACATGCAAGGCAGATAATATTCTCAATTGACCACGAAAGTTGAATCTTGACTTGACAAAGAAATATTTACCCATAGTCCACATTTTTGTTGCTTCTTGCTCGATCACATCTCACAGTGGATGGACTCTCTTTTTATTTGATGTTTGCATATGTTTATGTACTGTATACAACCACCTACCGACTTCCAAACTTAAGGTTTTGGTGACAAATTGTTTATGAAATCATATTTCTGGACAAGAGTAGAGTCATTAATACTAACTAAGGAGTTGAACAGACTTTTGAGTTGAAAATCATGACACATCAACTCTTGAGGCATTCAGGCAGATCATGAATACATTCAGTTTTTCTCCTTTGTTTTTATTCTGCAGTGCGATCAAGGCACAAACCATGTCCACGTAGTGGAACTGTAGCACTTGAGCTCTGTTTTCAACCAATAACTGTCACAT